>JAGFBZ010000922.1:187500-197707 GCA_018398805.1 Hirundichthys speculiger | reverse complement strand
TGATTACGCATGTCATTGTAAGACCAATCAGAAAGTGTTATGTAAATATGATTATGCACGCCCTACTGTGTGAAACCAATCAGGACGTGTGAATCCTGAATAAGCAAGGACTTTGGGGCCTGGAAGCAAGTCAGGCATGGCCAGCCAAGAGGCATAAAAGCTGAGGTTTTGAGAAAAATAGCATTCATTCTGTGTGGAGCGTTCTTCGAAGGATGATCGGCTGGGACCAGGAGCTAACCACCACCAAGGGATTACTGGGAATTTATTTCTTCAAGACAAGAACAGAGAAAGGAGACGCTCAGAACGGAATAACCATTTTCCCAATTTTTGAGGAATATATTTGGAGCTTTTCAGATTTTCCCTAGCTCACTGCAGGAGAGGAGAAGGAGCCGGATACCAGAGTTTCCAGGAGCAACCCATCCTGTTATTGGAAGGACCTGCCTCGACACCTCGCTTCACAGCCTTGGATAAGAGCAATCTGGCCACTTGCTCATAACAAACCAGCCTGAATCCATTCAAATGAATGAGATTGGAATTACAAGGTACAGTTCTTCCAACCAGCCTGGATTCCATGGAAATAACTGGAATTACAAGCCACAGCCTGGATTAACACAGAAGAACGGAGTTGCCAGCCGTGGCTTTATTGTGGAGTATTAGTTTGTTTTCCAAAGTTCATTCAATGTTTAATCAATGAAATGCTGTTGCTTAACCCTGCTAACCTATTTAATATATATAAAATTAACACAAGACGTTGTGGTTGATATTGAAACTGTCCCCACAAGTGTACATAAGTGTTCCTCTGCAAAACAACACAGGTTCTTATTGGTTACTCTAACCCCCCATTATAACAGACCCTTGGGGCTTGCTGTCCAAGCCACTAAACCTAACCTAGCCGGTAACAAGAGCCCAGATCATAAGGGGGGAGCTGCAGTTAACGAATGTGGCTGATAACAGTACCTAAAGCCAGGCTATTCCTTTAGGGTAGTTATCAGAGTAGGCAGGGTAGACTTTTGGATGGATTGATGCAGTGAGACCTAGGGGAATCTTCCTCGACATCAGCTTAAACAAAGTTGAGGAATCCTAGCGAGGTGACCCCCCCCCAGACCGCAACTTCAGACCCGAAGGATGGAGAGCTGGTCCCGGTGACAGACTCTGCTGGTCAGAGACTGAAACCATCACCTGGGGATCTAACATTTGGTGCCCGAACAGGGACCTGAAGAAGCAAGCTTCAGGCCCCATCCATCTGAACCCCCGGATGAAACTGTGTCGCAGGAGGGAGCCTGCATAGGCACAGAGAGTCGGCTCCTTTGCAGGGACAGCGAGGGAGGCCGAGCCCGCAGTAATTGCATGAAGCAAGCGGGATTAAGAGGAGCTGACGTCATCAGCGAAGCTTCAAGAGGAAATCCCACGACTACGCTGAATAGCCAACCAGTCTGGACCTCATCCCTGACTTGAGAGGTACCTAGGGAGGCTTTGAGGAACAGAAAACTCAATCAGACAGAGATGGAAAGGAATGGCAACTACACCAGATCAGAAGGACCCTAGCCCAGGACGAGCAGAAGAGGTCGGCCCAGAAGGACTGGGCCTGGGACCAAGCACTGCATCGGCAGGCAGAGAAGAGCCAAAGAGAGCACTCTGACCCAGGCTAGGCACCAGATAGAGAAGACGGTGCCCAGTGAACAGTTGGTCAGGGTGACCGACCAATAAAGTGATTGTCTGCCAAGAACAGAGCAGACAATGACTACCCTGGACCAGGCTGTGAAGGTGTGGGGTCTGGAAATCAAGTGCAATAGGAAGAGGAAGAAGAAGAAAGAAAAGCTTCAGTAGCTGGGCTTGGACGGCCACCGGCCAAGAACATCTGGAAGAGCTGGAAAGGGCCATTCATGCAGCTCCAATCATGTAAGAATATGGTAATATGATAACACATGTCATTGTAAGACCAATCAGAAAGTGTTATGTAAATATGATTATGCACGCCCTACTGTGTGAAACCAATCAGGATGTGTGAATCCTGAATAAGCAAGGACTTTGGGAGCTGGAGCAAGTCAGGCATGGCCAGCCAAGAGGCATAAAAGCTGAGGTTTTGAGAGAAATAGCATTCATTCTGTGGAGCGTTCTTCGAAGGATGATCGGCTGGGACCAGGAGCTAACCACCACCAAGGGATTACTGGGAATGTATTTCTTCAAGACAAGAACAGAGAAAGGAGACGCTCGGAACGGAATAACCATTTTCCCAATTTTTGAGGAATATATTTGGAGCTTTTCAGATTTTCCCTAGCTCACTGCAGGAGAGGAGAAGGAGCCGAATAACAGAGTTTCCAGGAGCAACCACCCTGTTATTGGAAGGACCTTCCTCGACACCTCGCTTCACAGCCTTGGATAAGAGCAATCTGGCCACTTGCTCATAACAAACCAGCCTGAATCCATTCAAATGAATAAATAAAATTGGAATTATAAGCCACGGCTCACACCAAACCAACCTGAATCAATTCAAATGAATGAGATTGGAATTACAAGGTACAGTTCTTCCAACCAGCCTGGATTCCATGGAAATAACTGGAATTACAAGCCACAGCCTGGATTAACACAGAAGAACGGAGTTGCCAGCTGTGGCATTATTGTGGAGGACAGTAATCCCTCTCACTTGGCGGTTAATGGGGGCTGTGACCCCCCCGCAATAGGTGAAAACTGCAATGTGGATGTACATGTACATTTATATGTGCATACAGTATACATGTATGTGCAAACACAAAATCTACGGAAGGTACACTCCCTTTGACGATCTCTCCTCTGTGCATAGCTGATGGGAGATGCAGGGACGCTTGTCAGCCAATCAGCGTACAGACAACCAACACAGTAATGCCCATCATAGCAGCCAATCACAGGCCTCGATATTCATTCATGGGGCCTCCCATGTCGGCTCTTGTTGCTTCCCGAGACTCGTTCTTAATTTGATGGATTTCGCTTCAGCCTCACGTGCTTCGTTTGATTTTTTTTCAAATTTTTTTTTTCGAATATTTTTTTTCTATGAATATTTATGAAACTTCCACGATCTACCGAGACTGTGATTGCTGAGACCGCGAAGTGTGGGGGATTACTGTATTAGAGTTTGAGATCTAACAACCCAGATCCACCTGAACCTTCTAGAAGAGTCAGTCTGACCTCTGACTCTTGAGCTTCTGTCATGGAGAACAGAGGAGAACAGGAGCAGCAGTTGCAACAGGAACATCAACACCATGGTGGACCAGCAGAAGTAGAAGACAGGTAGATGGGGAGCAACGTGTTCTACCTGGACAGTGTGATGCTGTGACGGTTTTAGATGCGCTGGAGCTTCATCGTTCAAGCCTTTGAATGGAAGAAGAAACGTTTGTGAATATGATTCTAGATTTAACAGGGAGCCAGTGAAGCTGGAGCTGGTGAGACCTCTGGTCCAGTTCTAGTTAATACTGGTGCTGCAGGATCCTGGAGAGAGATACTGCACCTAACCCTAACCCAAACCCTAACCCAACCCCCTAACCCTAACCCTAACCCTAACCCTAACCCTAACCCTAACCCAACCCTAACCCAACCCTAACCCTAACCCTAACCCAACCTTGATGTAACCCAGGGTTCAAAACAGACTAAACAAACTAAACGTGTATTGCCATAAACTAACTACGTTAATTGCCATAAACGATCACATGACGTCAGTAGCCAATCCGCTGGCCGCTCCCGCTATAAACAGGAAGTGGGGTGCCACACTAGTCAGGTAGATGGGCTGGTGTGGGGAGCGGAGCGGCTGCAGGTTAGTAGAGAAAAGTTTGAAATCGGCAAACACTGTTTAAATATATGGTTGTAACTTTCACGTTTATTCTGGCTGTAGTCCTGTTGGAAGCGGGGACGCCAGCAGTGTGTATTGGGAGCGTGTGAAGTTGAAACTTGTGAATCTGAACCTGTGAATTGGTGAGTTACTGTTTATTTTGTAGCTCTCATTCATGCACATGCAATTTATCAATGGTTATTGTTTTGCGCTGTCTGTCACACTGCAGCGTGTATTATTGTTTAAACGTAGCGCAAGTTTAAGTGCTTAATTTATCTGTTTAATTAATTGCATGCAGCGCAGCGCTCATCAGCAGTCAGCTGATCAGTGTCTGCAGCAGCAGTCAGCTGATCTGTGCCTGTACGGAGTAGACACATGTACGCTGCTGTATAACTGTTTCAGGTTTTGTTTTGTTTATTGTAATGGTTTGTTTTTATTTTAAACATTAATACTGCAACCAGATATCACTAGTGCTAATAAAATGAATGAATGAATGCTTTTGGCTTGTGTATTCAATCCAGGCCAGGTTTTATGAGCCAGGACTTTGATGGCGAGCTACCAGACTGAATTAAATTGAGAGCCACACCTGGAGGATCCCCAGGTGCTCGTATCACAATCATCATGGCCCTACCGTGGTAGGACTGAGCTGCAGACACTCCTCCCCCCCCATCTATTTCTTTCTCTCTCTCTCTCTCACGCACACACATACATTTGTCAGCATATACTTGACTTTTGGACTATATATTGACTTTTGACGGGACTTTGTGCTGCAAAAGAAAAGAAGAGGAAACACCTGTGTGAGAAAGAGAGAGTCCACAATAATGCATTGTTTTGAAGTTGGGATCTGCGATCTTGATTTATGATTTGTTCAGTAATTGGTTTATTAATTTAAGCTAATTGTGGAAAGGAATAAGTGCACTAATGGCATCAACCATAGCATCTGGTTGCTGAGTTTTTCTTTTGTATTTATTTGTCTTTATTTATTTTCATGGCCATATTTTTTTTGGGGTTATGTTGTTTTTGATTACTTTATTTCTATTTTTTTGTCTCTGCACTACAAATAATAATAATAATGGTACCTATTATACAAAACCTCTGGTCTCCGTGTGGTCTGTGATTTCTTGTACATCAGTGTTCCCGTTCTCCGTAGCCGAATCTAGTCCGAACATACTAGCCTACATAATTTTAATTCTATATCCAGTGTATTGCTAATATTCATTTTTACTTGAATATATGCTACATAAATCTGGCGAGCTAGCCAGGAGAACATTACTGATGAACAAGAATCAAGACACACTCATTTACAGTTGAACATTACAAGTACTCCTTCATAAAAAGACAATGGAGGTATTTGAACATCTTGGTGTTAAAATCCCAAATGCTGTGCTGGTTAGTGGAAACACTGAAGAACTAACAGAAGTAGAGGAGGTAATGGTTTTTTCTGAAACGATATGGGGATATTGATAGAGCAAAAGTAGTGGATGAGCCAGAGTCAGAGTTTCATAATAATTGGATTGTGGAATACAACTCAGGAGCTGCTTTACTAGCTTTAGAGCCACTACTGCCATACACTTATGAAACAGAGGAAGGGGAGAATACCTACCTTATCAGATGTTTAGCCAGTGTTTATGCTGAACAAGAAGGAAATAAAAAGACTCAATCATATCTGTCTGATCTGAAACAACTTGCTAAATTAAGTGGCATTAACTACGTGGATGTTCTTAAAGGCATGATGTCTCAGATAGGCAAATCCATCGCTGATCTTGATTCTGCAACTGGAGAAATGTCATGTGCAGAAGGGCCAACAGGGGTTGAGCTGAAACCTCCACCGCAGTCACCCTTTAAAATCTCTTCTGGAAGTGCAGCTCATTTAGCCGATTCAGCTTTCAAGTCTTTGCCCAAAGTGCACAGTGCGGGACCAAAAGTCAATCCCACCATCACTGCCAGTGACATCAATCCTCCTGAAGTCCACAGGTATGTGGTTGAACATATAGTGAAGAGTGGGGATAATACCATGCATATGCTTTCATCTCAGCGGCTGTGTGTCTTTTCGGGCAGAGTACCCAGGCCGCCCCAGGAAGCAGATTACGACATGTGGCGTTCAAGTGTCGACTTACTCATAAAGGATCCTGCTGTGTCAGATCTTCAGCGATCTAGGAAACTTCTTGAGAGTCTTCGGCCTCCAGCTTCTGATATGGTCAAGCATTTGAGTCATGATACTTTGCCTGCTGTGTATTTGCAGCATCTTGATTCAGCTTTCGGCACAGTTCAAGACGGCGACGAACTGTATGCAAAGTACATCGACACCTTTCAGGATGTAGGTGAAAAGCCATCAGCCTATTTGCAACGTCTGCAGGCAGCACTGAGCCTTACTGTGAAGAGGGGGGGCGGGGTACCTGCTGCAGATGTTGAAAAGCAGCTGCTTAATCAGTTTTTGTAGAGGCTGTTGGAACGATTCACTCATCTCTGAGCTTCAGCTGAAACAGAAGAAAGCAAATCCTCCTTCCTTTGCAGAGCTGCTGGTGCTTTTACGCGCAGAAGAGGATCGTGATGCAGCTAAAAGTCTGCGCATGAAGCAGCATCTTGGTGCTACAAAGCAGAAAGCTTTATCCCATCAGCAGATTGCCTACAGAGATGATGAGGAGAAAGGAGCATGTGCAGCACTAGCAACGCTTACTCAGCAACTTGCTAAGCAAATGGCGGAGATGCAGCAACAACTGGCAGCTTTAACAGCCAGCCAGCAGAGGGGAAAAACAGCTGTGCCTCACAAGACGTCATCTGCAATTAAACAGGGTGAGAGGCAGCGAACTGACAGATTTGATAAGCAGCCTGCAGTATCATCGCAGAGGAAGACAACCGGGAGACCAAAACCAGGCTACTGCTTCAGGTGTGGAGAAGAGGGCCATATGAAACCTCAATGTGACAGTGAGCCGAACCCTGCATTAGTTGCAGAAAAGAGACAACAATTCAACGAAAAGTGTCAAACATGGGACAGGCATCATTCATCCACTGCCCGTGATCCTTTAAACTAACAACAGTTCCTGTTACAGGACGAATGGGGACTGGAACCGATCAAGAATGTCCTGCTGAAATTCAGCGCAAGCGATGCGCTAATAAGCAATCCAAGGCAAAGAACTCAGCCGTTAAATTGCCAAAAGGTTTAGTTGGTTCAAAGTGCACAGCTGTAGTCAACATAGCTGGTAGTGACTGTAACTGCCTTTTGGATACCGGTTCCCAAGTAACCACCATTCCAGTGTCTTTTTACAATCAGAACCTGTCAGATCAACCCATACATTCTCTTGATGACCTTTTAGAGGTTGAAGGTGCAGCTGGGCAATCTGTTCCTTACCTGGGTTATGTGGAGATGACAGTTGGCTTTCCCAAAGACTTTCTGGGAGCAGACATTGAGGTGCCCACCCTCGCACTTGTGGTTCCGGATCTACGCTCTGAAGTTTCATCTCAAGTTCTTATTGGAACGAATACGCTTGATGTGCTCTATGAGCAATACTGTAACAGTGGGGCTACGCAGCATCAGCCCAGTCTGTATGGTTACAGAGCTGTTCTGAAAACCCTTGAATCACGGCACCAGCAGCAGAACAAAGAGGGCACTGTGGGAGTTGTGAGGCTGCTGAGCACGACACCGACGCTCGTTCCTGCAGGCCACAGTGTAATCCTCGAGGGGGCAGCAAAGGCCTATAGTCCTTCTACAGACCGGTGGGTGATTGTGGAACATCCAACCCAGTCAGTCTTGCCGGGTGGCCTTTGTGTCAAGAGTTGTCTTGTTTCTTTTTTCCTTCTTTGGCACCACACAAAATACCTGTTGTGGTTACCAATGAGACAGAGCAAGCCATCACTCTTCCACCTCTCAGTGTCATTGCAGAGCTTGGGACTTTTCACAGCATCATTTCCCAGCACAGTGTCGTGAGTTCTCTTGTTGAGCAACCTTCCCAGCCCGACTTGAACTTCAACTTCGGTGACTCTCCGTTGCCGGCCGAGTGGAAGGAGCGAATCACCCAAAGGCTCAGTGAAATGTCTGAAGTGTTTTTCTCATCATGATCTGGACTTTGGATGCACTGATAAAGTGAAACACCACATCAAACTACATGACGAGACTCCTTTCAAGCATCGCGCCCGCCCTATCCATCCCCAAGACATCGAGGCGGTCCGCCAGCACCTTAATGAGTTGTTGGAAGCAGGTGTAATAAGGGAGTCAGAGTCACCATTTTCGTCACCCATTGTGGTTGTGCGGAAACGTAATGGAGATGTCCGGTTATGCATAGACTACCGGAAATTGAATCTACAGACTGTGAAAGATGCCTATGCACTACCCAATCTGGAGGAGACTTTTTCAGCACTGACAGGTTCCAAGTGGTTCACTGTGCTTGACTTGAAATCTGGATATTACCAGATCGAAGTGGAAGAGGCTGACAAGGCTAAGACAGCTTTCGTCATCACACCGCTTGGATTCTGGGAGTTCAATCGCATGCCACAGGGCATAACAAATGCACCTAGTACATTTCAGCGATTGATGGAAAAATGCATGGGAGACTTAAACCTGAAGGAAGTGCTGGTCTTCTTGGATGACTTGATCATTTTCTCCAACACGCTGGAAGAGCATGAACTGCGACTGATGAAAGTACTCACACATCTAAAAGAGTATGGGTTGAAACTGTCTCTCCGGAGAAGTGCAAGTTCTTCCAGAAGTCTGTTCGTTATCTGGGGCATGTGGTATCTGAGAATGGTGTGGAAACAGATCCTGACAAAGTTGCTGCTTTAAAATCCTGGCCAATTCCCCGAAATTTGAAAGAGCTGAGGTCCTTCTTAGGCTTCTCCGGTTACTATCGGCGGTTCATTAAAAACTATTCTGCCATAGTTAAACCCCTTAATGAGCTCACACGTGGTTATCCACCACTACGTGGGAACAGCAAAGTAAAGGGAACTGGTGCTCTATATCATGACCCAAAACAGCCTTTTGAGGGTCGATGGACACCAGAATGTCAAGATGCTTTCCACTCTCTCATTGAAAAGCTTACCTCTGCTCCCGTGCTTGGGTTCGCCGATCCAAAGAAACCTTACATCTTGCACACCGATGCCAGTACTACGGGATTGGGAGCTGCCCTATATCAAGAGCAGGAGGGGAAGCTGAGAGTCATCGCTTTTGCCAGCCGTGGGCTGTCCCATAGTGAGTCACGTTATCCAGCACATAAACTGGAGTTTCTTGCACTCAAGTGGAGTGTAACTGAAAAATTTCATGATTTCTTGTATGGAGGTGATTTTACTGTAGTCACAGACAGTAATCCTCTCACGTACATACTTACCTCTGCCAAGTTGGATGCTACCAGCTACAGGTGGCTGGCTGCGTTGTCTAACTTCTCCTTTAAACTTCAGTACCGGGCTGGTAAACAAAATCTTGATGCCGATGGTCTCTCCAGACGATCTCATGGAGACTATTTGGATGACAGCCATTCACAGAAGGAGCAGGATCGCATCAGCCGATTTACTCAGCAGCCTCTAGCTGTCGGTGCTACAGAGGTGATCTCTCCAGATGTGGTTGATGCAATCTGTCAGAGTTGCTTGGTCAGAACATCAGTTGACTCAGATTCTTGTCATGCTGGCATCACTCTGGTAGAGTCCCTCACAATCTCTGCAGAAGCCATTCCAGACAGCTATGTCACGGAAGATCAACATGGCTTACCTGTCATTCCTTCTCTGTCCCATCATGATCTTAAAGAGAAGCAGCGAGCAGATCCGTGTATTCGGGAAGTCATTTTCCAAATGGAATCTGGAGAAAAGATCCCTCCAACTGTAAGGGCTGAACTCCCTGAGCTTCCATATCTGCTGCGAGAGTGGAATCGACTTGAGCTGCAGAATGATATCTTGTATCGACGACGGCAGGAAGGTGAGCAGACCTCCTATCAGCTGGTTCTGCCTGAAGACCTGCGAGCACTTGTCCTGCAGAGTTTGCATAATGACATGGGTCATATGGGCATAGAGAGAACTCTCGATCTTGTCCGTTCAAGATTTTATTGGCCCAAATTGTCAGCAGCTGTGGAGCACAAGATTACGACCTGCCTGCGATCGCTGTGTACGCAGAAAGGCTTTGCCTGCAAAAGCTGCTCCCTTGGTGAATATAAGAGTGACACGCCCTCTTGAGTTGGTGTGCATGGATTTCCTCAGCCTTGAGCCTGACACAAGTAATACCAAAGATATCCTTGTACTAACTGACCATTTCACCAAGTTTGCTGTAGCAGTTCCTACACCAAATCAGAAAGCTAAAACGGTGGCAAAATGCTTGTGGGAAAATTTCCTGGTTCATTACGGCATACCAGAACGGTTACATACGGACCAAGGTCCTGATTTTGAATCTCGTCTGATAAAAGAACTGTGTGAAGTTGCTGGGATTCAGAA
>JAGFBZ010000922.1:0-182500 GCA_018398805.1 Hirundichthys speculiger | reverse complement strand
TCTCTCTGTCCTCCCTCCTCTCTGTCCTCCCTCCTCTCTGTCCTCCATCCTCTCTGTCCTGTCTCTCCTCTTTTCTTTCTTTCTCCAGCTGGTCTTCATCAGGAAGGTCCTCCATATGATCCAGGTCCTGATGAAGGTCTCGTCCTCTTAAAGGGGAGATTTTCCTTGTTACTGTTTGGCTGAAAGGTTTTTCTCCCTGTAGGGGAGGTTTCTTTTACTTGCCGTGTTTCTTTGGATTTATTATTATCATTTTAGTTGATGACATTTGCTCGTGGGTCATGATCTGGGTCTCTGTGAAGCATGTACAGACACTGTACAAATTAAATTGATTAACAGTGAAAGTTGAGTTACGTTCGTGGAAGGCAGCAGGAAGAATGTATCCCTGCAACTCACCCTAACCCTGTGGTTCTCTGAGGTTCACTGAGATGAAGACCTCCTGATATCAGGAGGCTTTGATGAGTACTAGTTTCCTCAGAGTTCCTTCCTTCCTGGTGTTGATATTTGGTGGATCAAAGACATAGGGCCTGATTTACTAAGATCCTAAATAAAGAGTACTAAATTGCGTGTGCACTGAAAAAGTTTGCGCGTGCTGTTGTTGTGTGTTTTGCGGGTGATCAACTAAGAATGCTCGCGCAAATGATAACAGGTGCAAACCGCAGTATTTAAATGAGGTGTTGCGTGTCTTACGGTTTGCGCCATGGAGAGTCTGGATGGAAAGCAGGATAGACGCAAGCGCAAAATGAAATTTGACGAGTTGGAGTTAGAGATATTAGTGGAAGAGGCAAATAAACACATTCATGAACTACAGCAAAGACATTTAAACATCACCAAAAGAAACGCAATATGGGAGAAAATCTGCGATAGAATAAATGCAGTTGGTAAAACAAAAAGAACGGCAGATGAGGTTAAAAGAAGGTGGCAAGATATAAGGCGAAGAACTAAAGAAAAAGTGGCCTTTAATAAAACTTCGGCAAACAAGACGGGTGGTTAAGTGGCCGTTGAGAAGTTCAAGCCTCCATAACCGCGGAGCGCTGTCATTACGGAGATGCGTCTCTGCGCGCAGCTGTGGCATCAATGAGTGGAGCTGTGGCTGGAGCCCACTCGTCCTCACACACTACTCATTCGTAAAAAAAGTATATGTTTTTTCATAAAATCCATCCATCCATCCATCCATCCATTAGCTTCCGCTTATCCGAAGTCGGGTCGCTGGGGCAGCAGCTTCAGAGGTCCAGCTTCCCCGGCCGCTTCCACCAGCTCCTCTGGGAGAATCCCGAGGCGTTTTTCATAAAATGATGTGGAAATAACCCATTTTATTACAACTGAAATTGTGCTTGGGAGGAGTATTTTCACCGGACATTTTGACCGGAGAGATTATAAAATCCCGGACTTCCGCATATTTTACCAGACAAAGTCCAGCAATTACCAGACAACGGAAACCCTGGTGCCTCCTGTGGCAACCTTTTGCTTAATAATACTGGATTTAACATTCAAATAAAATATTTCTCCTTTTGCATGTGCAAACAAATTTACACGAGTCCGAAAGACTCTCTCTCTCTGCGTATTCTTTGATTTTGGCGATGTCGCCTCCTTGCCACAATAACAGCAGCCATCGGTGCGTAATGCTGGGCAGATTAGCACCTTCCTTTCGAACGTACTAAATACAGACGCAATCACAGAGCTTCTTCTGCAGAAAACTGATTTTTTTCAGTCTATGCATTAACTTTTATCTTCCTACGATCTGGGAGTGTTTTACACTCTCCAGGTATTTTAGAATGATCTCATTGGATACATAGAATATTATTTCTCTTTCCACAGACTTTTGAACGAATCAAATTTTACAGCTCTGCTTATCTATTTCACGGCAAACTAACATTTTAGCCAATAAGCTGTTTGTTTATTTTCAGGCAAAAGTAAAACAAAAATGCTTAATTAAACGGGTTTGTTTTCAGAGAGCAGGTGTTCCTGGGAGGCCACTAAATAACCAAACGTCATCTCTTCTCCACAGCAGAAGGGATAATAGCAACAGAAATTATGAGACAAACAGACACATCATTCGGCTGCTGGAGTTCAGCGTAGTTGGGACTGGAGGTAGAATAAACAGGAGGAGGATAAATAGCATTTTATATATATATAATCACTGAAAGTATTGTTTTTATTTACAGTTTAAACAGTATTAACAGCAGGGTGGAGGTTGTCCATGGTAGTGGTGGTGGCGGGTTAGGATTAGGGTAACCCTAACCCTAACTCTCACCCTGGGTCTGGATCTCCTGAGGTCCAAGATGATCTCCTTTGTTTTATCAGTGTTCAGCTCCAGGTTGTTCTTCTTACACCAGTCCACTAGATCTGAGTACTACATATGAGTAAAAATAGCTGAAAAAGTCTACATCCAGTCTTTGGCTGCACACCAACCAGTTTTTAGAACTTTTTTTTAAAACTACAAACGACATACAGAGGCCTTCCTGTGACATCACCACAGCAACAGCAAAGATGGCTGCGTGGTGTCTGGCACATTAAAATAAAAGCTATTAAAACATTTATTTTTCTCAGAAAATCCTTATTTTTGTTTTTTGTGTGTTTCTTGATAACTCATCTGCATCTCCTCTTGAACATCCTAACATGTTGTGCTTTCTTCAGTTCAGTGATTTCTGTCTGCTTTTTCCAGATGATGTGATCCAGCTGTGTTCATTCAGACCTGTTAATCCCCCCCCCCCCCCCCCCCCCCCCCCCCCACCTCCCCCATTATTGTTGGTGTCTGCGGAGAGCAGAGCTGATCAAACGTCTGCTCTGGATGAAAGGCTGCAGGAGGATTAAACGGAAACAAGGCAGCTAAATAATCTGCAGGCAGCGTAAAGTCCTGCAGTTCAGGACATAGATTCAGTTCAATTCAATTCAATTCAATTTTATTTGTATGGCGTCTGTTACAATGACAATTGTCTCTAGGTGCTTTACAGAGACCCAAAGCATGACCCCCGAGCAAATATCAGTAACTAAAATTATAATATTAAATCCAGTTAATTATAATAGCAGGTAAAAAAAACTCCCACGTAGGGAGAAAAAAAACCTTTAAGCCAAACAGAGGCAAGAAAAAACTCCACTTTAAGAGGAAGAAACCTTGAGCAGGACCTGGATCATATGGGGGGACCTTCCTGATGAAGACCAGCCGGGTAGAGAAAGAAAAGAGGGGAGACAGGACAGAGAGAGGATGTAGGACAGAGAGAGGATGGAGGACAGAAAGAGGATGGAGGACAGAGAGAGGATGGAGGACAGAGAGGAGGACGGAGAGGACAGAGAGAGGATGAGAGAGGAGGAGCAGAGGAGAGAGGATGGAGGACAGAGAGAGGATGGAGGACAGAGAGAGAGGAGGAGAGGATAGAGGACAGAGAGAGATGGAGGACGAGAGAGGATAGAGGACAGAGAGAGGATGGAGGACAGAGAGGATGGAGGACAGAGGAGAGAGGATGGAGGACAGAGAGAGGATGGAGGACAGGAGAGAGGATGGAGAGGAGAGAGATAGAGAGGATGAGGACAGAGAGAGGATGGAGGACAGAGAGAGGATGGAGAGGATAGAGAGAGGATAGACCGAGGAGAGAGAGGGAGGACAGAGAGAGGACGGAGGACAGGAGAGAGGAGGAGGACAGAGAGGATGGAGGACAGAGAGATGGAGGACAGAGAGAGGATGGAGGACAGGATAGAGGATAGAGGACAGAGGAGAGAGAGGACAGAAGAGAGGAGGAGGAGAGAGGATGGAGGACAGGAGGAGGAGAGAGGAGAGACAGAGAGAGGATGGAGGACAGAGAGAGGATGGAGGACGAGGACAGAGAGAGGATAGAGGACAGAGAGAGGATGGAGGGACAGAGAGAGGATGGAGGAACAGAGAGGATGGAGGACAGAGAGAGGATGGAGGACAGAGAGAGGATGGAGGACAGAGAGAGGACGGAGGACAGAGAGAGGATGGAGGACAGAGAGAGGAGAGCCCATAAATGACTAAGTACAACGACCATATAACCATAAACACAAACAGATGGAGGACAGAGAGAGGATGGAGGACAGAGAGAGGAGAGACACAAATGACTAAATACAATGACCATATAAACATAAACAGATGGAGGCAGCAGCACTGGGATGAGATGGCCAGAGGACCAGGTCGCCGATCACCACGCCAGTCGGCACCCAAACACAAGTGGAGGAGAACCCCGGGATGGACAGAGGATGGAACTGCAAGTCAGCATGAAACCAGGAAACTCTGGCCTGCAAATACACAGAAAGAAAAGGGGGCAGAAACAGCACAACAAACACAGGAAAGCAAAGAAAATGGAGCACAGTTTCAGTAGCAGGGTGCTCCCAAATAATTATAAATGAGCTGGAGGAGGAGGAAGGGAGGAAGAAAGGGAAGAAAAAGGAGAAGAGCAGTGGAGACACCACTCAGCAGATCATGTTGGTGTCTCCCTGTAGCGTAGGCCTATAGCAGCATAGCTATGACGAAGCTGTGATTAAGACGAGCTACTCTAGTCTGAGCTACTACAACTATAGCTATAACTATTAGCCCCTACACACTATAGTTTAGACTAACTGTAGCTATAACTATTAGCATCTACACACTATAGTTTAGACTAACTGTAGCTATAACTATTAGCATCTACACACTATAGTTTAGACTAACTGTAGCTATAACTATTAGCATCTACACACTATAGTTTAGACTAACTGTAGCTATAACTATTAGCATCTACACACTATAGTTTAGACTAACTGTAGCTATAACTATTAGCATCTACACACTATAGTTTAGACTAACTGTAGCTATACATTAGCATCTACACACTAGTTTAGACTACTGTAGCTATACTATAGCCCCTACACACTATAGTTTAGACTAACTGTAGGCTTTACTGAACAGAAATGTTTTCAGTTTTAGTTTTAAAGATGGAGATGGTATCAGCCTCCTGAACCCCAAACTGGTAGCTGGTTCCAGAATAAAGGTGCCTGGTAGCAGAAGGCCCGTCCTCCAAACCTACTTTTAGATATTCTAGTAATGACGCGTAATCCTGCACTCTGAGAGCGGAGAGCTCTATTAGGAGCATAACATGCTATCAAGTCTTGTAAATAGCGCGGAGCTAGGCCATTAAGGGCCTTATATGCGAGAAGCAGAATTTTAAACTCAATTCTAAATTTCACGGGAAGCCAATGGAGGGAGGCTAACACGGGAGAGACGTGATCTCGCTTACGGATTCCTGTCAGCACCCTCGCTGCAGCGTTCTGGATCAGTTGGAGGCTATCTAGCGAGCTTTTCGGACATCCTGCTAACAGCGCATTACAATAATCCAGTCTAGAACTGACAAACGCCTGGAATAATTTTTCAGCATCACCCTGGGAGAGGATGCTCCTAATCTTGGAGATATTTCGGAGATGAAAAAAGGCAGTCTTGCAAACCTGATTAATATGCTGCTTAAATGACATATTCTGATCAAAAATGACTCCAAGGTTTTTCACAACTGTGCTGGAAGCCAGCGTTAACTCAGTCAATCCATTCCTTAGGTGTTTGGGACCAAAGACAATAACCTCTGTTTTATCTGAATTTAGAAGCAAAAAGTTAGAGGACATCCAGGACTTAATGTCATTAAGACACCCTTGAAGTTTAGCCAAAGGTTTTGTTTCCTCTGGTTTCATAGATAAGTACAGCTGCGTATCATCAGCGTAGCAATGAAAGTTTATGCCATGGCTCTGGATAATTTTTCCCAAGGGCAACATGTATAAAGTGAAAAGGATTGGTCCCAGAACTGAACCCTGTGGGACGCCATAGCAGACCCTAGTCCGTGTAGAAGAAACGTCATTAACATGGACAAACTGGAACCTGTCAGATAGGTATGACTTAAACCAGCCTAATGCTGTCCCTTTAATTCCAACAGTGTGCTCTAATCTATGCAGCAAAAGGCCGTGATCAACAGTATCAAAAGCAGCACTGAGGTCCAGCAGAACCAGGACAGAAACTAATCCATTGTCTGAGGCCATGAGGAGGTCGTTGGAGACTCTAATCAGTGCAGTTTCTGTGCTATGATGAGTTCTAAACCCTGACTGAAAGACCTCAAATAGATCATTTCTATGCAGGTGTTCTCCTAACTGGCTAGCAACTATTTTTTCCAGAATTTTAGAGATAAATGGAAGGTTGGATATTGGTCTATAGTTTGCCAAGATGTCCGGGTCAAGGGATGGTTTCTTGAGCAAAGGTTTTATAACTGCAACTTAAAAACCTGTGGCACATATCCTAATTGTAGAGATAGGTTAATCTGATCCAAAACTGATATACCAATAGAGGACATAACATCCTTGAACAGTTGAGTTGGGATCAAAAATGACCCGAACATCCACAAAAGTCATTTTTTTCACCAGAGCACTTTATAATTTAGTAAAAAAAAAAAAAAAATATTGATTTTATTTTGTTTTAATGGAAGTCCCTAACAAAGTCAAAAAGTTTCAACGCAAAAAACAAATGTATGAAGTACTTTTATGCATGCTAAAACTCAAAACGGGTCCGTAGGGACCCTAACACCATAGGAAGGTTAAACAACGTTTTAGGAAAGGTCGGAAATGTAAAAATGGATGTTTGCTTCCAAATGAAATCATGCTGATGAGAAAAAAAACATGAAATGAAATTCATGGCATCTCCACATAAATGAAAACCACATCCAAGAACTGTATTTTCTTTTTTTTGTTTTCATTTTTCATGTCATGACAATTTTTCATATTTTTGGTTATAATTTTACAAAGAAAATTATAATATTGCCCTGGGTCGCCATGGCAGCCTCTCTCTGTCTCTCGTCTGCTCTGTTTCCTGTTTTACTTTGAAGGTCTGTCTTGTCTTTGTTATTTTCTGTTTTGCTTCCTGCCTCTCGTTACCTTGATCCCCTGCACGTGCCTTCTCGTTACCTTGATCCCCTGCACCTGCCTCTCGTTACCTTGATCCCCTGCACCTGCCTCTCGTTACCTTGATCCCCTGCACCTGCCTCTCGTTACCTTGATCCCCTGCACCTGCCTCTCGTTACCTTGATCCCCTGCACCTGCCTCTCGTTACCTTGATCCCCTGCACCTGCCTCTCGTTACCTTGATCCCCTGCACCTGCCTCTCGTTACCTTGATCCCCTGAACCTGCCTCTCGTTACCTTGATCCCCTGAACCTGCCTCTCGTTACCTTGATCCCCTGCACCTGCCTCTCGTTACCTTGATCCCCTGCACCTGCCTCTCGTTACCTTGATCCCCTGCACCTGCCTCTCGTTACCTTGATCCCCTGCACCTGCCTCTCGTTACCTTGATCCCCTGAACCTGCCTCTCGTTACCTTGATCCCCTGCACCTGCCTCTCGTTACCTTGATCCCCTGCACCTGCCTCTCGTTACCTTGATCCCCTGCACCTGCCTCTCGTTACCTTGATCCCCTGCACCTGCCTCTCGTTACCTTGATCCCCTGCACCTGCCTCTCGTTACCTTGATCCCCTGCCACCTGCCTCTCTCGTTACCTTGATCCCTGACCTGCCTGCCTCTCGTTACCTTGATCCCTGCACCTGCCTCTCGTTACCTTGATCCCCTGCACCTGCCTCTCGTTACCTTGATCCCCTGCACCTGCCTCTCGTTACCTTGATCCCCTGCACCTGCCTCTCGTTTGTTCACCTGTGTATTTCAGTCTTGTCATCTCCCCTGTCTGTGCTGGTCTGTTCTCTTCTGTTTTGTGTCTTTTCGTTTTCTTCCGTCTTGTAAGTTATCTACTGGGTGTTGATGCACCATAGTCATGAGTTTTTTTCTGTTTTTTGATCCCTATGTTGGTGTGGATTTGTTTAGTTTTCTTGGATTTTTGTCTTTGGTTAATAAATAGCTTTTATTTTGTGAATATTATTTTGTGCGTTTGGGTCCTCCGTCCTGCTTCACACCATGACAAATATGTTAGTACATCAGTGAGATGGATTGCCATGGCCACAGGGTAAAATATCATTCACGCGTCTGCCATCCGTCTCTGTCGACAGGTTATCTGACCGTTTCCATCGATCCTCTTCCTCCGGTTGTCATGGGAGACACGGTCACACTGAAGTGCAGCTTCCAGACTGACAGCAGCCTGCAAGAGGTCGTGTGGTTTCAGGTGAGGGTTGGGCTTAAAGGGAGGGGCTACAGAAGTCATGTGTGATGTTGGTTGTGTCTGGAGGTGTCATGAAGATGCTTACCCACTGTTATTAGCTCTGATCAGAACAACTGTGATGGACATCCAGAAGCTCTTTAGTTTCAGCAGGTTCATTTCTATTTCTACAACCACTCTCTCCTCCAGGTGACCTGCTACATCAGGATCCTGCAGGTCCTACAGAAAAAACTATGGGACTCTAAGAGTTGTTCCAGTTCCAGGACCATCCAGGTTCCTAGGTTCAGGTCATGGGTGCAGCAGTCTTACCAGAGAGGTTCAGACCTCCCTCTCTCCAGTCACCTCTTCCAGGTCCTCCAGGAGGACACTGACATGTTCTCAGACCATCTTAGGCATATAATATAATATCTCCAGAGAGCGGTGGGTCAGCTTCAGGGTCACCTACTGGTTGGAAATGTCTGAAACACCTCCTCAGAGAGCTGTCCAGGAGACATTTTAACCAGATGGACCTCCTCAGCTGGCTCCTCTCCATGTGGAGGAGCAGCAGCTCTACTCTGAGTCTCTCCTGGATGACTGAACTTCTCCTCGTATCTCTAAGGGAGAGTCCAGCCACCCTGCAGAGGAAACTCATTTCTACTTCTTACCCCACAACACTGAGAACTTCGAAGAACCCAGAACTCCCTCGTCAGCTGCTTCTAGACTCCCACAAGCTAAATGGAGGCGAGATCAGAGCCAGATTCCAACACCATCGTCAGAAATTCGACCCTTATCTGAGCCAGAGGACTTCACTCCTGGACGCCTCCCTGATTTGAGGAGATTTATCTAACTGGGAGGAGGTCACAGTACAAACCCAGGACAGATCTGGTGTCCTCCTAGAAGACCTGGAGGAGGTGGTTGAGGGGAGGGATGTCTGGATCTCTGGATTAGGTTCTTTCTCCCACAGTAAGATGGAGTTAATTGATAAAATGTGAAGGTCTGATGCTGATATAGAGGACATTGTTGTACTGGTGACTTTTTCATTACAGATATTTGAAGGAGGTGGTGCCAAGCAGAAGATTTTCACCTATGATGTCCTGTACAACAGCAGTCACCCCCTCATGGAAGACACATCCAGAGAGGACCTGGTCTACCACTCCACGGTCCGGTAAGACAGGGGAGACCTTTCAGCCCAGCCTGTGGGTTTCTTCTCCCAAAGACACGAAAATGATGTCTTTCCTATGGTATTTGTGTCAATGTGGATGTGAACAGACTCCCTGAGGTCCAGATGGAGGACGACGGCCTGTATGAGTGCTATGTGAGCGTCCACGACAGAAGCTCCAGAAACAACGTGGTTCTGGCCTCAGACAGCATCACCCTGACTGTCATTGGTTGGTTTCACTTCAACATCAGCTTTAACACTCATATTAGACTATTGATATTAATGGCTACAGTCATCCAAGTGTTAAATTATTTCAGTACAGCTACACCAGCGCTGGTCTACAAGTTCACCAAACTGAGGAGAGAAGGTCCTCTGGTTCTGGATATTTAAGTTCTGGACCAATAGTGCTGCATGAACACTCATGTGTAAAAGTTAGTACACCCCCTCTTTTCAGCGTGCTAGTGATCTTCATTAGCTGTTATAGAGTAGGAAAACAGGTAGGTAGAGGAATGGCACTGGGTCACAGGTCAGAACTGGTCCTGCTATGAGGACCTGGACCTCTGGACATGAGCTTTCAGCAACCCTGTTACCCCTCTTTTAATCCTAAAATGACTCTGAACTACCTTCAGCTGATCCAAAACACTGCAGTCAGAGTTCTGATGAAGTTCTGCAGCAGTCGGAGGATCAGGAGGTGAGATCAGAGTTCTACAATCTTAGCTTCCTGTTACTGTAAATCCAGGACAGAAGTTCACATTTTTCTCCCCACACATGAAGCTCTTAAGGTCCCATCTCCTTTTTTCTTGAAGACCTCATAGTTCCATGTCTTCCAGCAGAGCTCTGGTCTCTCAGACTGGTGGTTCATGGGGTCTCAGGCTAGTAGAATGGAGGCAGAACCAGAACCAGTTAGATTAGAATTAAAACATTTTGATAAATCTTTAAATCAGAGATGGCTCAGGTGAACCATCCCTTCAGTGATGCTGGTTTAGGCCTTGACTGCTGGGAGACCTCCCATGATGCACTAGGCTCTTCTTACCATTATCATTACAGTTAACATAGTCTTTTAAGTTTCATAGTCAGACTCTCTGGTGCTAATCTCTTTGTTAAGAATGATGGATGGATTGAAGATGATGGATGGGTCAGTGATGGATGGGTGAATGATGGATGACAGATGGGTGGTCTTTCTCCTCACCCAGGGTGGATCTGAACAGATGAGTGATTACTTTCTCATGTTTTCTCTGCAGTTCCTCCGAGATCCATCTCTGTGGAGGCTTCCAACAGTCCAGCTCCGTTCAGCCGTTACGAGGCCCAGAACTTCAGCCTGGTCTGCATCGTTTCTGGAGCAAAGCCAGCTCCTGTGGTGAGCCTCTTTACTGCTGATGTGGTCCTGATGAGAAACAAAGTTTCATGATGGGGTCATTTATGATCTGTGAAGAACTGAAGGAGTTACAGCTCCTTCAGCCTTCCTTAAACTGGTTCTTCCTCTGCGAGATGAAAATGAGAGCACACCTGGACTGGAAATGTCACAGTTCTGAAGTGGCCTGAAGGTTTGACCTAAAAATGCTGTTAAGAGCTTTGGTGTCCCTATAAACCTCTTCTGACAGTATTTGGACTGATATGAGGATTTGAGGACAGTTGGTAAGAACATAAAATCCAGAGAAGAGCTGCTTCACTTTACCACAATACTTCATCATTTAAATGTGTTAATAATGACTGAGGATTTCTGCTTTTACATTTGATATATAAAACAGGCTAAAATGAAGCTCTTGTTCTCCTGCTCTTTGTTCAGTTAATGTCATCAAAAATGTACATTTTAATAAGAATATTTTTTAAATTATGTAATTAGTTGTTACAAACCACTGAAACCTTGGAGAAGTTTAGCAGACGACAGACCATCAGCTCTATGTTCATCACAGACTGATGTGTGAGGTGTAGCGCCACCATGGATGACTGGTGGGAGTTTGGAGCTTCTAAACTGGGAAGACCCTCCCATCACTCCTGAGGCTTGTTGGGAGATTCAAGGCTGCATTGTAGGTGTTTGATAGGAGAAACTTGAGTCATCCTCTAATGATGCTTTCTTACATTTGACATAGATGCTTCTTTGACTCCTCTTTCAAACCATCTGTCTTCTCTGTCCAAGATATGGACATCATTGTCCTGAAAAGCTCCTGTGATCCTTGAGATGCAGATGGACCTGAATCCAGATCTCAATGTGGACCGGTTGAGCTGGCTTAGAGCTTTGTTGATATGGACCAAAATTCATATCCTGGTGTTTTTAGGTGGACTGTTGGTATACAGTAAATGGCTGCGGTTACATGATGTTTTTTAATTCGGAATTAATAATTAGGAATTAAATAATTCCGAATTAAACTATTTTCCTTCGAGTTTACGATGGAAATAGTAATTCCGAATTGAGGTTTACATGGAAAACACGTTTGTTCGGCTTTATCCAACTCAGCTTTAGGTCTGGGGGTTGGGAAGGGTTCTGATTGGATGGGGGGGCGGACGTCTTTACGTCTACCGGAAGAAAACAAACTTAGCTAACTGGTTAGCAACAACATTCCACTTATTTTTGACCTGGGTGGCGTCTCTATCTGTGAAACCTCCTTCATTTAACCTGGCCGCTTTGAAAAGCTCACAATTTTTATGTTTCCTGCCATCTGTTCTTTTAATTATTTCCAGTTCCTCCAAGCTATTTATTAAATAAATCATCTCTGCTCTTGAACACCATTTACTGCGTGCTGCCATCTTGAAACTTTGTTTTGAAAACAAGCCCAGCGCGGAATATAAGCGTCATCGCGACAGACGGGCAAGAGAACTAGCATGCGCAGAAAGACGGGAATTAATTTAAACAGGAATGAGTGTAAAACATGACCGCGGAATTATTTAATGCGGAATTAAAATGGGAATAAACCAGCCACTGACTTCGGAATTAAGTTTAATTCGGAATTGACATTTTCATATGGAATTAAGTGTTTACATGGTTACTTTTATTCTGCTTTAACTTTAATTCTGAATTAAAGAGGAATTAAACTTCCCATGTAAACGCACTGAATGTGGTAAATGCCCCCAGTTCATACCAGAGCTGCTCAGTCCAGCAGAGAGACGGTGATGTTGACCTCCAGCACTTGTTCAGCTGGTAACTCCAACCAGTACTTCAGGCTGAATCACTGTTGGTCCTGGTTTGTTGGTGGACCAATAAAAGACTCTACAAGACTTTCATGATGTGAGAAGTTAGGGCTCCAGGTTGATTTGGAAAGATTAGATCAGAGAGGAACAGTCAGAGTGTCTGATCAGAGGAATCTGATCCACATCCCTGCAAGAACACAGCGTCCAGTTTAACTCCAGCTAACCTCAAACATGCAGGTACTCAATGTCACATCTTTGAGTAACAAATCATTCTGAATTAATAGTTTTATTTTCTCAAACAATCTTAATTTTATGTTTTTAACTGAGACATGGCTGGACAGAAACACAGCCAATACAGTCCTGATTGAATCTAGTCCATCTAACTTCACCTTTGTGTCTGAGACTAAACCAGATGGGGGGGGGGGGGGGGGGGGGGGGGGGTTGGTGCCATATTCAGGGATAATATACTCACACAAGTTATCATTTGGGGTTTTTCATCATTTGAATATGTTTCATTATAAATGGAGATGGAACAATCTTCCATTCTCTATATCACCATTTACAAACCACCACAGAATTGTTTTATTGATGATTTTACTGAACTACTTTCAGTTGTGATCACTGATTTTGACTGACGGTCATAACAGGGGACTTGAATGTTCATGTAGATGTAACCATGACAACCAAGCAGAAGAACTCACTGCTGTCCTTGAAATGTTTGGTCTAACTCAGCATGTGACTAACCCCCCCCACCCCCCCCCCCAACAGGGGGCTCACTTTAGATCGCTTATCTCAAAGGGTGTTGCTATTTCAAACGTGGATGTCATCAATGTTGCTTTATCTGATCATTTTTGTGTTTTCTTTGACCTGTTTCACCCAAACTAGCAGTTGGGTCTGCGGTTGTTCAGAGAAGACTCATCAATGACAGCACAGGGACACAGTTTATGGAAATGATTGGGTTTGAAAATATCCCAGGCTCTAATGTTGATGATCTGTTGAACTCTGACACATCAAGTGTTTTAAAGGTTTTAGATCCCATTGCTCCTGTCAAGGTTAGAACGGTTAAAAGTTGGTAAAAGGCTCCATGGGGACGAGAAGATTCAGTCAGGGCTCAGAAAAGGGATGAAGGAGATCTGAACGGAAATGGAGCCAGTCAAAGCTCCAGATCCATTATGAGATTTACAAAGAAAAGTTGTGTTTGTTCAACCAAACATTGTGTAGAACAAGGGAGAGTTATTTTACTGAAATCATCAAAAACTACAGTAACAACTCCTGTGTCCTGTTTGCTGCAGTAAACAGATGAACAAACCCTCCAGTTTCACTGCCCTTAGAACTCATTTCTACGTCAAAGTGTAATGAGTTTGCAATATTCTTCAATGACAAAGTTTGTTACCACAACTCACTGATTTAACCAACATCTCTCTTCAGACTGGAACATTCCCAGAGGCCTTAAAAACTGCTGTCATTAAGCCTCGTCTAAAGAAGAGCAGTCTTGATGCCACAGTACTGAAGAACTATCGGCCCATATCAGACCTGCCATTCCTTGGCTAAGTCCTAGAAAAAGTGGTTTTATCAACAGCTGACTGACTTTCTCCTGTCCAACAATGTTTTTGATAGTTTTCAATCAGGCTTCAGGCCCCCCCCCCCCCCCCCCCCCCCCCCCCCCCCCCCCCCCCCCCCCCCCCCACAGCACTGAGACAGCCCTGATCAAGGTGATATTCACCTGAACACAGACGCAGGTAAAGTCTCAGTCTTAGTTCTGCTGGACCTCAGCGCTGCCTTTGACACAGTTGACCATGTGATCTTATTACAGAGGTTAGAAGACTGGGGGGGAATCTCTGAAACTGCTTTAAACTGGTTCAGGTCCTGTCTCAGGGACAGGAGATACTTTGTTGAAATTGGTAACTGTGTCTCAGACCAAATGACCTGTGGGGTTCCCCAGGGGTCAATCCTGGGACCCTGTTGTTCAATCTGTACATGCTTCCATTAGGCCGCTAATATGCAGCTATAATGTGTCCTACCACAACTATGCAGATGATCCTCAGATCTATGTGTCACTGACAGCAGGAGAACATGGGCCTGTAGATTCATTGTGTCACTGCATCCAACAGATCAGTGTGTGGATGCAAAACAACTTTCTCCAGATAAACTCAGACAAAACTGAAATAACTGTCTGTGTCAGATTACTGTAACGGCCTGATCACTGGGCTCTAAACCAGCTGTAAGACAGCTGCAGGACATCCAGAACACTGCTGCACCGGTCCTGACTAGAACCAGGAAATACGACCATATTAGTCCAGTCCTGAGGTCTCTGCACTGGTCCTGACTAGAACCAGGAGATACGACCATATTAGTCCAGTCCTGAGGTCTCTGCACCGGTCCTGACTAGAACCAGGAGATACGACCATATTAGTCCAGTCCTGAGGTCTCTGCACCGGTCCTGACTAGAACCAGGAATACCCAGTCCTGAGTCTGACCGTCCTAGACGACCATATTAGTCCAAGTCCTGACTGGAAATACACCTAAGTCCGTCCAGGTCTCTGACTTTAGAACCAGGAGATACGACCATATTAGTCCAGTCCTGATTCTCTGCACCGGTCCTGACTAAACCAGGAGATACGACCATATTAGTCCAGTCCTGAGGTCTCTGCACCGGTCCTGACTAGAACCAGGAGATACGACCATATAGTCCAGTCCTGAGGTCTCTTCACCGGTCCTGACTAGAACCAGGAGATACGACCATATTAGTCCAGTCCTGAGGTCTCTGCACCGGTCCTGACTAGAACCAGGAGATACGACCATATTAGTCCAGTCCTGAGGTCTCTGCACCGGTCCTGACTAGAACCAGAGATACGACCAGATTAGTCCAGTCCTGAGGTCTCTGCACCGGTCCTGACTAGAACCAGGAAGATACGACCATATTAGTCCAGTCCTGGTCTCTGCACCGGTCCTGACTAGAACCAGGAGATCGACCATATTAGTCCAGTCCTGAGCCGGTCCTGACTAGAACCAGGAGATACGACCGTATTAGTCCAGTCCTGAGGTCTCTGACCGGTCCTGACTAGAACCAGGAGATACGACCATATTAGTCCAGTCCAGGTCCACGGTCCTGACAGAACCAGGAGGACCTAGTCCAGTCCAGTCTCTGCACCGGTCCTGACTAGAACCAGGAGTACGACCTATTAGTCCAGTCCTGAGGTCTCTGCACCGGTCCTGACTAGAACCAGGAGATACGACCATATTAGTCCAGTCCTGAGGTCTCTGCACCGGTCCTGACTAGAACCAGGAGATACGACCATATTAGTCCAGTCCTGAGGTCTCTGCACGGTCCTGACTAGAACCAGGAGATACGACCATATTAGTCCAGTCCTGAGGTCTCTGCACCGGTCCTGACTAGAACCAGGAGATACGACCATATTAGTCCAGTCCTGAGGTCTCTGCACCGGTCCTGACTAGAACCAGGAGATACGACCATATTAGTCCAGTCCTGAGGTCTCTGCACCGGTCCTGACTAGAACCAGGAGATACGACCATATTAGTCCAGTCCTGAGGTCTCTGCACCGGTCCTGACTAGAACCAGGAGATACGACCATATTAGTCCAGTCCTAGGTCTCTGCACCGGTCCTGACTAGAAACCAGGAGATACGACCATATTAGTCCAGTCCTGAGGTCTCTGCACCGGTCCTGACTAGAACCAGGAGATACGACCATATTAGTCCATCCTGAGGTCTCTGCACCCTGACTAGACCAGGAGATACGACCATATAGTCCAGTCTGAGGTCTCTGCACCGGTTCCTGACTAGAACCAGGAGATACGACCAATTAGTCCAGTCCTGAGGTCTCTGCACCGGTCCTGACTAGAACCAGGAGATACGACCATATTAGTCCAGTCTGAGGTTTCTGCACCGGTCCTGACTAGAACCAGGAGATAGACCATATTAGTCCAGTCCTGAGGTCTCTGCACCGGTCCTGACTAGAACCAGGAGATACGACCATATTAGTCAGTCCTGAGGTCTCTGCACCGGTCCTGACTAGAACCAGAGATAGACCATAAGTCCAGTCCAGGGACCGGTCCTTACTAGAGGATACCAACAGCAGTCCTCCAGTCTCTGCACCGGTCCTCCAGACAGCTGAGGTCCTGCAACCGGTCCTGACTAAACCGGGATACGACCAAATTAGTCCAGTCCTGAGGTCTCTGGCTTCCTGTCACTCAGAGAATAGACTTTAAAACAGCTCTACTTGTGTTCAAGTCTCTTCATGGCTCCAAAGTCCATCTCTGACATGTTAGATCCAGATGAACCAACCTGGACTCTGAGAACCTCAGGTAGTGGTCTCCTGCTGGTGTCCAGAGTCAGGACTAAACAAGATGAAGCTGCATTTCAGTTTTATGCTCCTTAAATCTGGACCAGTCTTCTTGAAGATATGAGACAGACCTGAACTCTGACAATGTTCAGATCCAGACTGGAAACAGTTCTGTTTAGATGTGAAGATGATGACTGGAAGGATTTAATCTGCACTCTTCATTTTTAATTTAATTATTTTTTTTAATTAATTTTTAATTTAATTTATTTTTATGCTTGTATGGAATGATTCTATTTGCCTTCTTGTGATTTGCTGGTCCACAGGTGGCTAAATGCTGCCTCACTGTGGGTTTTTGTTCTAGGTTCTGGTTAAAAGGCCAGTGCCGGAGGACCGCAGGGTCCGCGAGGGTTGATATGGTAAAAGCAGGTCAGATAAATAAGAGGGCGCAAGGCCATTAAGACATTTAAAAACCAGTAAGAGAATCTTAAAATCGATCCTGAAGCGGACGGGGAGCCAATGCAGCGACTTTAAAACTGGCGTAATGTGTTCCCGCCTTCTGGTCTTCGTCAGCACGCGAGCGGCTGAGTTCTGTAATAATTGGAGATTTAAAATACTCTTTTTGGGAAGACCAGAGAGCAGGGCATTACAATAATCCAGGCGACATGAAATAAAAGCATGCGTTAGCACCTCCGTACTGGCCTGAGAGAGAAACGGGCGGACGCTGGCTATGTTCTTAAGGTGATAAAAACCTATTTTTGTTATATTTTTGATATGTGGGATAAAATTTAGCTCAGAGTCAAAAATCACGCCCAAATTCTTTACTAATTGGGTCGGTTTAAGATTCTTTAGTTTTGGTAAAAGTTTCTCTCTCTGGCCTTCAGGACCTATAACTAAAACCTCAGTTTTGTCCTGGTTGAGCTGTAGGAAATTCTCTGCCATCCATGACTTGATGTCTATAATGCAGTTAAAAAGGACATCAACTGGTCCTGTGTCATCAGGAGACACAGCCATGTACAGCTGTGTATCATCTGCATAACTCCGGAAGCTGATGCCGTGTCTCCTGATGATGTCCCCAAGGGGAAGCATGTAAAGATTAAAAAGAAGTGGACCTAAGATTGAGCCTTGGGGAACCCCACATTCAATTTCATGGGGTTCTGAGGAACATGTATCCATACTTACATAAAAGCATCGGTCTCTGAGATAGGAACAAAACCAGTTAAGAACAGTACCGGAGAGGCCGACCAGGTGTCTGAGTCTATTTAATAAAATGCGATGGTCTACTGTATCAAAAGCGGCACTTAGATCCAGTAGAACCAACACCGTGAGCTTTTTATTATCTAAATTCCACCTGATGTCATTTAAAATCTTTAAAAGTGCTGTCTCGGTACTGTGGTTCCTCCTAAAACCAGACTGATGTTTCTCTAAAATGCTATTTCTGTTTAAAAAGTCATTAAGTTGGTTAAAAACCAGTTTTTCTAAAATTTTACTTAAAAATGGTAAGTTGGATACGGGTCTGTAATTATTAAGAACATTGGGGTCTAAATTGCTCTTCAGAAGGGGCCTCACCACCGCCGTTTTAAAGGCGGTAGGGAAGACACCCGTCTGAAGAGAGCAATTCATGATGTTTAAAAACTGCTCCTCGAAGAATCCATAAAACGATTTTAAGAGTGATGTGGGAATTGGATCTAAAAGGCAGGTTGTTGGGTTTACTTGGGAGAAAACTCGACCAAGTGTCCTTGCATCAACCAGGGCAAAACTCTCCAGCGTCTCCTCAGGTACAAGGACAACAGTCCAGGTGTGTTAACAGACAAAACTTTCTGGGATGACAGACAGGATCTGATGTCCTTGATTTTAGTTCTGAAGTGGTCTGCAAAGTTTTCACAAAGATCATCCGTTGGTGTCTTAAAAACTTTATTAAAATTAGTGCCTGTTAAAATATTAAAGGTGGAGAAGAGGAACCGGGGGTTGTTTTTATGGTTGGTGATGAGTTGTGAGAAATGAGAGATTCGTGCCTTTTTAACTGCGTTACTGTAGGTTTTGAATTGTTGGCGTAAAATGTCATGATGAACTGTTAATTTACTTTTTCTCCATCTTCTCTCTGCACTCCTGCATTTTCTTTTCAGTATGTTGACTTCATATGTTTTTCTCCACGGAGGTGTAGGTTTTCTTTTTATTGTTTTAGTTACAGGTGGAGCTACTGAGTCCAGAGTTGACTTCAGTTTACTGTTGAAAATTGTCAACGATAAATCACAAGGTGCAGGTAAAACTACAGCAGGAGTGCTCTGTAAAATCTCAATAAAGTTTGCAGCCACTTTAGAAGATAGGTAACGTTTCCTCACTGTTCTCGCCGGGGCCTCCTCCTGGTTAAAACTGGTGATGTTAAAAAATACACAGTAGTGGTCGGACACAGCCAGGTCAACAACAGAGGACACACCGATGGACAGGCCATGAGTTATGACCAGGTCCAGGGTGTGTCCTCTGTTGTGAGTTGGCTGCATGACGTGCTGCTTAAAATCAAGACAATTTAAAAGGTTTAAAAACTCTCTGGATACTGGATCCAAGGTATCATCAACATGTAGATTAAAATCACCAGTTATTAAAATCCTGTTATAAGAGGTGTGAATTTCTGATAAAAGTTCAGAGAATTCACTGATAAAAGAACTAAAGTGATGAGGTGGGCTGTACACAGTGATGCAAAGAATCGGAGGGCTGCTAAAAGTAAAAGGCATGGTGCTCAAATGACTTATAACTGTTAAAAGACACTCCATTTGAGGTCAGTGAGTCATTTATAATA
Organism: Hirundichthys speculiger; assembly: GCA_018398805.1. Classification (NCBI taxonomy): domain Eukaryota; kingdom Metazoa; phylum Chordata; class Actinopteri; order Beloniformes; family Exocoetidae; genus Hirundichthys; species Hirundichthys speculiger. The sequence goes on along the minus strand of JAGFBZ010000922.1, from coordinate 163,025 downwards.
GATGCTGTTCCACCTCCTCTTCTACCCTCTCTAGTAGAATATAAGAAATTAATGTCTCAGTTAAAAGAAGACAGTCTAACTTATTGTCTAAAATCAAATCATTCATTAAAAAGTTCTATTTAAAATAGAACGAACATTAAAAAGTGCCACATTGATGGTAACAATTGGCTTATTGATCCTGAAGGTGGGTTGTGGGTGTTTTGTAAGTAGCCTAAGGTTGTTAAAGTTCACAGAGTGAGTGTGGTGGCGTCTAATGTGTTGGTGTGATGAAATATTTGAGGTCCAAGTCCGGTGTTGTATGTGTGGTGGCCAGAGGTGAGATGGAGTGGATAGGAGCATGGACAGCAGGGGGCGCTCATCAGCAGAGTGGGGCATGGCGGCAGCAGAGAGGAAGAGTTGAGTCCAGTGACTGTCACCAACAGTAGTCCAGTTTCCATCATCTCCCTGTAGGTCAACAGCTCTTTTGGTGGTGGTTGTTGACCAGGACCTGGACTGATCTGGTCTGGTTCTGATGGTAGTGGTTGTGGACCAGGACCTGGACTGATCTGGTCTGGGTTTCATAGGTCTGGTTCTGATGGTGGTGGTTGTGGACCAGGACCTGGACTGATCTGGTCTGGGTTTCATAGGTCTGGTTCTGATGGTGGTGGTTGTGGACCAGGACCTGGACTGATCTGGTCTGGGTTTCATAGGTCTGGTTCTGATGGTGGTGGTTGTGGACCAGGACCTGGACTGATCTGGTCTGGTTTTCATAGGTCTGGTTCTGATGGTGGTGGTTGTGGACCAGGACCTGGACTGATCTGGTCTGGGTTTCATAGGTCAACAGCTCTGATGGAACAGGAATGATGGGTCACTGACTGAAGCTCCCAACTCCCCACCAGTCAGTTCACATTGAAGAAGCTTGAAGGAAAACAGATGTTTTACTTCTGTGTTGGAGTCATTTATGAAAACATGAACTCAGACTGTCTGGGCCTCCGGGTTAATGATGTTTCCACTTCCTGTTGCTGCCTCTCTTCCTGGTCTTCAGGTATACTTCAAACGGGACGGGGAGTTCATCGATGTGCTGCCAAAAACCAGGCTTTCCTCTTTAGCTGGACTGCAGAGTCTGGGTTCTGATGTGGACAGGAACAGAATCCAGACAGGATCATGGAGCACTAAGGTTCTCACCAGGGGGGACCTGGATGACACCAAACTCCAGAAGTCCCTGTCCCTGCTGGACCAGGATGGAAAGGTGACCCAGATCGGTAAAAATGGCCCTGACGCTTTCCAGCAGGGCCAACAGGACGGGTCTGAGCTGACACCAGTACCCACCACAGAGGTGATCCATGAGACGGTGGTGAGCCGTGAGTTCCCCCGCTGGGTCCAGAGCAGCGATCCGCTCTACTACTTCCAGATCTGGCAGCAGGCAGCAGGCGACGGCACCGTGGACGTCAGGGCCATGCTGACCTGGAGCCTGAACCCCCAGCTGGACAACGAGGCCCTCTTCAGCTGCGAGGTCACCCACCCAGCTCTGTCCATGCCCATGCAGGCCGAGGTCACGCTGGGTGAGCCTTTTAGCTCCGCAGGATGATCGCTGTGACACTGAAACAGCTCTGGATCCGGTCTCATCTCTGACACTGAAACAGCTCTGGATCCGGTCTCATCCTGGTGTCTAATCATCAGAAATCACAACAAACATGAGAAAAACACAATCATCTCTGATCTCTTGTTGTTTCTTGTTGAGGAAGACGACACAGCCGGTAGAATTCAGTGGCTGGTTCACTGAGCCGCCTCACGATCCGAAGAAAGATTTTACATTTCAGTTGGTAGAATCCAGAACAGTTCTGTTTGAAAGAATCCACACGTTTAGCTACATTTATATCAAATACAACCAGTTTTATAGTCACTGAGGTGTCACAAGTATGGCTCCATTTAAAAATTCTTCTTCAAAAACCTCTAAAAACCTTCTGTTCCACAACAGGAACATCAGTCTGGTCCTGTAAAAGCTGAAATGTTCTAGAATGTTCATATATAGACTTCATTTTACATTCCTCCTAAAATCTCAGGCGTTTTCTTCACTTAGACGCCAGATTTCCTCCCATACACCTGTAGCTGCTGAAATAAACTCAGGCGTGTCATGTAGAGCGGGAACCTCCCAGGTAGAGCTGAGCAGGTGCAGGTTAGCAGGACGTCGGCCCTTCAGAGCTTTATTCTGACAGGAACCTCTACTGTTCTGCTTGTCTCTTGCCTGTTGTTATAGTGGGAGTCTAATGTGATCTGTTGTTTTCCATCAGTGGCTCCCAGGGGCCCCAAGCTGTCCATGACACCCAGTAAGGCCAGAGTGGGAGACACGGTCCGGATCACGGTCCAGGGCTTCCAGCTGGGACCGTCTGCTGTGAGTTTCTAACCCGAACCGGGTCAGAACCGGTGGAGGAAGGAGGAAGGAAATGCGACAGCCCCATCAACAGCTTTAATTTTAGTTTGTGTTTATTCTGATAACATCTATACAGATGAATTTACTGACGTTAACTGGACATGAAGCGTCTACCACCAACACAATAAACTCACCAGTCACAGCAGGAGACCATCTGCATGAACTTCCCTTTCATCCCTCAAATCTAAAAGATAGATGTATAGACATACAACTGTCTGTCAATCACACTTTTCATTAAACTTGTGCGAAACTAAGTGCTTTACCAAATTAAAACAGAAAGAAAGAGATTTAGCTTCTAGCATCAAACAGTCAGATAAAGAGGATCTACACCAGACCCTAAAAGTAGTAAATACTTAAAACACACAAGGATGTATTCATTTACACACAAGATACACGAACAGACAGATCTGTACATGCAGACAGAGTTACATAAACACAGACACATGTACGTACAGATATACACACTAACATACCAACAAACATATTGAAAACATTTTCATGTTCTTTTACACCACAAAGGTGCTGAGACACCTGTATCCTGGATTTCTCTCCCTTTATAACCTCCCTAACCCCTAACCCCTAACCCTAACCCCTAACCCTAAACCCTAACCCTAACCCCTAACCCTAACCCTAACCCTACCCCAAACCTCCCTAACCCCTAACCCCTAACCCCGAACCCTACCCCCTAATCCCTAACCCTGACCCTAACCCCTAACCCTAACTGGGTCTTGCATCAACACCTCCACTTCTTGCCCAGATGGTGGCTGTGATCGCTCTCCCACGTCACAGTTCCAGATATACATGCATTTACGTTGTCTTGGTCCAGGAGGAGGGGTCGTAAACAAAATGTGTTTATCTAAGGAAGCCACAAACCTCAGGAGGTCAGGGTCTCCGTCGTAAACACTAAATTACACCTGAGCTCATAAAGAACCGAAGACTGTTGTCTTAGCACCAGGAAACTGGTTCCTTCTGGTTCTGGTGTATTTCAGGTCAAAGTTACTGCCATTCTGTGGTTCTGGTCCATGAGGTCTGACTGTGGGACTTTCAGATTTAGTTCTCAACAGAATCAGTTCATCCAAGTTCCAGAAGATTCCTTAAGGAATTTTTGAATTTATGTTTTTGTGTTTACAGATGAAGGCTGAGTTTATTTCTCCACTAATTCTGGATATTGTAATTTGGTGCCCCCTGGTGGCTGCAGGAGTCTCTGCATCTGAGCAGAAACCGCTGCAGAACAGAATCAGGACCAACAGGGATTCGGTTCCAGGATTCAGAAACTCTTTGACATGTGTTTACAGAGCGAAGTGTTTCCTGAGCCCATGTTTACCTGGACCAGGGTGGGGGGACAGCTGCTAGATGGCCGAGACCACCAACACGGCAGAGAGCTGGTTCTGGACCGGGTTCCCGCTGAGTTCAATGGCTCCATGTTCCGCTGCACAGTCCAGAACCCCCTGGGCTCCACGGACACCCACACCCGCCTGGTTGTGTTTGGTGGGTCTCCGTCTGATGGACCACGTTGTGCTGGGTTAGGGTTTAGGGTTATGGTTATGGGTTATGGGTTAGGGGTTAGGGGTTAGGGTTAGGGGTTCGGGGTTAGGGTTAGGGTTTAGGGTAGGGGTTAGGGTTAGGGTTAGGGTTAGGGTTAGGGGTTAGGGTTAGGGTTAGGGTTAGGGGTTAGGGGTTCGGGGTTAGGGGTTAGGGTTAGGGGTTAGGGGTTAGGGGTTAGGGTTAGGGGTTAGGGTTAGGGTTAGGGTTAGGGTTAGGGGTTAGGGTTAGGGTTCGGGTTAGGGTTCGGGTTAGGGGTTAGGGGTTAGGGTTAGGGTTAGGGGTTAGGGTTTAGGGGGGTTAGGGTTAGGGTTGGTTAGGGGGTTAGGTTGGGGGGTTTAGGGTTAGGGGTTAGGGTTCGGTTAGGGTTAGGGTTAGGGTTAGGGTTAGGGTTAGGGTTAGGGGTTAGGGTTAGGGGTTAGGGTTAGGGGTTAGGGTTACGGTTAGGGGTTAGGGTGTCTGAACACTCTCAGACGGTTTCATTCTGTGTTTCAGAAAACCCGAGACTGAAGAAGGGAAGGCAGCATCACGTAGGTAAGTTCACCTGTTCGGAGCGCCTGTCCACTTCCTGTCTCCTTATTTAGAACACCTGAAGCCCCCCAGAGACCAGAAAAAGCTTCAGAGGTGCTTTTAAAGGAGACATGAAAGAAGTCAGAGCTCCAACAGTTGATGAATGACATCGAGAAGAACATCCCAACCAGCTCCACAGGGAGGCTGCTGTCCCACCCAAGAGAAAGAACCAATTAATCAATATAAAATACAATATAATACAGCTACAGAACTACCTGATTTAGTTATTTCCAAATCACAGAGATACTTAAGAGATTAAAGACATCATGATGCATTAGCCATTTTTGTAAAATGGCTAATGCAAGATTGCGCTTGTCGAACAATTGCGACATTTTGCTGCAAAATCACAAATTTGGCAAAAAAATCACAATTTTCTGTTATAAAACGAAGCACATACAAAGAATATTTGGCGAATAAAGCTGATTCTGATTCTTTCAATGAGAAAATCATGACATTTACAAAACTGCAACCTCGATGCACCAATCCTGGTCCTTGCTTTGTTGTCTGACACAAACCTGGGTCTGAAGAACGTTGCAGTTCTGCTACAAGCCACTAGGGGCTCGGTTGGCACTGATTTAAGCCTCAACTGTCAGCTACATCAGATCCTGATGTGCATCTCTCTCCAAAAGTAACTACGCATCATGTCAATACAGACTACAGGAATGTGATTGGTCTGTGCAGTAGATTTATTTCGCTTCATCTTCATATTTCCTGCTACTTCTTCTTTGTTGTTTTCCAGTAGGGTAGAACAAGTTTTATTTCATGTCTCCACTGTCATGTCTGAGCTGAGATGGGAACTAAAGGAAGCTCAGCTCTGCTGCAGAAAAGAACCTTCACTGCCATCTAGTGGCTGAAGGTGGAATTACAGAAGCAACAACACACAAGTTTGAACAGCAACGATGACGTATGGAGCCTACATAGTTTTTCACTTCTGGGTCTCTGGGGGGGCTCTACAACACCGTAACTGTAAAAGAGTCCAGAACTTCTCTGAACATGATGGGACTATTCGGGCCCCTGACGGGCCTCTAACTGGTAGAACATTCCATGACTCAGTCTCATACGTGGTATCTGGTGTTTGTTTGCAGTCGTCAACGGTGTGGACCACCAGCCTTCGATCATCTGCACCTCCATGATGCTGCTACTGCTGATTTTCACCTGTGAGCTGACATGACTAACGTTCTGCTGCTCCCAGAGCCTTCAGAACTTCTAGAACCTCCAGAACTCTACAGATGCAGATATTGTTCAGATCTTCTTGCTGTTGGACTGTAAAAACTTTCAGCTGAATAAAAACTGTTTCCTGGTTTCACCTCCGAAGTCTCTTGAACTAAATAGAGATGTTCAATACCATTTTCTTTTTATTGATATACTTTAGCTGTTAGCCAATATTCGATATTGATCCAATACTACTATACATGATATTTAAAAACGTTTTATTAACAAATTAAACCTTTTTTTTTAATTAACCACAAACACAAAATATCTATTGAATAAAAAAAATCCAAGAGTTAGACTTAAAGGTGCAGCCACAAAACTGTGAAATATTGTCACATTTGAAGCTATCAGAGGTCCACATGGTGATCAGATCATTGACTTCTGGGCAGAATCATAGAATATTTCTGATATCGGTGTTGACAACTTTCAGAGCCAACGGGTCTCAAATGTTTCCTGCTAAACACAAGATGGAAAGACGGATCGCCACCCTTGTTCTCACTTTTCTCTAAATGTTTTGGTACATTGAAAAAAAAAATTATGTTTTTCAAATTGTCATCAAGGGTCCATTTCAGAGGGCAGGTTCTGTAGAAACTGAGTCTGCTGAGTTTTCTGTTTCTGAATCAGATGGCCAGAGGACCAGGTCACCGATCACCACGCCAGTCGGTACCCAAACACAAGTGGAGGAGAACCCCGGGATGGACAGAGGATGGAACTGCAAGTCAGCATGAAACCCAGGAAACTCTGGCCTGCAAATACACAGAAAGAAAAGGGGGCAGAAACAGCACAACAAACACAGGAAAGCAAAGAAAATGGAGCACAGTTTCAGTAACAGGGTGCTCCCAAATAATTATAATGAGCTGGAGGAGGAGGAAGGGAGGAAGAAAGGAGAAGAAAAAGGAGAAGAGCAGTGGAGACACCACTCAGCAGATCATGTGGTGTCCCCCTGTAGCGTAGGCCTATAGCAGCATAACTATGACGAAGCTGTGATTAAGACGAGCTACTCTAGTCTGAGCTACTACAACTATAGTTATAACAATTAGCCCCTACACACTATAGATTAGACTGACTGTAGGCTTTACTGAACAGAAATGTTTTCAATTTAGTTTTAAAAATGGAGATAGTATCAGCCTCCTTAACCCAAACTGGTAGCTGGTTCCATAAAAAAGGTGCCTGGTAGCAGAAGGCCCGTCCTCCAAACCTACTTTTAGATATTCTAGGAACGACGAGTAATCCTGCACTCTGAGAGCGGAGAGCTCTATTAGGAGCATAACATGCTATCAAGTCTTGTAAATAGCGCGGAGCTAGGCCATTAAGGGCCTTATATGCGAGAAGCAGAATTTTAAACTCAATCCAAAATTTCACGGGAAGCCAATGGAGGGAGGCTAACACAGGAGAGACGTGATCTCGCTAACGGATTCCTGTCAGCACCCTCGCTGCTGCGTTCTGGATCAATTGAAGGCTCAATCCAGTCTAGAACTGACAAACACCTGGATTAATTTTTCAGCATCACCCTGGGAGAGGATGCTCCTGATCTTGGAGATATTTCAGAGATGAAAAAAGGCAGTCTTGCAAACCTGATTAATATGCTGCTTAAATGACATATCCTGATCAAAAATGACTCCAAGGTGCTGTAATGCTGTCCCTTTAATTCCAACAGTGTGCTCCAATCTATGCAGCAAAAGGCCGTGATCAACAGTATCAAAGCAGCACTGAGGTCCAGCAGAACCAGGACAGAAACTAATCCATTGTCTGAGGCCATGAGGAGGTCGTTGGAGACTCTAATCAGCACAGTTTCTGTGCTGTGATGAGTTCTAAACCCTGACTGAAAGACCTCAAATAGATCATTTCTATGCAGGTGTTCTCCTAACTGGCTAGCAACTACTTTTTCCAGAATTTTAGAGATAAATGGAAGGTTGGATATTGGTCTATAATTTGCCAAGATGTCAGGATCAAGAGATGGTTTCTTGAGCAAAGGTTTTATAACTGCAACTTTAAAAACCTGTGGCACATATCCTAATTGTAGAGATAGGTTAATCTGATCCAAAATTGATATACCAATAGAGGACATAACATCCTTGAACAGTCGAGTTGGGATGGGATCCAACAGACATGTAGATGGTTTAGCTTTACTGATAGTTGAGGTCAACTCAGAGAGGCCCACAGGAGAAAAACAGTCCAGAGTCAAATCAGAAACAGAAGAAATCAACGAAGCTGCAGGGACGTTCACAGCCGCCGACAGCTAGGCCTGGCTGATCTCATCTCTAATTTTGATTATTTTCCCACTAAAAAAGCTCATAAAGTCTTCACTACTGAGAGTAGCAGGAATGCATGGACCAACAGAGTTGTGACTCTTTGTCAGCCTGGCTACAGTGCTGAACAGAAAACGTGGGTTATGTTTGTTCTCTTCTATTAGCGAAGAATAATAAGATGTTCTAGCTCTGCGTAAGGCTCTTTTGTAGACTATAGACTTAAACTATCTCTCCAGGCACGATGGGAGTCCGCAGATTTACAGGAGTACCACCTCCTTTCCATTTTACGTGCATTCTGCTTCAGCATGCGAATATGTGAATTATACCAGGGAGCTGAGCTCCTAAGATAAGAAACCCTCTTCCTCAGAGGAGCGACCGCATCCAGGGCGGAATGTAACATATCGGCAGTATTGTTAACAAGGTGATCAATATCTGATCAATATCTGCCGGAGTAAAATTCAGGTCGTTGCCCTCAGCTATTCTATCATATTCCACCATAGGGAGATGAGAGAGAATGACCTCCTTAAAATTGTTCACAGCATTTTCAGAAAGACATCTGCTGTAATGACACATTTCATTTGCTGTTTTAATGCCACAAATGAAGAACTCAAATGTAACTAAAAAGTGGTCCGAGAAAAGAGAATTCAGCGGCGACACTAACAAGTGATGAGTATCTGTACCATAGGTGAGAACCAGATCCAGGATGTGATTAAAGCAGTGAGTCAGTTCTGGGTGCATTTTCCTGGCATCTCTTGTGATGTTAGGAAGATGTACCATCGGCCGATTAAAATATTCTGCATGGCATATTGAGTCTTTGTACTAATCATTGTATATTAAACTCTTTAATTGGTCTTTGTTTTAGACTCTTCAATGGCACCAGATAAAAGAACATGGAGAATTACTTTTAAATGGTGACCCCCGACGTTGAATCTGGCATCTCTTAAAATTCTATATTGTGTGACTTTGAAAGAGGATCGCTGGAAGACATCCGATCAGACATCCGATCAGACATTCGATCAGACATCCAATCCTGGCCAGCATACGGTGAGCAGAAAACCGCTTTGAAATGAATAGAAACTTTCTGCATATTTATTATTGAAGTATAATTGGTTCTCTGAAAGGCTCTTCCTCATGTTCATAAATTTATGGATGTATTTTGAAATAAATAGCCTTTGATAAATTTTGTATTATGTTTATGTGATTTTTAGGCCATGCACAATATTTAATTTCCAGCTCTGGGAACTGAAGTGCGCTAAAATCCAGTATGGGACTGGTTGGGTCAAGGGACCTTAGAGTACTATGATAAAATAAAAGTGCACCTGTGAAATCAGTTGGGGACTGATTGAAGAATCCGGCCGAGGGTTGGTTTTGGTAAGAAAATCCACTGGGCGACAGAGTCTGCTACCACTAGGGACTGGTCAGCTGAGAAATCCAGTATGGGACTGTCAGGTATGGGACCTGTGAAATCAGTCGAGGTCTGATTGTGAGATTTTTGGTTAAGAATACAGTACTGGTTGATCGGTATGGGACAGAAGGAGTTATGGAAAATTAATGTGGGTGGTTTTTCTTATTTGATTTGATAAATTAACTCGGAGGCTGCAGTGTACGCGACACTGCACCTGACCGGATCATGGGATAAAAATCTGTCGGGGTTCTTCAGGTTGGTATTGGTACACGGGAATGTTTTTTTTTAGGGTGATATGTCCAAGCTGCTGAATTAAAACCAGTGAAGAGGTTGGGTTACCCTCAACGATTAAGCGCACAGACATGTGCTGTGTAGAAGCTTCTTAATCTAATTTCTTCTCTGGGATATTATTCACAGCTGGATATTGTGGAGGAAATTTTTATTTGGTTTTGTTCATTTTATTTGTCTTTAACCCCTTAACATTCCTGTATAATTTGCATAAAACGCCTATCCAAGGCATACCCAAAGTAAATTGAAAGCTATTCTTGAACCGTTTGTAGCACATGGATGGTTTTGGTCTCTTTTGAAAGGTAACACTCTGAAGTTTTTCCCACAACTGTCAGAATCACTGTAAGTGCTACTAGCATTGAGTAATCTAAGTTTGAACACACAGAAATTTAAGTTTTTTATTTCCGCCTGAATTTTTTTTTGTAAACAGATGTCTGCAGATGAGTGCAGCTGTGACTTATTAGCTGGGAAAACACAATAGGACCACAGCATGAAGCCTTCCCTAGTGCAAGTTCAAATTTTGATAACAATCCACTAAAAATGAGTATTTTACACACGTTTTTTTGTAGAGTATGTCTAGGCGTTTCCAAAAATGGCACATTTGGAGACTCCAAAATGGCACTTGGATAAACATGGCCACATACCTCGGATTAAAGGACATAACTCTTGAACGCTTCATCGTACAGTCATAATCTTGGCCTCTAATGAAAGGTGACACTTAGAGGTATCCTATCCCACATTCAGATTCACTATCAAATTGCTGAAAAAAAGTTACTGAAACATAAAGCTAAATTTTGCATATAAAAAGAGTCAAAACAAGTGTTGTTGTGGAAAATGTAATTTATATTAAAAAAATGACAATCTTTTACAACACAGCAAACTATTCACATATTTGAACATATTTACAATTTATAACCATTTACAGGTTGGCAGCATGCCAGTCACTGTAGCAATCTCTAGTCGGTATCAAGCACAAAGGTACATCCATGAGGAGCATTTCAACTGTGTTTTAGCATGACAGTGCCTGCACTTCAGCCTACCAGTAGTCCTCTGCCCACTGATAAAAACCAGTATGTGATGTGCTCCAACGCGGAGCAGGAGGTGGACAGGTCTGGCTGTGGAGGAAGACCCTGCTTCTGCCAGCTGCTCGGTGAGGGTCTCCCAGAATGCCTTCTGGTGCAGAGGGATCTCTCCTCTCCACCCAACACCTGGAACAACAATGGAAAAAAATATATATACAAAAACATAAATATGTGCAACACAAAATTGTTTCATTTCAAAATGATACACATTGCCCCCAATGTCCATCTGCACCTTTGTCCTCTATGTGACCACTTGCTGACTGGCTCCCAATCCACATCTGAGTCCTCAGATGACTGCCCATTATGTGAAAATAAAGAAATAAGTCATTTACAAAATGTTCCATCTTTTCTGTATTGTACTACTTTGCACAATGACCCCCCCCCCACACACACACACACACAAACAAAGGCTTTTGTATTTATTCAAAGTAAAACTTGTTTATGTCGAAATATACAGTAAAACGTAATATTAATATGAATAATACTACCAATTTATTAACAATATATACGTAACTAATATAAATAAGCTGTAATATAAGTCACAATTTAGTCAAATACTTAGTATGCAGAGCAAACTCTTCTCCGAACGGAGGAAATGTCTTCTGCGCAGGCGTGCGCTCTGTTATCTGATCTTATCTGATCCCCTCTCCTGACACGTCACTTTCACGACGAGCAAATTCCTCCTCTTCCTTCTTGGGACAGCCTTTTCACCTTTTCTACAATACAATAAATACGCTCCCAAACTGAAAAAAACGCTGAGAAATAAGCCCACTCTGGTGCGTCCTGCTGAGGCGCAACAATGACGCGCGTTCACGAGACTATCTAATTAGCACTTACGCACGGATTTTTTGTTTCCCCATTATCGCCACCCCCTCATGCGTCACATCGTTGTTTTCAGAATTTCATTGGCTATTCAATGCGTCAGTCATCAGCACGATTGATTCTAACTGGCTGTTTTTTTCCTGAAGCAAACTAGGACATGGCTTCGTTTCAACGTTGGCCCTTATTGGCTATTCTAGGGTTGTCAACAGAAACAGGGAGCTGCTGTATGGCTGTATGAGGTGTCAATCGAAAGCTCACAAGCCCCCCTCCATTTTGAGATCAGCCCACACGTGCGTCAGCACAGGAAGAAGCGTTTTATCACGAAAAAAAACACGGAAGTTACTGAACACTGACCAGCTACCAGTGGCGTTTTTGTGGATACTTTCTGGTATAATAATGCATTTGGACTAAATACTTTACTGGATTAGATCGACTGGACCTTTGTGAGTTTAACCAGACCATTTTTGTGGGAATATTTTTGATCGGACGACTTTTATAACGATCATAAGGTGAGTTGCGTCGATTTCGTGACTTCTTGTTTTGTTTGTTGTGGTGTGACAAAGGCATTGATTGTACCGCTGTTATGATTATATCCTGAAATGCTTTACATTGCTTGAATCACAAGAATCTTAGCTTTCCAAAGATATGTCGCATGAGTGCCTCACGTAACATTTGAGCTGTGTAAATTACAGTTTAGTTTCGGAAACTACAGAAATTCGGACTGACGGCCCGCGGGCGGGCCGTCGGAATGTTAACGGGTTAATAAAATATTTAAAAGTGATTTGTCTTTCTTAACAAGACCAATACACATCACAATCAACAAGACCAAATGTCTGACAAAAGGCAAGAGAAGACAGCTGTGACTCATTGATCAAGGAGACACCAGCAGGGGGTTAGCTGTGACTTTGAATAAACGTCCCTAAATTCATTTATCATCAAGTAACTAACCTCTTGATCTAGGAACTGTATAACGTCGCTAAACTCAATTATCAGTCTCATTTAAGACAAATGTCCCTTTGCCGTCCACCTGCTGTGATCTACTCTGTATGCAAACCTGTAGAGGAATCAACATCTCTTTGTCTTGTTATAAAAGAAATCCTCCTCTCTGTAAAGACAGAGTCCTCATTCAGTATACTGTGGAGTATTGACTGACAGCCTCTCCTTATTTGCACATAAGATTTTTGTTTCCTTTCTCTTTAATAAATTCTATTTTGATTTTCTCATCGAGATCAGATCTTATTTTTTCCACAACAATTTGGCGCTGCGAGTAGGATCCCTCGCTTGGCCGTCCGGATGGAGTGACCAGAGACCGATCATCCTGGATTATTAACTTCCAGCCTCCAACCTCAAAACTGCTGTTGAGACGGGAGGGCTGACTCACTGCGTCCTGACTAGCAACGCTGGGATCCAACGAACTCAAGTCCTACAATCTGATCTGGTGAGAAATTCATTTTCAAAAACACATTTGGTCTCGAAGGTTCAGATCTGAGGTGGTCCAGCATTCTCCATAGCATTTGGGGAAGGTTAGTCTGCGGGAGTAACCGCGACTGGTTAGTTTCTGAGATTTTAGTTTGAAACGCTCCTTCTGTAAAGTAAATCAGAGGAGCAGCTTCAGTGACAGACTGCAGAAATCATTCCTCCCCCACACCATGCGGCTCTTCAATACCTCTCGGGGGAAACAATAACACAAACTGCACCTTCATTTGCAATGCTATTTTATATTTTGATTGCACCTTCATTTGCAATGCTATTTTATATTTTTATTTTATTACCCTTATTTCTATTTTGTTACTTATTTTATTGCTTTAAGTTACTTATTTTATTGCTTTTTTACTATTTGTACTCTTTGTTCTCGCAAGCTGCTGGAACTGCAAATTTCTCTTTGAGATGAATAAAGTATCTATCTATCTATCTATCTATCTATCTATCTATCTATCTATCTATCTATCTATCTATCTATCTATCATCAGGTTAGGTTTTAACTGTTTGGGGCAGGCAAACAGACTCTGCAAAGACGTTGGCAGTTTTAGCAAGAGTATGCATACTGACCCATAAGAAAATGGGTTCTGATAAATCCAAACCTCTTTCTGTTCCTGAGAGTTTCCAATGTGGAAAAAATCAAGATGGCGCCCAGAGCGGCCGCCTTGGCGTTTCGCTGCGCTTTTGTTTGTGTGTTTTTGTTAGTTAGCTGTGTCTCTGCACACTCTTACACCCGTGAAGAGCTATTAAACATCAGGTCTTTCACCCCCACGGACTTTTTCTGGCTCCAGCAGCCGATCTGGTTCACTTTTTAGTCCATAAAGTGAGACGGCGCAAGAGAGGAAGACGGGCCGGCGCCCTGGTGCGGTTATGCAGGAGAGGCACACGAACGGCTTTACCTGGGATCTTCCTGTCTAACGTCCACTCACTTTGCAACAAAGTGGACGAGCTGAAGCTGCTGATGCGGATGAAAGACTTCTCCACCTCGTGTGCTCTCTGCTTCACGGAGACCTGGCTCAAGAAGGAAACACCGGACGGCGCGCTCCTCCTTGAGGGGTTTCAGCTGGTTTCAGGGCGCTCTCTGGGAAGGGAGCAGGCGGAGGACTCTGCTTCTACATCAACAGCGGCTGGTGCACTGATGTGACTGTGATCTCACAGGACTGTTCTTCTGCTTTGGAATATTTATTCATCAACTGCAAACCATTTTATTCCCCGCGCGAGTTTGCTTCATTCATTCTGGCCGCTGTTTACATCCCGCCAGACGCGGACGCGCGCGAGGCTCAGCGCCGCTCGCGGACCGCATTCACCAAGTGGAGCAGATTTACCCCGACGCTCTGATTATTGTGCTTGGAGACTTTATCAGAGCAACCTGAGCCACGAACTCCCCAGGTACAAACAGTTTATTAAATGCCCCACCAGAGCAGAGAACACGCTGGATCACTGTTACACTACAGTAAAGGACGCAATGATTTTTATTTACTAAAAGTGCCCAAAGTTGGCTCTGTGTTAGGGAAACACAGTTTCAAGTACTCTGCCCTGCTTCCTGGAACTCTCTGCAGAACACGCTGCACTTGAAAGAACTTATCGGTCTTGGAACTTTTAAGATAAGATAAGATAAGATAAGATAAGATAAGATAAGATATTCCTTTATTTGTCCCACAATGGGGAAATTTACAATGTTACAGCAGCAGTGAGAATAGCAATAAGAAGAGGAAAAGGACAACAATAAAATAGGATAAAACAAAATAAAAAAAAAAAAAAACAATAACTACAATAGAGAATATATAATAAATAATAAATAATAATTACTCTGACTTTATTTACAAGGATATGTTGGTAGTGATTACTACACCTGAGAAGTTATTGCACGTCAGTGAGTATGTATATGTATATTGCACATGTCAATGAATATGTATGTATATTGCACACAATAGTAATGCGTCACATTGTCTATTGGGAGGGGGGTTGCTGGCAGCGGTGCTTTAAGAATTTTATAAGAAACCTTGAAGCTGCTTCACACCAAAATTGCACTTGTTTTAACTGAAAACCTTTAATTTTATATTTTTTACCATTTTATTGTATTTAATGCTCAAGTGGATTTGATGTGTTGTGTTTATTTGTCATTGTAAACTGTTTTTGGCTGCTGTCTTGGCCAGGCTTCTCTTGGAAAAGAGGTCATTGTACCTCAATGGGACCGACCTGGTTAAATAAAGGCTTAATAATAATAATAATAATAATAATAATAATAAAATATCGGGTCATCCCGCGCGCCGCGCTCAGACTATCTGATCACGTGATGGTCCACCTGGTTCCAACTTACAAACAGAGACTGAAGCTCACAAAGCCCCTTGTGAGCACAACAAAGAAGTGGACCAGTGAAGCTGTGGAGGAGCTGCGCACGTGCTTGAAGACAACGGATGGGACATGTTTAAAGGGGCCACACATGATCTGGATGAGTACACTGACACTGTGACCTCATATATCCACTTTTGTGAGGAGCGCATTCTACCAACGCGCACCAGGGTGAGTTACCCCAATGACAAGCCCTGGTTCACAGTGAAACTCAGAAAGATCAGGAAGGAAAAGGAAGCAGCGCTGAAAAGTGGCGACAGGTCTGCTACAGAGAGGCCAAATACCGGTTTAGCAAAGAACTGAGGAGAGCTAAATCTGTGTATTCGGAGAGACTCCAGCAGCAGCTCACTGCTAACGACTCGGCTTCTGTGTGGAGGGGGATGAGGCAAATCACCAACTACCGGCCTCAAGCTTCCAAGGGCCAAGATGACAAAGCCCTTTGTCAGAGTCTGGCCCTCCACTACGCCCGCTTTAACACCTCGTCAGCTGTGCCCAACACCCCCCCTCCCCCCAGCATCACTGCCTCCACGGACTTAATTTCATCAAAGGCAGCCCCCCCCTCCTCCCCCCCCCCCTCCACTCATCATCAGTGAACAGGAAGTGCACAGACAGTTCTCCAGGCTGAACCCGTTGAAAGGCCCCTGGCCCGGATGGCGTGTCTCCCTCCACCCTGAGGCTCTGTGCGGAGGAGCTGACTCCTGTTCTCACAGGCATCTTCAACTCCTCCCTGGAGTCGTGTCACGTGCCAGCCTGCTTCAAAACCTCCACCATCGTCCCTGTCCCCAAGAAGCCACGGACCACTGGACTTAATGACTACAGACCTGTGGCGCTCACCTCTGTAGTCATGAAGTCCTTTGAGCGCCTGATCCTGCCCCACCTCAAGACCATCACCACCCCCCTCCTGATCCTGCCCCACCTCAAGACCATCACCACCCCCCTCCTGGACCCACTGCAGTTCGCCTACAGAGCCAAACATCTGTGGACGACGCAGTCAACCTGGCCCTTCACTCCATACTGCAGCACCTGGACTCCCCGGGAACCTACGCCAGGATCCTGTTTGTGGACTTCAGCTCTGCGTTCAACACCATCCGCCCTGCGCTGCTACAGACAAGCTGTCCCAGCTCAACGTGCCCCGACTCCCTCTGCAGGTGGATCACCCACTTCCTGACGGATCGGAGGCAGCATGTGCGGCTGGGAAAGACTGTCTCGGACTCCATCAGCATCAGCACCGGATCACCCCAGGGCTGTGTACTTTCCCCCCTACTCTTCTCCCTGTACACCACACCACTGCTGCACCTCTAGCCACCAGTCTGTCAAGCTGATTAAGTTTGCAGACGACACCCACCCTCATTGGGCTCATCTCCAACGGCGATGAGTCTGTCTACAGGAGGGAGGTGGCCCGGCTGGTGTCATGGTGCGGCCACAACAACCTGCAGCTGAACGCTCAGAAGACAGTGGAGATGATTGTAGACTTTAGGAAAGTCACTGGCCCTCTGCCCCCCCTTGTCCTCACAGACTCCCCCATCACCACTGTGGACTGCTTCCGCTTCCTGGGCACCACCATCACCCGGGACCTGAAGTGGGAGCCAACCATCAGCTCCCTCATTAAGAAGGCCCAGCAGAGGATGTTCTTCCTGCGGCAGTTGAAAAAGCTCAAGCTGCCCCCCAAGATGTTGGTGCAGTTCTACACGGCCATCATCGAGTCCATCCTCTCCACCTCCATCACCGTGTGGTACGCTGGAGCCACCAGAGACAGACTGAGGCTGCAGCGCGTCGTGCGCACCGCAGAGAAGGTGACTGGCTGCAGGCTTCCATCCATCCAGGACCTGTACACCTCTAGGACCCAGAGGCGTGCAGGTCGGATCACAGCCGACCCTTCTCACCCCGGACATGCACTGTTCCCCCCCCCCCAGGCAGGAGACTACGGTCCATTCGGACCAAAACCTCCCGCTACATGAACAGTTTCTTCCCCTCTGCCATCAGGCTGCTGAACACAAGTGACTTTATTGGACCCTCAAGAGTCATGTTCAGCAGCCAAAGTCGGACTCACAGACAATTCAAGCCAACCACTGTTTTTGCACTAATCTGCACTGATTTGCACAGAGAATTGCTGCTCTTTTCATAATACTGTTAAATTGTACATTACTTACTTTTTATTTTTATTATATTTTATCTTATTCTATTTTTTATCTTATTCTGTGCATGCACAGTATTTTTTATCTTATTTTTACTCTATGTTGAATGTTGCAGCGTTACACCGAGACAAATTCCTAGTTTGTGTAATACTGTGTACTACATGGACAATGGCAATAAACCCCCATTCTGATTCTGGAACATGTGAGAGAAAAGTACAGCCGTGAGAGTGTTGAATGTGTGGCTCTCTGGACTCAGAAATATCGGTTTCCAGTGGGCGGTTCGTTGAGTTTGAATGAGTTGGAAAGATTAAATGAGAAATTGACTGAAAGAGAAGAGCAACTGAGAAACAAAAAAAAAAAAGGATTTGTGTGAAAGATTTGGAAGAATGTAAAACATAGGGCTTTGATTTAAAAATAGGAGTGAATGTATCTTTTATGGTTGTTTCTGGTGTTACTCCGTATCTCTGACCGCTGTGCAACAATATTTATTTTTCTGTTCAAGGATCCTTTCCTCATTTGCCTTTGGGCAAGGCACACAATTTACAGTAATGGGATCCTTTTATAAAAAATGTCATGACGCTCAGGACTGGCAACCCACTCCTGATTCCAGAGTTTGTTTTTCTCCCTCCTTAAAAGTGTACAGACAACAACCATCTAGTACTGTACATGCATGCAGATCAGTGAAACTGGTTTCCATGGCTACTGTCACTTCTTCTCACAGCTTCCTGTCTGAGGAACAGGCAGCAGCCACCCCCCCCCCTCAGATCTCTGGGCCCAGAGTAAATATGTTAGACTAATAAAAAACTGTGACCCTGTTGTTATTCCTATTGTCGTAATTTTGTACCAAATGTTTCTGTTCTTGAAGCCCCTTTATCTGCTCTTGTCCATGGAAAACATCTACAGCTTCCAAACCTTATTACATGGACCCCCGAAGCAGAGATGGCTTTTAATTAACTGAAAATGGCTCTTCAAACAGCTCCTACGTTAGACCTTCCTGATCCGGGTAAAACTTTCATTCAGGCTGTGGATGAAAAACATGGTTGCATGACTTCTGTTCTTGTCCAAGACCATGGCGGATGTCTGAGACCTGTGGACTAAGTGTCCTCCAAACTTGATCCAGTCGCTGCTGGAAAGCTTCGATGTCTAAAAGCTGTGGCTGCAGCGGAAAAGGCCGTTCTAGCATCACGTGACATCGTGGGCTACGCTGACCTCACTCTCCTTCTTCCTCATGCTGTCCTCTCATTCTTCTTGAGCAGAAAACTTCTCGTCTCTCGACAGCCAGGTGGCTCAGGACCACTCCCCAACCACGAGCTGCAGCAGGTAGAAGCAGCTCTTCCTGAACAAGCAGACACCCCTGCTCACGGGTCACCCACACGGCGGTTTGGATCCATGCTAGCCACTGCAAGAAGGTGCCAGGACCAACTGATGACCTCCCTCTGGCTATAAATCACCCAGCATCAGAGTAGACGGCGAAGTTAGGCGCTCTACTCCACCTGTCACCAGGTGAAAGTCACGTCCTCACAAACTGAAGGGACATCTCTGTTGAAAGGTGGATGACCAGATGTTTGCCAGCTCTCTGCTGCAGCCTCCCATTTTATGGCTGTACTGGTCTCCGTGATGTCTGGACTTGATGGCGACCCCTGATCCATCAACTCTCCTCTAAAGACAATATCATTAACTCTCAGAAACAAAGAGTTCAACACACCAAGAAAGGCTCCGCCTCCTTCCCGTCTTCCCGCCAGGAAGGAACCTGAGCTGCAGCCTGAAGGAGGAAACCAGTGTGAACATGAACGAACCAGTGTGAACATGAATGAACCAGTGAGAACATGAACCATGAATGAACCAGTGTGAACATGAATGAACCAGTGTGAACTGAATGTGTGAACATGAATGAACCAGTGTGAACATGAATGAACCATTGGAACATGTGAACATGAAACAGTGTGAACATGAACGAACCAGTGTGAACCAGTGTTGAATGAATGAACCGTGTGAACCAACATGAACAGTGTGAACCATGAACCAGTGTGAACATGAATGAACCAGTGTGAACGAACCAGTGTGAACCAGGTGAATGAACCAGTGTAACATGAAACCAGTGTGACAGTGTGAATGAACCAGTGTGTGAACTGAAACCAGTGTTGAACATGAACAGTGTGAAACCAGTGTGTGAACAGTGTGTGAACAGTGTGAACATGAACCAGTGAACATGAACCAACATGAATGAACCACCAGTGTGAACCATGTGACATGAACCAGTGTGAACATGAATGAACCAGTGTGAACATGAACCATGAACCAGTGAATGAAACCAGTGTGAAATGAACCATGTGACATGAATGAACCAGTGTGTGAAATGAAAAATGAATGAACCAGTGTGAACATGAATGAACCAGTGTGAACATGAATGAACATGAACCATGAACCAGTGTGAACCATGAATGAACCCATGTGAACCAGTGAATGAACCAGTGTGAACATGATGAACCAGTGTGAACCAGTGTGAACATGAATGAACCAGTGTGAACATGAATGAACCAGTGTGAACATGATGAACCTGTATGAACCAGTGTGAACATGAATGAACCAGTGTGAACATGAACGAACCAGTGTGAACATGAATGAACCAGTGTGAACATGACATGAACCAGTGTGAACATGTGAAACCATGAATTGAACCCAGTGTGAACATGAATGAAACCAGTGTGTGAACCTGAATGAACCAGTGTGAACATGAACATGAACCTTGAACCGGTGTGAACCATGAATGAACATGAATGAACCAGTGTGAACATGAATGAACATGTGAACAGAATGAACCAGTGTGAACATGAACGAACATGTGAACCAGTGAATGAAACCAGTGTGAACATGTGAACCAGTGTGAACATGAATGAACCAGTGTGAATGAACCAGTGTGAACATGAATGAACCAGTGTGAACATGAACTGAACCAGTGTGAACCAGTGTGAACATGAATGAACCAGTGTGAACATGAACCAGTGTGAACCATGAACATGAAGAACCAGTGAACATGTGAACAGTGTGATGAATGAACCAGTGTGAACATGAAAATGAACCAGTGTGAACCAGTGTGAACATGTGAACCAGTGTGAACCATGAATGAACCGTGTGACATGAACATGAATGAACCAGTGTGAACCAGTGTGAACATGATGAACCAGTGTGAACATGAATGAACCAGTGTGAACATGAATGAACCAGTGTGAACATGAATGAACCAGTGTGAACATGAATGAACCAGTGTGAACATGAATGAACCAGTGTGAACATGAATGAACCAGTGTGAACCAGTGTGAACATGAATGAACCAGTGTGAACCATGAACCAGTGTGAACATGAACCAGTGTGAACCATGAACAGTGTGAACCCAGTGTGAACATGAATGAACCAGTGTGAACATGAATGAAACCATGTGTGAACATGAATGAACCATGAACCAGTGTGAACCAGTGTGAACATGAATGAACCAGTGTGAACCAGTGTGAACCAGTGTGAACATGAACGAACCAGTGTGAACATGAATGAACCAGTGTGAACCAGTGTGAACATGTGAACCAGTGTGTGAACATGAACCAGAACATGTGAACATGAATGAACCAGTGTGAACATGAATGAACCAGTGTGAACATGAAATGAACCAGTGAATGAAACATGAACCAGTGAACATGAACCAGTGTGAACATGAACGAACCAGTGTGAACCAGTGTGAACATGATTGAACCAGTGTGAACATGAATGAACCAGTGTGAACCAGTGTGAACATGAACCAGTGTGAACATGAATGAACAGTGTGTGAACATGAATGAACCAGTGTGAACATGAATGAACATGAACATGAACGAATGAACCAGTGTGAACATGAACTGAACCAGTGTGAACCAGTGTGAACATGAATGAACCAGTGTGAACATGAATGAACCAGTGTGAACATGAATGAACCAGTGTGAACATGAATGAACCAGTGTGAACATGAACGAACCAGTGTGAACATGAATGAACCAGTGTGAAATGAGAACCAGTGTGAACATGAATGAACCAGTGTGAACAGACATGTGAACATGAAATGAACGGAACCAGTGTGAACATGAATGAACCAGTGTGAACCAGTGTGAACATGAATGAACATGAACATGAATTGAACCAGTGTGAACATGAACGAACCAGTGTGAACATGAACGAACCAGTGTGAACATGATTGAACCAGTGTGAACATGAATGAACCAGTGTGAACCAGTGTGAACCAGTGTGAACATGAATGAACCAGTGAACATGTGAACCATGAACGAACCAGTGTGACATGAACGAACAGTGTGAACATGAATGAACATGAACCATGTGAACATGAATGAACCAGTGTGAACATGAATGAAACATGTGAACCAGTGTGAACATGAACATGAACGAACCAGTGTGAACATGAACAGTGTGAACCAGAACATGTGAACCAGTGTGAACCAGTGTGAACCAGTGTGAACATGAATGAACCAGTGTGAACCATGTGAACGGTGTGAACCAGTGTGTGAATGAACCAGTGTGTGAACCATGAACGAACCATGTGTGAACATGAACATGAACCATGAACCAGTGTGAACATGAATGAACCAGTGTGAACCAGTGTGAACATGAATGAACCAGTGTGAATGAACCAGTGTGAACATGAATGAACCAGTGTGAACATGAATGAACCAGTGTGAACAAGGAACCAGTGTGAACAGTGTGAACATGAACCATGTGAACATGAACAGTGAACATGGTGAACATGTGAACATGAATGAACCAGTGTGAACATGAATGAACCAGTGTGAACATGAATGAACCAGTGTGAACATGAATGAACCAGTGTGAACATGAATGAACCAGTGTGAACATGAACGAACCAGTGTGAACCAGTGTGAACATGAATGAACCAGTGTGAACATGAACTGAACCAGTGTGAACCAGTGTGAACATGAATGAACCAGTGTGAACATGAATGAACCAGTGTGAACATGAATGAACCAGTGTGAACATGAATGAACCAGTGTGACTCCGGCAGGGCTGCAGTCTGCTTCTTTATTAGATTCAGTGTTTCAGTAAACGAGGTGAGACTCGTTAAAAACTTTATTAGATATGAGCACAAACATCACATGGAGGTGTTAAACTGGAAAAGGCAGATATAGTGTGAATATGTGGGGGGTTAATTTTCTAATAGTCTCTTATAGACAAAATAGATCTGTGAAGGCAGTCACATGATCATCTGATCGATCTGCATCATCAGCAGTATTTACATGGTTTACATGAGTCTATACAGGTCTGCACGGGTCTATACAGGTCTATACGAGTCTATACAGGTCTGCACGGGTCTATACAGGTCTGCACGGGTCTATACAGGTCTGCACGGGTCTATACAGGTCTGCACGGGTCTATACGGTCTATACACAGGTCTAACAGGTCTGTACAGGTCTGTCTATACTACGGGTCTATACAGGTCTGCACGGTCTGTACAGGTCTATACGAGTCTATACAGGTCTGTCTACACGGGTCTGCACGAGTCTATACAGGTCTGCACGGGTCTATACAGGTCTGCACTGGTCTATACAGGTCTGCACGAGTCTATACAGGTCTGCACGAGTCTATACAGGTCTGCACGGGTCTATACAGGTCTGCACGGGTCTATACAGGTCTGCACGGGTCTGTACAGGTCTATACGAGTCTATACAGGTCTGCACGGGTCTATACAGGTCTATACGAGTCTATACAGGTCTGCACGGGTCTATACAGGTCTGCACGGGTCTGTACAGGTCTATACGAGTCTATACAGGTCTGCACGGGTCTGTACAGGTCTATACGAGTCTATACAGGTCTGCAGGGGTCTATACAGGTCTGCACGGGTCTATACAGGTCTGCACTGGTCTATACAGGTCTGCACGGGTCTACACAGGTCTATACGGGTCTATACATGTCTGCAAGGGTCTATACAGGTCTGCACAGGTCTATACGGGTCTATACAGGTCTGCACGGGTCTATACAGGTCTGCACGGGTCTATACAGGTCTGCACGGGTCTATACAGGTCTGCACGGGTCTATACAGGTCTGTCACACGGGGTCTGGGGTCTTACAGGTCTGCACGGGTCTGTACAGGTCTGCACGGGTCTACAGGTCTGCACGGGTCTGTACAGGTCTGCACGGGTCTATACAGGTCTGCACGGGTCTATACAGGTCTGCACTGGTCTATACAGGTCTATATGGGTCTATACAGGTCTGCACGGGTCTATACAGGTCTGCACTGGTCTATACAGGTCTATATGGGTCTATACAGGTCTGCACTGGTCTATACAGGTCTGCACGGGTCTGCACGGGTCTATACAGGTCTGCACGGGTCTATACAGGTCTGCACGGGTCTATACAGGTCTGCACGGGTCTGTACAGGTCTGCACGGGTCTGTACAGGTCTGCACGGGTCTGTACAGGTCTGCACGGGTCTGTACAGGTCTGCACGGGTCTGTACAGGTCTGCACGGGTCTATACAGGTCTGCACGGGTCTGTACAGGTCTGCACGGGTCTGTACAGGTCTGTACAGGTCTGCACGGGTCTATACAGGTCTGCACGGGTCTATACAGGTCTGCACGGGTCTATACAGGTCTGCACGGGTCTATACAGGTCTGCACGGGTCTATACAGGTCTGCACTGGTCTATACAAGGTCTACAGGTCTGCACGGGTCTATACAGGTCTATAAGGGTCTATACAGGTCTGCACGGGTCTATACAGGTCTGCACGGGTCTATACAGGTCTGCACGGGTCTGTCCAGGTCTGCACTGGTCTATACAGGTCTGCACGGGTCTATACAGGTCTGCACGGGTCTATACAGGTCTGCACGGGTCTGTACAGGTCTGCACGGGTCTATACAGGTCTGCACGGGTCTGTCCAGGTCTACACGGGTCTATACAGGTCTGCACGGGTCTATACAGGTCTGCACGGGTCTATACAGGTCTGCACGGGTCTATACAGGTCTGCACTGGTCTGTACAGGTCTGCACTGGTCTATACAGGTCTATACAGGTCACGGGTCTATACAGGTCTGCACGGTCTATACAGGGTCTGCACGGTCTGCAGGTATGCAGGTCTGCACGGGTCTATACAGGTCTGCACGGGTCTGTCCAGGTCTGCACTGGTCTATACAGGTCTATACAGGTCTGCACGGGTCTATACAGGTCTGCACGGGTCTATACAGGTCTATACAGGTCTGCACGGGTCCATACAGGTCTGCACGGGTCTACACTGGGAATCGTCGTGGTCAGGACTCCAACAGCAGACAGTCCTCGTTCTGGCTGGGGGGCAGCATCAGCTGCTGCTCGTAGTACAGACTCTTGGCGTAGTTGATTTCCTGAGAGATCTTGACAGCGAGGGTCTCGCTCTTCACGTGGACCTGAGGAGAAGAGTCACATGATCAGACCTCATGAACATACCTCATCCTAGGAGTGTGGGGGGAGAAGGTCTGTCAACATCACAACAATAAAAGGATTGCATCTTCCCAAAGATGGCCGCTCTACCGCTCACAGAAACAGTCTGACATCAGCATTGACTCTGATTTTGAACAGACTTGGATCTCCATGAATCGAGAGAGGTTCTCCGCTAGAATCAGGTTTCTGGTGGTGAACCATAGAAGGTCAGACTGAATTCAGGGCTGGACTGTAGATCTGGACTGTCGACCAGAACAGATGATCAGCTGCTACAGAAACACCTGACTGGATGAACCTCAGAATCAGAATCAGAATCAAATTTATTGTCGCCATTGAGTCATCGTCCCAACACAGCAGAATTTGACTTCCCAGTTCACCGTCCAAGAGAAACATACAAAAACAACACAACATATGGACAGGAGTCAACGGTGCTTGGAGTCAGCGCTATAAGAGCGCTTCAATTTTAGCAGAAGAAAATATGACCACATAGGGGATGGGGGGGGAGAGGATAAAAAACAGGTGTCTCACACCACATGTCCTTGATCAGAGGTACATGTTGTGGGATTCACAAAAAAAACCTCAGCACAGGCATAACAAGCTTAGTACAAGACAAGACATCATATCAGGAAAAAGGTCCCAGCCAAGCGGCCCGTGCACGCTCGCCCGGTGGCACGCTCGCCCGGTGGCGCGCAGTGCAATCAGTCCGCTCCACGTGGGGGAGAACACCAGGATCCAGCGAGGACATTGAGAGTCAGGGAAAGGCAACGGAGCGGGGGATGGTGTGGGGGGGGAGCCTATTTCGGATAAGACCTCGGTGAGATTCTTTTACAGTTCGGCCTTGGCCAAGGCCGCTCAGGGGAGCCAGATTCAGATAAGAGAGATTGTTTTCGGTCAGACTGACAGTGAATTTTGCCTGCCTTGAGTCCTTTGCTGGTTCTCTCTCGTGGGAATCATCCAAAAGTCCGAATTATTCGTGTCCATTCTCCCTAAGCTGTGCATGTAGTTTCCCCAGGTTGTTATCCATTTTCCCCATGAGTTCATGCATCTGAAGCTGTCGGTGGTTCACTCCGTGAATCACGTCCAGTTTCCGATTCATCTCGTCTCTTTTTACAGTCTCGGCACCCACAGCACGGCTAACCTCCACGCACACGGACATCAGGACCGGAATAGCAGCATCCGTGCGCTTAATTTTCCGATACATCAGGTATCCGCCAACGCCAAACAGCAGGAATCCGATGATCATAAATCCAAATATGTAGACATCTTCAGCGTCCTCGATGAACAGAGGAGCCTGGCAGCTCAAGCGCCACTTCCTCTATGGATCTTGAACGTACCCAGCTGGCTCTGTTCCATCTGGGCACGAAGGCTCACCTGTAGATTCCCTTCTTGTAGAAAAAATTTGATCAATTGCATTGAGAGACCAGCTAACCAGATCCATGGTTGATTTAGATATTCAGATATTATCCGTATGAGACTCCAAAAAACACACAGACAGGACAAAGAGCAGCGAGGATCAGATAGAGGGGCAGGAGCTCACAAAAAAGCGTCCGCCTTCGCTGGAGAGCAGGAAGAGAAGCTTTGAACCTTTCAAACATTGAACCTTTCAATGTTTGGAAGTTCTAGACCTGGACCCTGGATCTGACTGGAGTCCAGGGGCCTCATGTACTAGCCTTGCAAACGCAAAAAAAAAAAAAGATCTGTACGTAATTTTTCATGTGGATGTGCTAAAAGTGAAATGAGCGTGAGAATGAGGAGCTCCATGAACACTTCATTGCTGCTGTAGACTCTTTCCTGAGCTTCAGTCTGGCTGTGGAGACTCTTTCCTGAGCTTCAGTCTGGTGGAGACTCTTTCCTGAGCTTCAGTCTGGTGGAGACTCTTTCCTGAGCTTCAGTCTGGTGGAGACTCTTTCCTGAGCTTCAGTCTGGTGGAGACTCTTTCCTGAGCTTCAGTCTGGTGGAGACTCTTTCCTGAGCTTCAGTCTGGTGGAGACTCTTTCCTGAGCTTCAGTCTGGAGGAGACTCTTTCCTGAGCTTCAGTCTGGAGGAGACTCTTTCCTGAGCTTCAGTCTGGAGGAGACTCTTTCCTGAGCTTCAGTCTGGTGGAGACTCTTTCCTGAGCTTCAGTCTGGAGGAGACTCACTGGATCCACTGGATCCACTGGGAGCAGATCATGAAAACCTTTTTCAGTTTCTAAGGCATAAATTCTTTCCTGAAGCGTCCGGATTTCTTGTTGATACGTCCAACAGTTTTCACAGGGAGACAGTTTGACTCCTTCGGGCATCTTGAGAGGTTTGTCGTCGCTGGTTTGTCAGATGAGTTGTAAAAAGCACTAAAATGATTCAAGAAGTCTTGGTTCACTTAAAAGGAGAAGAATAAAATCAAATCCAAGACTTGTGGAAAAAAGTTGAGATGACAGAAAAAGTTGAGTGATTTAAAAGTGCATAAAGCAGGAAGCAGCAGGAGACACGTCTGCACTAGAGGTCCGACAACCTGAAAACCTGAGGTTCTGACCCAAATCGGGTCTCGGGGGCATTCACAAGATGTGACTCGGGCTTTGGGTCAGAATCAGCTGGACCTCAGTCTGACTGAGGTCCAGACCTCTGGTGCAGAACCAGCCCGTGTTGAAGGATCTGTAGGTCCAGACCTCTGGTGCAGAACCAGCCCGTGTTGAAGGATCTGAGGTCCAGACCTCAGTCTGACTGAGGTCCAGACCTCTGGTGCAGAACCAGCCCGTGTTGAAGGATCTGTAGGTCGGCCTGAACAGAAACTGTTGTGTTCTGCTTTTACAGATTTCAGCTGTAATTGTTATAAAAAGATGACTCCCCCTCCCCCCCTCCCCCCCCCTCCCCCCCAGAGACTCACCATGGGTTTCTGGTGGGAGGGGCCAGGAATAGCCACCCCACTGGTGGTGCTTTCTGCCTTCTTGGTGAGCTGTACGTACACCTTCCCATGATCCTTTGAGACGAGGCAGTGGTAGAGGTCATCGTACTTCACCTCCAGGAAGATGGCCTCCCGGTCCACGTAGTCCCCCGGCTTCAGGAAGTACACCACCCTGGAGGAGATGAGGACGCAGTAGCTGTCGATGGGCTCCACGGCGATGAAGCTGGGGGGGGTGGAGAGGCGGGTCATGAGCTCAGGGACGGACCAACGGAGGTCATGTGACCCAGTTAGATAAATATCAGACAGACTCACAACTCAGAGTGGATGTCGTCGGTGAGGCGGAACAGCTGCTCCTGACCGTCCGCCTGAGACGACGAGTACCGAGGAAGAAGACCCTGAGGGCCCTTACAGCACCGGGGCCTCCTGACCCGCTGGACCCCCAGTCTGACAGAGAAACGGGTCAATGAAAAACCCAGAACAGTTCAGTTATGCAACACAACCATGATTCCATGTTGGATGAAACCAGTTTGTCTCTGACTGTTTTAAGGTTTTAAGGTTTAAACTGCACCTAAAACCTGGTCTGGATCCAGGACCTAACCTGGACCCTAACCTGGATCCTAACCTGGATCCTAACCTGGATCCTAACCTGGATCCTAACCTGGATCCAGGACCTAACCTGGACCCTAACCTGGATCCTAACCTGGATCCTAACCTGGACC
Source organism: Hirundichthys speculiger (assembly GCA_018398805.1). Classification (NCBI taxonomy): domain Eukaryota; kingdom Metazoa; phylum Chordata; class Actinopteri; order Beloniformes; family Exocoetidae; genus Hirundichthys; species Hirundichthys speculiger. The sequence continues at coordinate 134,418 of JAGFBZ010000922.1, read as the reverse complement.
CTAACCTGGACCCTAACCTGGATCCAGGACCTAACCTGGACCCTAACCTGGACCCTAACCTGGATCCTAACCTGGATCCTAACCTGGATCCAGGACCTAACCTGGACCCTAACCTGGATCCTAACCTGGATCCTAACCTGGACCCTAACCTGGATCCTAACCTGGATCCTAACCTGGATCCAGGACCTAACCTGGACCCTAACCTGGACCCTAACCTGGATCCTAACCTGGATCCTAACCTGGATCCTGGACCTAACCTGGACCCTAACCTGGATCCTAACCTGGATCCTAACCTGGACCCTAACCTGGACCCTAACCTGGATCCAGGACCTAACCTGGATCCTAACCTGGATCCTAACCTGGATCCTAACCTGGATCCAGGACCTAACCTGGACCCTAACCTGGACCCTAACCTGGATCCAGGACCTAACCTGGATCCAGACCAGTAGAGACCCTAACCCAGAGAATCACTATTCAGTTCTGTTTGGGGTGATCCACATGAGGACCTGACCAGGACCTGAACCGGGACCTGGACCGGGACCTGAACCAGGACTGGACCGGGACCTGAACCTCCCATATGGTGGGTGGCAGTACCACCACTGACCACCAGGGAGACCTGTACATAACCAGGATTAATTAATGATCTAATGACCTAAACCTAACGATCAACTATGAAGCAGCTCTACGTCCAATAGATGAAACTGGCCTTTCCTGACTCACATATGGAAATACCAGGAACCAGTTCCACCTGAACTGGTCTCTCTACTGGTCCTGTTAGTGGACTGGTCTCTCTACTGGTCCTGTTAGTGGACTGGTGTCTCTACTGGTCCTGTTAGTGGACTGGTGTCTCTACTGGTCCTGTTAGTGGACTGGTGTCTCTACTGGTCCTGTTAGTGGACTGGTCTCTCTACTGGTCCTGTTAGTGGACTGGTGTCTCTACTGGTCCTGTTAGTGGACTGGTCTCTCTACTGGTCCTGTTAGTGGACTGGTGTCTCTACTGGTCCTGTTAGTGGACTGGTGTCTCTACTGGTCCTGTTAGTGGACTGGTCTCTCTACTGGTCCTGTTAGTGGACTGGTCTCTCTACTGGTCCTGTTAGTGGACTGGTCTCTCTACTTGTCCTGTTAGTGGACTAGTGTCTCTACTGGTCCCGTTAGTTGACTGGTCTCTCTACTGGTCCCGTTAGTTGACTAGTGTCTCTACTGGTCCCGTTAGTTGACTGGTGTCTCTACTGGTGCTGTTAGTGGACTGGTCTCTCTACTGGTCCTGTTAGTGGACTGGTGTCTCTACTGGTCCTGTTAGTGGACTGGTGTCTCTACTGGTCCTGTTAGTTGACTGGTGTCTAAACTGGTCCTGTTAGTGGACTGGTGTCTTTACTGGTCCTGTTAGTGGACTGGTGTCTAAACTGGTCCTGTTAGTGGACTGGTGTCTCTACTGGTCCTGTTAGTTGACTGGTGTCTCTACTGGTGCTGTTAGTGGACTGGTCTCTCTACTGGTCCTGTTAGTGGACTGGTGTCTCTACTGGTCCTGTAGTGGACTGGTGTCTTACTGGTCCTGTTAGTGGACTGGTGTCTAACTGGTCCTGTTAGTGGACTGGTGTCTTTACTGGTCCTGTTAGTGGACTGGTTGTCTAAACTGGTCCTGTTAGTGGACTGGTCTCTACTGGTCCTAGTTGACTGGTGTGTTCTACTGTGTGCTGTTAGTGGACTGGTCTCTCTACTGGTCCTGTTAGTGGACTGGTGTCTCTACTGGTCCTGTTAGTTGACTGGTGTCTAAACTGGTCCTGTTAGTGGACTGGTGTCTTTACTGGTCCTGTTAGTGGACTGGTGTCTAAACTGGTCCTGTTAGTGGACTGGTGTCTCTACTGGTCCTGTTAGTTGACTGGTGTCTCTACTGGTCCTGTTAGTGGACTGGTGTCTCTACTGGTCCTGTTAGTGGACTGGTGTCTCTACTGGTCCTGTTAGTGGACTGGTGTCTCTACTGGTCCCGTTAGTTGACTGGTGTCTCTACTGGTCCAGTTAGTTGACTGGTGTCTTTACTGGTCCTGTTAGTAGACTGGTGTCTCTACTGGTCCCGTTAGTTGACTGGTGTCTCTACTGGTCCTGTTAGTGGACTGGTCTCTCTACTGGTCCCGTTAGTTGACTGGTGTCTCTACTGGTCCTGTTAGTGGACTGGTGTCTAAACTGGTCCTGTGAGTGGACTGGTCTCTCTACTGGTCCCGTTAGTTGACTGGTCTCTCTACTGGTCCTGTTAGTGGACTGGTGCCTAAACTGGTCCTGTTAGTGGACTGGTCTCTCTACTGGTCCTGTTAGTGGACTGGTGTCTTTACTGGTCCTGTTAGTAGACTGGTGTCTCTACTGGTCCCGTTAGTTGACTGGTGTCTCTACTGGTCCCGTTAGTTGACTGGTGTCTCTACTGGTCCTGTGAGTGGACTGGTCTCTCTACTGGTCCTGTTAGTGGACTGGTGTCTCTACTGGTCCCGTTAGTTGACTGGTGTCTCTACTGGTCCCGTTAGTTGACTGGTCTCTCTACTGGTCCTGTTAGTGGACTGGTCTCTCTACTGGTCCCGTTAGTTGACTGGTGTCTCTACTGGTCCTGTTAGTGAACTGGTCTCTCTACTGGTCCTGTTAGTGGACTGGTCTCTCTACTGGTCTAACCCTAACCCTGGCAGCAGCCGCCCACTGGTGTATGAACGTGAGGTCAATGTAAACTGGTTTAAGGGGAACCTTGGTGTGGATAAAGCGGTATATAAGTCCATTTACCGTCTCATCCACCAGAGACGGTCTTGGTACCTCAGTACTCTGTACTTTGACTGAGTCCTAAGAAATGTTGGTTTCAGTGCAGATGACACTGAGTTCTGGTCTGGAACCAGATCAGCCCAGTAAACCAGCTGGACTACAACCATGTCTGGATTAATGGAAACCTGGGTCACTGCTGATTTCCTACTGTAACATTAGACTTCTGCAGCTCTTTTCTAGGTCTGAACCGCCATGTTGGGACATGGCGGTTCTGTTTGGACCCACAGGTTCCTGAATCATCACGTTCATGATGATTTTCAGAACCCACCGTAGTTCTACGACTCCAGTTCTGGTTAAATCCAGCAGAGAAAGTGGGAGGCTTTTCAAAGGAACTTATTTGTTCCAAAGATGTGATGATCTTCTATAACCTGTCCTGGACCGGTTCTGGTCTTGTTTGTTTGAAGCTGAACTGGTACCAGCACTTCAGCTGCTGACTACAGATGAGTTCAGAGGAATCTCTGGTTCTTTATCTGCTGTGTGGACTAGATCCATTCAGAACTGTTCTGGTCCTGGTCACCACTCTATTAAAACACCCACACACAGGCTCCGCCCACCTGTGGTTGCTGAGACTGGCCATGTCCCGGACCGTCTGGGCCGTCTCCGAAGCAAAGTCCAGTGCTCCAGCCACTGGTTTGGTCACGGTACCAACCAGACCTTTTCCCAGTCCAGAGAAGAAGCCGCTGACTCCGCCCTCAGTTTTCACCCCCTCCACGGTGGACGTGATGATGCTGGTCATCCCTCCGATGATACCTGGAGGAGGGTCACATGACTCTGACTGTCATCTCTTTACAGGTTATACCTACACTGTAAAACTAACTGCTGTAAGTTGTTTTAAACTGGTCCAGAACCACAGAGGTCAAGAAGACGTCCTCAACATTTTAATGACATGAACAGAGTTTTCTAGAGCAAGAAAGTTGCTTTGAAAGTTGTTTCAGACCAGCCTGCTCTAGTCTGGTCTTCATCCTGTCCTGTAACTGTAGCTATAACTATTAGCATCTACACACTATAGTTTAGACTAACTGTAGCTATAACTATTAGCATCTACACACTATAGTTTAGACTAACTGTAGCTATAACTATAGCCTACACACTATAGTTTAGACTAACTGTAGCTATAACTATTAGCCCCTACACACTATAGTTTAGACTAACTGTAGCTATAACTATTAGCATCTACACACTATAGTTTAGACTAACTGTAGCTATAACTATTAGCCCCTACACACTATAGTTTAGACTAACTGTAGCTATAACTATTAGCATCTACACACTATAGTTTAGACTAACTGTAGCTATAACTATTAGCCCCTACACACTATAGTTTAGACTAACTGTAGCTATAACTATTAGCCCCTACACACTATAGTTTAGACTAACTGTAGCTATAACTATTAGCATCTACACACTATAGTTTAGACTAACTGTAGCTATAACTATTAGCATCTACACACTATAGTTTAGACTAACTGTAGCTATAACTATTAGCCCCTACACACTATAGTTTAGACTAACTGTAGCTATAACTATTAGCCCCTACACACTATAGTTTAGACTAACTGTAGCTATAACTATTAGCCCCTACACACTATAGTTTAGACTAACTGTAGCTATAACTATTAGCATCTACACACTATAGTTTAGACTAACTGTAGCTACTATAACTATTAGCCCCTACACACTATAGTTTAGACTAACTGTAGCTATAACTATTAGCCCCTACACACTATAGTTTAGACTAACTGTAGCTATAACTATTAGCCCCTACACACTATAGTTTAGACTAACTGTAGCTATAACTATTAGCCCCTACACACTATAGTTTAGACTAACTGTAGCTGCTATAACTATTAGCATCTACACACTATAGTTTAGACTAACTGTAGCTATAACTATTAGCCCCTACACACTATAGTTTAGACTAACTGTAGCTATAACTATTAGCCCCTACACACTATAGTTTAGACTAACTGTAGCTATAACTATTAGCATCTACACACTAGTTTAGACTAACTGTAGCTATAACTATTAGCCCCTACACACTATAGTTTAGACTAACTGTAGCTATAAACTATTAGCATCTACACACTATAGTTTAGACTAACTGTAGCTATAACTATTAGCATCTACACACTATAGTTTAGACTAACTGTAGCTATAACTATATTAGCATCTACACACTATAGTTTAGACTAACTGTAGCTATAACTATTAGCCCCTACACACTATAGTTTAGACTAACTGTAGCTATAACTATTAGCCCCTACACACTATAGTTTAGACTAACTGTAGCTATAACTATTAGCATCTACACACTATAGTTTAGACTAACTGTAGCTATAAACTATTAGCCCTACACACTATAGTTTAGACTAACTGTAGCTATAACTATTAGCATCTACACACTATAGTTTAGACTAACTGTAGCTATAACTATTAGCATCTACACACTATAGTTTAGACTAACTGTAGCTATAACTATTAGCCCCTACACACTATAGTTTAGACTAACTGTAGCTATAACTATTAGCATCTACACACTATAGTTTAGACTAACTGTAGCTATAACTATTAGCCCCTACACACTATAGTTTAGACTAACTGTAGCTATAACTATTAGCATCTACACACTATAGTTTAGACTAACTGTAGCTATAACTATTAGCCCCTACACACTATAGTTTAGACTAACTGTAGCTATAACTATTAGCATCTACACACTATAGTTTAGACTAACTGTAGCTATAACTATTAGCATCTACACACTATAGTTTAGACTAACTGTAGCTATAACTATTAGCCCCTACACACTATAGTTTAGACTAACTGTAGCTATAACTATTAGCATCTACACACTATAGTTTAGACTAACTGTAGCTATAACTATTAGCATCTACACACTATAGTTTAGACTAACTGTAGCTATAACTATTAGCCCCTACACACTATAGTTTAGACTAACTGTAGCTATAACTATTAGCATCTACACACACTATAGTTTAGACTAAACTGTAGCTATAACTATTAGCCCCTACACACTATAGTTTAGACTAACTGTAGCTATAACTATTAGCATCTACACACTATAGTTTAGACTAACTGTAGCTATAACTATTAGCCCTACTACACACTATAGTTTAGACTAACTGTAGCTATAACTATTAGCCCCTACACACTATAGTTTAGACTAACTGTAGCTGTAACTATTAGCCCTACACACTATAGTTTAGACTAACTGTAGCTATAACTATTAGCATCTACACACTATAGTTTAGACTAACTGTAGCTATAACTATTAGCCCCTACACACTATAGTTTAGACTAACTGTAGCTATAACTATTAGCCCCTACACACTATAGTTTAGACTAACTGTAGCTATAACTATTAGCCCCTACACACTATAGTTTAGACTAACTGTAGCTATAACTATTAGCCCCTACACACTATAGTTTAGACTAACTGTAGCTATAACTATTAGCCCCTACACACTATAGTTTAGACTAACTGTAGCTATAACTATTAGCATCTACACACTATAGTTTAGACTAACTGTAGCTATAACTATTAGCCCCTACACACTATAGTTTAGACTAACTGTAGCTATAACTATTAGCCCCTACACACTATAGTTTAGACTAACTGTAGCTATAACTATTAGCATCTACACACTATAGTTTAGACTAACTGTAGCTATAACTATTAGCCCCTACACACTATAGTTTAGACTAACTGTAGCTATAACTATTAGCATCTACACACTATAGTTTAGACTAACTGTAGCTATAAACTATTAGCCCCTACACACTATAGTTTAGACTAACTGTAGCTATAACTATTAGCCCCTACACACTATAGTTTAGACTAACTGTAGCTATAACTATTAGCCCCTACACACTATAGTTTAGACTAACTGTAGCTATAACTATTAGCATCTACACACTATAGTTTAGACTAACTGTAGCTATAACTATTAGCATCTACACACTATAGTTTAGACTAACTGTAGCTGTAACTATTAGCCCCTACACACTATAGTTTAGACTAACTGTAGCTATAACTATTAGCCTACACACTATAGTTTAGACTAACTGTAGCTATAACTATTAGCCCCTACACACTATAGTTTAGACTAACTGTAGCTATAACTATTAGCATCTACACACTATAGTTTAGACTAACTGTAGCTATAACTATTAGCATCTACACACTATAGTTTAGACTAACTGTAGCTATAACTATTAGCCCCTACACACTATAGTTTAGACTAACTGTAGCTATAACTATTAGCATCTACACACTATAGTTTAGACTAACTGTAGCTATAACTATTAGCCCCTACACAGTATAGTTTAGACTAACTGTAGCTATAACTATTAGCATCTACACAGTATAGTTTAGACTAACTGTAGCTATAACTATTAGCCCCTACACACTATAGTTTAGACTAACTGTAGGCTTTACTGAACAGAAATGTTTTCAGTTTAGTTTTAAAGATGGAGATAGTATCAGCCTCCTGAACCCAAACTGGTAGCTGGTTCCAGAATAAAGGTGTCTGGTACCAGAAGGCCCGTCCTCCAAATCTACTTCTGGATCTTCTAGGAACTAGAAGTTTTTAAACACCTGGATCAGGATGCTCCTGAGGGTTAGGGTTAGATGTTACAAAGAGGTGACAAAAGCTACCTGACAAACCTGATTCATCTGCTGTTTAAACCACATATCCTGATCTAATGAACTCAGAGGTTTCTCACAGTTGGACTAGAGGACAACATAAAATCAGCTCACCTGTTCCTCAGATGTTTGGATCAAAGACAATAACCTCTGTTTTATCTGGATTTAAAAGCTAAATAAAGAAATAAAGACTCCTTTAAGGCTGTCACTGTCAACATCCATGTGAATGTTAAAGTCTCCCACTATGACCACTGAACTGAGCTCTAAACCAGAGAGGTTGTCTAGACCAGCACCAGCAGGGGGAGCTACACTACCACTAACTAGACTGGATTTCTGATCTCCAGCTCTGGATGGTTGGACTCAGACTGAACGATTATAATCACATTTAGGTTCAGTTTTTCCTTGAAGGCTGCAGGTCCAGACGGCTGCTGCAGGTCTAGACGCAGGTCTAGACCTGGACCCTAGACCTGGACCCTAGACCTGCGTCTAGACCTGGACCCTGATTCAGGGATTAATAAAACCAGACCACGTGGACTCATTTAAACTAACAGAGTCTTGCTCGTCTCATATCTCCTTGGACCTGGGAACACCTCAGGATGTCCCAGCAGAGCTGGGGGAGGCGTCCAGGTAGAGGGAGGGGCCTCTGCTCCCTGTGACCTGATGGATCAGGGAAGTTAACTCTTTAATTTGATCCATTCATTGTTATTAAAACTGTTTGAAAACATTCCTGGTAAATGTTCATGCTGGTTTTATTTCCTTCATGACTTCTAGTGAGTTCCTGGTGTTTTTTTTGATAACTGAAACCTGATCTGATCCACTAATTGCATTTTCAGAAGTGGAGGAACAATCTGGCCAGTATTAGCTGAAGTTCAAATGTTGTTCACTTTTCACCTGGCCAGCATTCATGAGGCACCTCCCACCTCCTGCTCACCTGGAGGAAACTCCAGGCTGATCTCTGCTCCATCGCTCTGAACAAGAAACTGCTGCAACATTCAAGCTTCATCCTGCTGCAGATCCTCAGCTTCAGTCACGTATTTGGAAGTTTATTTTAATGCTCTTTAAGCTCCTTTTTGTTCATTTACTATTTTGAAACAAATGTTTATTGTTCTTTTTATAATAACATTAATTTTTGTAACAAGCAATGTCCATTAAGTCATTTTGGTTTCTTAAATGTAGAATGTAAGATCCAGGTGAGTCTTTTTTTGCAGTCTTGCTGTCAAGAGTAGGACTGTTGGTCATCAGCTGGGGTACCAGGACTCAGGACTGAACCAGCCTCAAGGTTTCCTCCTACCTCCCACCTGGGCTGAGTCCTGGTACCCCAAACCTCCTGCCTCTTACTGGGACCAGTCCGTCATGGTGAGACATTGGATCCTGGGCTGACACCAAGTCCTGATGCTGACAGAGCTGTCCAGCCTCCTGAACACCAGAAGACCCGTTGCAGGTGGTTTTGGGTTGGTGTCAGATCATCTCAGTTTATCTAATTTCTTTAGTTGATTAAATTCCTCATTTCTAATTAAGTTTGAGGTCTTTTGATGTCCTCACTTCTGAATTTCAGCTTAGTTTCATTTTACTTTCTGCAGTATTTAATTGTATTACTGTTTATTTCATCTTAATTTTTGTTTATTTCACCATCTTTCACTATTCTCAGTACACATACTTTTATCATCTGACCATTTTATCATGACTCTGACTATTCCCTCAATCACATCTGTTTACTGCACATTTGAAAATATTTGTTATTTGTTATTTGTTTTTAAAGTTCACAACTTTTTTTTCTTCAGTGGGAATTTACAGCCTCAAGAGACTGATGATCCCGTTCAGGAGACCACACTGCTGTAAACACAGATCTATGTCGTACCGTGAGCCAGTCCGTGGATCCCCGCCACCAGGTGTTCTCCACTGGTGGCGCCATGGTACCGGATGTACTCGCGCTCGCTCTGATGCCGGTTGTCCATGGTCTTCCCCAGACCATCCGATAACGTTCCTGCAAACTGACACACAAAGAAGCCAAACGCATTCAGACACCCGCGGGACTGTCCAGGACCACCTGACCACCTGACCACCTGACCATCTGACCCTCAGGCGTGAACAACCGTCCTGACTGGATCAAAGGTCACCAGCGTTGACTGGACCGAAGGTCACCAGCATTGACTGGATCAAAGGTCACCAGCGTTGACTGGATCAAAGGTCACCAGCGTTGACTGGACCAAAGGTCACCAGCGTCGACTGGATCAAAGGTCACCAGCGTTGACTGGATCAAAGGTCACCAGCGTCGACTGGATCAAAGGTCACCAGCGTTGACTGGATCAAAGGTCACCAGCGTCGACTGGATCAAAGGTCACCAGCGTCGACTGGATCAAAGGTCACCAGCGTTGACTGGATCAAAGGTCACCAGCGTCGACTGGATCAAAGGTCACCAGCGTTGACTGGACCAAAGGTCACCAGCGTCGACTGGATCAAAGGTCACCAGCGTTGACTGGATCAAAGGTCACCAGCGTTGACTGGATCAAAGGTCACCAGCATTGACTGGATCAAAGGTCACCAGCATTGACTGGATCAAAGGTCACCAGCGTTGACTAAACCAAAGGTCACCAGCGTTGACTAAACCAAAGGTCACCAGCGTTGACTGGATCAAAGGTCACCAGCGTTGACTAAACCAAAGGTCACCAGCGTTGACTAAACCAAAGGTCACCAGCGTCGACTAAACCAAAGGTCACCAGCGTTGACTAAACCAAAGGTCACCAGCGTCGACTGGACCAAAGGTCACCAGCGGTGTGTCCTGACGTACCTTGGCAGCAGAGTTGGACACTCCATGTGTGACGTTGCGGATGAGACCGCCCACATTGCCATACTTGATGAGCTCAGACACGCCCTCTGTGACATCATTGAGGAGGCCCATGGGATTCCCCAGGAAGTCCACTGACCCGAGGATCTGAGCTGCCTGGCTCATGAGCTCCTATGGAAGGGAGAAGAGAGGAAACCAACCATTGAGAAAACTAAGTGTTGCCACTAACGACTATTCTTTTTTTGAACAAAGTCTTTTTATTCGAGATTTACATTATACGCAAAATACAAAATACAAACAAACTAATCCCCGGTCACCACCCACCACCCTCCCACCCAACAGACCTGTACTGCTAAAACATAGATAGACATGTTATGTACTTGTTGGTAAGGTAATACACACAAACAAATACATCAGACACAAAAAAACACATGTGACAATAAAAGTAAGGGATTCACGTGTATTATAGGGTTACATTTTCTGCTTCCATTTGAGCCACAAAAGCTAAGAAAGGCTGCCAGATTGCATAGAATTTCAAGACAGACCCCTGGAGAGAGTATCTTATTTTTTCCAGCTTCAGATGCTGCATAGTTTCTCTGATCCAATGTGAGTATGAAGGGGGAAGAGGGTCTTTCCATCTCGACAGGATCAGACGTCTGGCCAGTAGTGTACAAAAGGCCACCATATTAGACTTAGAATTACTTAAATTTACAGCCTGTGGAGTGACACCAAATAGAGCAGCAAGAGGGGATGGATCTAACTGCTCCATTAATATTTTGGAAAGAGTATTGAAAATCGACTGCCAGAAGTGATGTAGTTTCGGACATGTCCAAAACATGTGTAGTAGGGTTGCATGAGCTTGCTTACATCTATCGCAGGTAGGGTTTAACTCCGGTCTAATCTTGGACACTAACGACTATTCTCACACAAAAAACCAACATGTTTCCACTGAGCAGCAGAACTATGATCTCAGACATCCAGACCTTTAAATCACATTAAAAATCACAATCTAGCAGAGACAAAAACGGAGCATCAACCTAGTAAACCTCTGAAAGAGATGATTCCATGGTGGAGTTGGTTGGCTTTAATGTTGTTCAGAAGAATGGACCAACATTGTTAGACATTAATGAGATCATACAGGAAACCACTGCTAACGGCTGCACCTATGACTCTGAGCAGCGCTGGACCGTCATACCTCTCTGAAGTGCTTCAGGATGTCGTTGATGATGATCTCCTGGGTCTCATAGGGGTGGACTCTGGTGAACGGGTACATGTTGATGACAGCATCCTCAAAACGCACCAGCGGTAACCCCAGAGTCCCCTTCAGAGCCTGCAGAGGAGACCAGACCATGATCACGAGACAAGACAAGTCCCACAAGGCAACCCCCGTAAAGACCAGACCACCCTCAAGAGACCAGGTCACCCCCATAAAGACCAGACCAACCCCCATAAAGACCAGACCACCCTCATAAAGACCAGACCACCCCCATAAAGACCTGACCAACCCCCATAAAGACCAGACCACCCTCATAAAGACCAGACCACCCTCAAGAGACCAGGTCACCCCCATAAAGACCAGACCAACCCCCATAAAAACCAGACCACCCTCATAAAGACCAGACCACCTCCATAAAGACCAGACCACCCTCATAAAGACCAGACCACCCCCATAAAGACCAGACCACCCTCAAGAGACCAGGCCACCCCCATAAAGACAGACCACCCTCAAGAGACCAGGCCACCCCCATAAAGACCAGACCACCCTCAAGAGACCAGGCCACCCCCGTAAAGACCAGACCACCCTCAAGAGACCAGGCCACCCCCGTAAAGACCAGATCACCCTCAAGAGACCAGGCCCACCCCCGTAAAGACCAGACCAACCCCCATAAAGACCAGACCACCCTCAAGAGACCAGGCCACCCCCCGTAAAGACCAGATCACCCCATAAAGACCAGACCACCCTCAAGAGACCAGGTCACCCCCATAAAGACCAGACCAACCCCCATAAAGACCAGGCCACCCCCATAAAGACCAGACCACCCTCATAAAGACCAGACCACCCTCAAGAGACCAGGCCACCCCCGTAAAGACCAGATCACCCCATAAAGACCAGACCACCCTCAAGAGACCAGGTCACCCTCATAAAGACCAGACCAACCCCCATAAAGACCAGACCACCCTCATAAAGACCAGACCACCCCCATAAAGACCAGACCACCCTCATAAAGACCAGACCACCCTCATAAAGACCAGACCACCCTCACGAGACCAGACCACCCTCATAAAGACCAGACCACCCACAAGAGACCAGACCACCCCCCATAAAGACCAGACCACCCTCATAAAGACTGGAAACCAGTTCAGAAACCTCAGGACTGGACTAATGTGGTCGTATCTCCTGGTTCTAGTCTGGACCAGTGCAGAGACCTCAGGACTGGACTAATATGGTCGTATCTCCTGGTTCTAGTCAGGACCAGTGCAGAGACCTCAGGACTGGACTAATATGGTCGTATCTCCTGGTTCTAGTCTGGACCAGTGCAGAGACCTCAGGACTGGACTAATATGGTCGTATCTCCTGGTTCTAGTCAGGACCAGTGCAGAGACCTCAGGACTAGACTAATATGGTCGTATCTCCTGGTTCTAGTCTGGACTAGTGCAGAGACCTCAGGACTGGACTAATATGGTGGTATCTCCTGGTTCTAGTCAGGACCAGTGCAGAGACCTCAGGACTGGACTAATATGGTGGTATCTCCTGGTTCTAGTCAGGACCAGTGCAGAGACCTCAGGACTAGACTAATATGGCCTGACCAACCCCCATAAAGACCAGACCACCCTCAAGAGACCAGGTCACCCCCATAAAGACCAGACCAACCCCCATAAAAACCAGACCACCCTCATAAAGACCAGACCACCCCCATAAAGACCAGACCACCCTCAAGAGACCAGGCCACCCCCGTAAAGACCAGATCTCCCTCAAGAGACCAGATCACCCTCATAAAGACCAGACCACCTCCATAAAGACCAGACCACCCTCATAAAGACCAGACCACCCCCATAAAGACCAGACCACCCTCAAGAGACCAGGCCACCCCCATAAAGACCAGACCACCCTCAAGAGACCAGGCCACCCCCATAAAGACCAGACCACCCTCAAGAGACCAGGCCACCCCCGTAAAGACCAGACCACCCTCAAGAGACCAGGCCACCCCCGTAAAGACCAGATCACCCTCAAGAGACCAGGCCACCCCCGTAAAGACCAGACCAACCCCCATAAAGACCAGACCACCCTCAAGAGACCAGGCCACCCCCGTAAAGACCAGATCACCCCATAAAGACCAGACCACCCTCAAGAGACCAGGTCACCCCCATAAAGACCAGACCAACCCCAATAAAGACCAGGCCACCCCCATAAAGACCAGACCACCCTCATAAAGACCAGACCACCCTCAAGAGACCAGGCCACCCCCGTAAAGACCAGATCACCCCATAAAGACCAGACCACCCTCAAGAGACCAGGTCACCCTCATAAAGACCAGACCACCCTCAAGAGACCAGGCCACCCCTGTAAAGACCAGACCACCCTCAAGAGACCAGGTCACCCTCATAAAGACCAGACCACCCTCAAGAGACCAGGCCACCCCCATAAAGACCAGACCACCCTCATAAAGACCAGACCACCCCCATAAAGACCAGACCACCCTCATAAAGACCAGACCACCCTCATAAAGACCAGACCACCCTCACGAGACCAGACCACCCTCATAAAGACCAGACCACCCACAAGAGACCAGACCACCCCCCATAAAGACCAGACCACCCTCATAAAGACTGGAAACCAGTTCAGAAACCTCAGGACTGGACTAATGTGGTCGTATCTCCTGGTTCTAGTCTGGACCAGTGCAGAGACCTCAGGACTGGACTAATATGGTCGTATCTCCTGGTTCTAGTCTGGACCAGTGCAGAGGACTGGACTGGCAGAGAGTGCAGAGACCTCAGGACTGGACTAATGTGGTCGTATCTCCTGGTTCTAGTCTGGACCAGTGCAGAGACCTCAGGACTGGTCTAATATGGTCGTATCTCCTGGTTCTAGTCAGGACCGGTGCAGAGACCTCAGGACTGGACTAATATGGTCGTATCTCCTGGTTCTAGTCAGGACCGGTGCAGAGACCTCAGGACTGGACTAATATGGTCGTATCTCCTGGTTCTAGTCAGGACCGGTGCAGAGACCTCAGGACTGGACTAATATGGTGGTATCTCCTGGTTCTAGTCTGGACCAGTGCAGAGACCTCAGGACTGGACTAATATGGTGGTATCTCCTGGTTCTAGTCGGGACCAGTGTTAGGGTTAGGGTTAGAGATGAAAGAGATGAAAGAGTAGTGAGTGGAGCAGACTTTGATGGTTCTGATGGAGAAGACAACAGAGGTGATGAGGAGGTCCTGGAATGGTCCTCTCATAGTTCAGATCTCAGTCCAGTTGAGAATCTCTCAACATGCTCAGGAACCAGCAGGACAGAACTGAAGGTGACGAGACTAAACCAGAACCAGGACTCATGGAAGAACAGACCCAGACCCAAACCCACAGGAGACTGTGCTGGTGTACCTTCAGGTCTGGAGGCAGCTTGTTGGATGTGAAGACGCTGAGTTTAACCTGAGGGAGGCTGATCTTCAGGTTCTCAAAGTAGTAACGTTTTGGAGGTCCGGTGTCCACGCTGGGCCTCTCGTGCAGGTTCTCGTCCAGTTTCTCCACCTCTGCACACATTAAAGGGAGGTCAACGGCCTCACAGAGACTCAGACAAGCAGAGATGAACAGAAACACTCACCAGCTGCTGCCACGCCGTACCCGAAGAAGCTGAGCAGTTTCAGCAGCAGCTTCTCCTCGATGATGACCGTGAAGCGCCGCGCCGTCACCATCAGATGCTGAAACAACAGCTGACGTCAGATCACATGATCCCAGTACAAACACCAAACTGGGCTTAAAGGAAGTGGACCCCAGTGATCTGCTCCAACTGTGAAACCAGCAGGCTTGTAGGAGGCGCTGCAGTAACGCTGATGAATAAAAGCATTGATCCTTTTCAATGTTATGTTCCAATCAAATGTGTGGGTGTGGTCCCAATCTACTTCCTGGTTTGTATCAATAATTCAACGTTCACGAAACCCGGTTCTGACAATCAAAACCACATTGCAGAGCTCCACATTCACGCTTTCCTGCTTTCCCAGGACCATTACTCTGGTTTCAGGACCAGTGGATCCAAACTGTCAGCCGTCCTTGGTTCTGGTCCAACCAACCAATCAGGAAGCAGATATTATTGATCGTCCTGGGACTTATAGTTCTTTCTCTTGTTGATCACTTTACATGCCCTGTTGTGTGAACATGTTTGATCTGCAAGTGGTAGAAACTTTCTGTTTCTGCGTCTCTGGTGGTGCGTGGGGGAACGTCAGGACTTTCCACATTATCACTTTTTTTTTTTTTTATTAAATCCGAAAGATACAATGCATTACAAATACATTTCAAACAAAATTCAGGTAACAATAAATAACTACAATAAGGAATAAACATCTCTCCTGTGAATTTAAAGCTAATTGAGAAGGCATACATGGCTATTTTTTAAAACTGGTCACCTTGGTTTCTCAGGTGGTTCGCAGGATTAAAAGTTTGAGAACCACTGAACTAGTTCATGGTGACATGTAGAACCAATGGACCAAATCTGAAACCAGCAGAACTGTGGGGGGAGTGGGGGGTGGGCTGAAATAAGAAGATTAAAGGTGAAGTCCTACAGAACCAGAACCATCCTGCAGCGGTCCAGAAGTGTCCCAGAAGTCTACCTTGGTGCTTGGCTGCTGGTGGACCACATCAACCTGCACACCTGGAGCTGGCAGGTAGGACAAGAGAACGTCAGAGAACCTAGTCAAGGTTCAAAATAAAGCAGCACCTGTGCATGGAGCTCACGTTCAGGTGTGGAGGCTGTGTGGAAACCACTGAGAGGGTTTTAGAAGAGATCTGAAGCAGTTTATTTGGCACCACTCAGCCTTTTTAAATGGATAATTCTAGAAAGAAGAAAGCATGTTGGGATATACGACTGTGATCCTGAAACCTTCCGGTAAACTCATAACCTCTGATGAATCCAGCCCAGTGGGCGGGACTTGCTGGTCTGTGGGGTTTGATGTCACACTGAAGACATATTTGGTATAATTAATACCCCGAAGGAGAACTGGTGGAGACCTGGAACCATCGTCTGGACCCCGATGATGCTTCAGTCCTCTTAGGCTCCTCATTGATCAATACCATGTTTCCTCATTGATCAACCACATATCCTCAGATTAAAATGTTCTCTACAGCGACAGAGTGCATTCTGAGGGGATTGTGGGTAAATCTACGTGACTCACCTTGAAGAGGTCCGTGAGCATCAGGCTGCTGGGAACTTTGACGGAGTTGACCTGGAGGGCGGGACCACTGTCGTTCACGCCTCCATCCCCTGAACTGGGCGTCACACAGAGCGTGACAGGCTGGGTGGTTCCCAACAGCTGGTTGTCCACCTGAGAACAGAAGAGAACAGGTGTGGGAGGGACATTCACACCAACGTTCCTGCTCAGGAACCATGAAGGCCTCATCCTGGTCTTCAGAGGCTCCAGTCCTGTTCAGCCGCTCCATCCAGACTCAGACACGAGGACTGAGCAGGTCTCTGTGGACCACCGTCTGAGGGTGGAGGTTACCTTCATGGACCAGTCTACAACCGTGTTTTTGTTCTAGAACGTTCTAGAACGTCTCCAGATGCTCTACTACGGTTTCACAGATGGATGATGTTAAATCTGACCTGGATGTTGTGGATGCTCAACTCCAACACCTCGTTGGTGGTAGTGCGGGTGAAGTGGATGTCAACCCCCAACAGCGTGGTGAACACTAGCTCCTCAGGAACCTTGTTGACCAAAGACACGCCCACACCCTCCTCCAGGTTCACCAGCACCTGTGCAGGTGAATGCAGAGGTTATCCTGGGTCACTCCCGCTGTGCTCACACTCTTTATCACATCACATCCAGATCAGATCCAGATTGATCTGGTTTCATTTGTGATTCAGTCAGACACTCTGGTGGTTTCTGCTGAGCGACGCTCTGGACGCTCCAGCTGCTCAGCAGAAACCACCATCCAGGTTGGAGGTCAAGGATCTGTAGAGGGAAGGTGTCTGTAATGGTGGGGGGTGAGGGGATCTGCAGAGGAGGGGGTGGAGGTTCAGTGGTCCAAGGATGGGTGAAGGAACTTCGCACCTCCAGCTCCCGTTCAGGTTCGGTCTTCTGCACATCCTGCTCGGAGCTGGCTGAGTTCCGGATCATTCTGCGCTGGTTGAAGTCACTAATCTGGAAGCAGCAACAGAAACCAGAAGAGGTTAGTTCTGGAGAACCAGTTGTCTGAAACAGTTCATGATCTCTGACATGAAAGTAACCAACACAACTCAAAACAACACTAACCAACACAACTCAAACCAACACTAACCAACACAACTCAATCCAACAACTAACACAACTCAAACCAACACTAACTAACACAACTCAAACCAACACTAATACAACTCAAACCAACACTAACTAACACAACTCAAACCAACACTAACACAACTCAAACCAACACAAACCAACACAACTCAAACCAACACTAACCAACACAACTCAAACCAACACTAACCAACACAACTCAAACCAACACTAACCAACACAACTCAAACCAACACTACAACACAACTCAACACCACACTAAACAACAAACCAACACTGAAACTAAACACCAACACTAACCAACACTCAACACAACCAACAAACAAACACTAACACAACTCAAACCAACACTAACCTAACACAACCTAACAAACCAAACACTAACAACCAACCAACTCAAACCAACACTAACTAACACAACTCAAACCAACACTAACCAACACAACCAACAAACTAACACAAACTCAACCAACCACACTAACCAAACTCAACCAACAACACAACAACAACTCAAACCACTCAACCACTCACAACTAACAACACACAACAAACCAAAACCACACTACCACACAACTCAAAACCAAACAACTAACAAACAACACAACACTCACACTAACCAAACAACCAACCAACCAACACCAACTCAAACCAACACTAACAAACAAACAAACTAACAAACAACACAACAAACCAAACCAACACTAACCAAACACAACTCAAACCAACACTAACCAACACAACTCAAACCAACACTAACCAACACAACTCAAACCAACACTAACACAACTCAAACAACTCAAACTGAAACAACTAACAACACAAACTCAAACCAACACTACCAAACACAACACAACTCAAACCAACACTAACACACTCAAACAACACAAACTAACACAACTAAACAACTAACCCAACCAACTCAACAACCACTAACACAAACTCAAAACCAACACTAACCAACACAACTCAAACCAACTCACACACTCAAACAACACTAACACAAACTCAACCAACACTAACTCACAACACCAACTAACAAACACAACACCAACACAAACCAACACTAACAACGCACAACCAACCTAACCAACACAACTCAACCAAACCACTAACAAAACAACACTCAAACCAACACTAACAACCAAACAACTCAAAACACAACAACAACTCAAACCACACTAACACAACACCAACTAAAACCACACGAACACAACTCAAACCAACCAACCAACACAACTAACACAACTCAAACCAACACAACAAAACAACTCAAACCAACACTAACCAACACAACTCAAACAACTCAAACCAAACCAACTAACCAACAACACAACTCAAAACAACCAAACAACACTAACCCAACAACACAAACTACAAACCAACACACCACAACCAAACACACTAAACACAACTCAAACCAACACAACTAACACAACTCAAACACCACCCACCAAACACCAACAAACCCCACAAACACACATCCAACAACTACACAACACACACTCAACAAACTCAACACAACCAACACTCAACACAAAACCAACACAAACAAACAACTAACAAACCAACACTAACACTAACCAACACTAACTAACAACACAAACTCCAACAACCAAAACCAAACAACTCAAACCAACACTAACCAACACAACTCAAACCAACACTAACCAACACAACTCAAACAACCAACCAACACTAACTAACAGTGATGAATGTCAGCCAGCAACGGGTCTGAACCGGCTGTCAACATCAATGGGGAACATCTGGACCAGCGGTCAACATCAGTGAGGAACATCAGTGGGGAACATCTGGACCAGCGGTCAACATCAGTGGAACATCTGGACCAGCGGTCAACATCAGTGGGGAACATCTGGACCAGCGGTCAACATCAGTGAGGAACATCTAGACCAGCTGTCAACATCAGTGGGGAACATCTGGACCAGCTGTCAACATCAGGGGAACATCTGGACCAGCTGTCAACATCAGTGAGGAACATCTGGACCAGCTGTCAACATCAGTGAGGAACATCTGGACCAGCTGTCAACATCAGTGAGGAACATCTGGACCAGCTGTCAACATCAGTGAGGAACATCTGGACAGTGTCAACATCAGTGGAGGAACATCTGGACCAGCTGTCAACATCAGTGAGGAACCATCTGGACCAGCTGTCAACATCAGTGAGGAACATCTGGACCAGCTGTCAACATCAGTGAGGAACATCTGGACCAGCTGTCAACATCAGTGAGGAACATCTGGACCAGCTGTCAACATCAGTGAGGAACATCTGGACCAGCTGTCAACATCAGTGAGGAACATCAGTGGGGAACATTTGGACCAGCTGTCAACATCAGTGAGGAACATCAGTGGGGAACATCTGGACCAGCTGTCAACATCAGTGGAACATCTAGACCAGCTGTCAACATCAGTGGGGAACATCTGGACCAGCGGTCAACATCAGGGGAGCATCTGGACCAGCGGTGGAAATCTGTCAAACCAGCGGGACATCAGGGTCAGGGAACATCTGGACCAGCTGTCAACATCAGTGGGGGAACATCTGGACCAGCGGTCATCAGGGAACATCAGTGGGAACATCTGGACCAGCTGTCAACATCAGTGAGGACAACACCAGGTCAAACATCAGGGGGAACATCTGGACCAGCGGTCAACATCAGGGGAACCATCTGGACCAGCGGTCAACATCAGTGGGGCACATCTGGACCACCTGTCAACATCAGTGGGGAACATCTGGACCAGCTGTCAACATCAGCGGGGAACATCTAGACCAGCTGTTAACATCAGGGGAACATCTGGACCAGCTGTCCACATCAGTGGGGAACATCTGGACCAGCTGTCAACATCAGTGGGGAACATCTGGACCAGCTGTCAACATCAGTGAGGAACATCTGGACCAGCTGTCAACATCAGTGTGAGGAACATCTGGACAGCTGGACCAGCGGTCCAACATCAGTGGGGAACATCTGGACCAGCGGTCAACATCAGTGGGGACCATCTGGACCAGCGGTCAACATCAGTGGGGACCATCTGGACCAGCGGTCAACATCAGTGGGGACCATCTGGACCAGCTGTCAACATCAGTGGAACATCTGGACCAGTTGTCAACATCAGTGGGGAACCTCTGGACCAGCGGTCAACATCGGTGGGGAACATCTGGACCAGCGGTCAACATCAGGGGAACCATCTGGACCAGCGGTCAACATCAGGGGAACCATCTGGACCAGCGGTCAACATCAGTGGAACATCTGGACCACCTGTCAACATCAGTGGAACATCTGGACCAGCTGTCAACATCAGTGGGGAACATCTGGACCACCTGTCAACATCAGTGGGGAACATCTGGACCAGCTGTCAACATCAGTGGAACATCTAGACCAGCTGTCAACATCAGTGGGGAACATCTGGACCAGCGGTCAACATCAGGGGAGCATCTGGACCAGCGGTCAACATCAGTGGGGAACATCTGGACCAGCGGTCAACATCAGTGGGGAACATCTGGACCAGCGGTCAACATCAGTGGGGAACATCTGGACCAGCTGTCAACATCAGTGAGGAACATCTGGACCAGCTGTCAACATCAGTGGGGAACATCTGGACCAGCGGTCAACATCAGGGGAACCATCTGGACCAGCGGTCAACATCAGTGGGGCACATCTGGACCACCTGTCAACATCAGTGGGGAACATCTGGACCAGCTGTCAACATCAGCGGGGAACATCTAGACCAGCTGTTAACATCAGGGGAACATCTGGAACAGCGGTCAACATCAGTGAGGAACATCTGGACCAGCTGTCAACATCAGTGGGGAACATCTGGACCAGCTGTCAACATCAGTGAGGAACATCTGGACCAGCGGTCAACATCAGTGAGGAACATCTGGACCACCTGTCAACATCAGTGGGGAACATCTGGACCAGCGGTCAACATCAGTGGGGACCATCTGGACCAGCGGTCAACATCAGTGGGGACCATCTGGACCAGCGGTCAACATCAGTGGGGACCATCTGGACCAGCTGTCAACATCAGTGGAACATCTGGACCAGTTGTCAACATCAGTGGGGAACCTCTGGACCAGCGGTCAACATCAGTGGGGAACATCTGGACCAGCGGTCAACATCAGGGGAACCATCTGGACCAGCGGTCAACATCAGGGGAACCATCTGGACCAGCGGTCAACATCAGTGGAACATCTGGACCACCTGTCAACATCAGTGGAACATCTGGACCAGCTGTCAACATCAGTGGGGAACATCTGGACCACCTGTCAACATCAGTGGGGAACATCTGGACCAGCGGTCAACATCAGTGGGGAACATCCCAGTCTACCACCAACTGGGATCTGTGGTTGCTCTTAGGGGGACTGAACCCTCTTTCCCTGTCAGGTCTGCTTCTCACCTGAAGAACACGTGTGGGTCCATCCGGCAGGACCTGGACTGAAAGCACCCCAGAACCGGGCCTCATTTTCTGGTTGATGAACTGTTGCTCAGGGCTGGGATCCAGAAGACCTGAATCTGGTCCCAGAACCACCTCTGCTCCATCGTACAGGCCCGTCACACCACCCTTTACCTGGGGAGTCCAAGAGGAGTCATGAGGGACATGAGGACATGATGGGAAGAGAACATGAGGAGGACAGATGATGATCTGTACCTGCACAACCAGGCGAGGAAGACCACAGGTGAGCATTCCAGAGCTGAAGAACCAGGTCTGGGTGGTGCTGCGCCGGGAATCTGGCCTTCGCAGCATCAGTGGCTCAAAACTGGCACATGCACACAGTCAGAAACAGTTATAAACCCAGTTTAAACCCGATTATAAGGTTCTCCTTCTAAAACCACTAAGATTCCAGAGTAAACCAGTATAAATCCAATTATAGACCAGTAATCAACCCTGTTATATACCGATAATAAACCCAGTTCTAAATGTTTTATAAACCCAGTTGCAAACCATTTCTAACACAGTGACAAACACAGTTATAGAGCAGCAATAATCCCAGTATGCACCAGTAACAACTGCAGCACTGACCTGTTGTCACTGACAGCAGCCAGTCCAGCGATGTCCAGAACCATGGACGAGTCCAGCGGTCTCGGCTGGGCTGGTTTGCTCTGGGGCGGAGACGAACCTTCGTGACAGAGCATACCGGTGCCGGTCATCCTCCACAGCTGGGACCGCTTACCCGGCTCCTGCAGAACCAGTCCAGACGCCGTTGACACCAGTACAGGACAAGTTCAGAGACCAGTACACAACCGGTCTAGAGACCACTACACAACCAGTCTAGAGACCAGTACTCAACCAGTCTAGAGACCAGTACACAACCATTCTAGAGACCAGTACTCAACCGGTCCAGAGACCACTACACAACCAGCCTAGAGACCAGTAGACAACCATTCTAGAGACCAGTACTCAACCAGTCCAGAGACCACTACACAACCAGTCTAGAGACCAGTAGACAACCATTCTAGAGACCAGTACTCAACCGGTCTAGAGACCAGTACACAACCGGTCCAGAGACCAGTACACAACCAGCTCAGAGACCAGTACACAACTGGTCCAGAGATCAGTGCACAACTGGTCCAGAGATCAGTGCACAACCAGTCTAGAGACCAGTAGACAACCTGTCCAGAGACCAGTACAGAACCGGTCCAGAAATCAGTGCACAACTGGTCCAGACACCAGTACAGAACTGGTCTAGAGACCACTACACAACCGGTCTAGAGACCAGTACACAACCGGTCCAGAGACCAGTACAGAACCAGTCCAGAAATCAGTGCACAACTGGTCCAGACACCAGTACAGAACTGGTCTAGAGACCACTACACAACCGGTCTAGAGACCAGTACACAACCGGTCCAGAAACCAGTACAGAACTGGTCTAGAGACCAGTACACAACCAGTGCCAGTAGGAGGTTTCCATCATCAGGTCTGATAACTGCTAATAAAGAAGAAGGAGCAGGAGGAGCAGGGTAGAAGAGTTGAATCCAGACGCCTCCTCCAGTCTTGTCTGCGCAGGTGAAGCTCATCACGTCTGCGCAGGTGAAGCTCATCACGTCTGCGCAGGTGAAGCTCATCACGTCTGCGCAGGTGAGCCCTCACGTCTGCGCAGGTGAAGCTCATCACGTCTGCGCAGGTGAAGCCCATCACGTCTGCGCAGGTGAAGCTCATCACGTCTGCGCAGGTGAAGCTCATCTCGTCTGCGCAGGTGAAGCCCATCATGTCTGCGCAGGTGAAGCCCATCACGTCTGCGCAGGTGAAGCTCATCACGTCTGCGCAGGTGAAGCTCATCTCGTCTGCGCAGGTGAAGCCCATCACGTCTGCGCAGGTGAAGCTCATCACGTCTGCGCAGGTGAAGCCCATCACGTCTGCGCAGGTGAAGCCAATCGTCTTGCGCAGGTGAAAGCCCATCACGTCTGCGCAGTGAAGCTCATCACGTCTGCGCAGGTGAAGCGAATCACGTCTGCGCAGGTGAAGCTCATCACGTCTGCGCAGGTGAAGCTCATCACGTCTGCGCAGGTGAACATCTCGTCTGCGCAGGTGAAGCCAATCACGTCTGCGCAGGTGAAGCTCATCACGTCTGCGCAGGTGAAGCTCATCACTCGCTCAGGTGCAGGTGAAGCCAATCACGTCTGCGCAGGTGAAGCTCATCACGTCTGCGCAGGTGAAGCTCATCACGTCTGCGCAGGTGAAGCCATCACTCATCACGTCTGCGCAGGTGAAGCCCATCACGTCTGTGCAGGTGAAGCTCATCACGTCTGCGCAGGTGAAGCTCATCACGTCTGCGCAGGCGAAGCTCATCTCGTCTGCGCAGGTGAAGCCCATCACGTCTGCGCAGGTGAAGCCCATCACGTCTGCGCAGGTGAAGCCAATCACGTCTGCGCAGGTGAAGCTCATCACGTCTGCGCAGGTGAAGCTCATCACGTCTGCGCAGGTGAAGCCAATCACGTCTGCGCAGGTGAAGCTCATCACGTCTGCGCAGGTGAAGCTCATCACGTCTGCGCAGGTGAAGCTCATCTCGTCTGCGCAGGTGAAGCCCATCACGTCTGCGCAGGTGAAGCTCATCACGTCTGCGCAGGTGAAGCTCATCACGTCTGCGCAGGTGAAGCCATCAGCAGGTGAAGCCCATCACTCTGCGCAGGTGAAGCTCATCACGTCTGCGCAGGTGAAGCCATCACGTCTCAGGTGAACGTCTGCGCAGGTGAAGCCCATCACGTCTGCGCAGGTGAAGCCAATCACGTCAGGTGCGTCATCACGCGCAGGTGAAGCCTCATCACGTCTGCAGGTGAAGCTCATCTGTCTGCGCAGGTGAAGCCCATCACGTCTGCGCAGGTGAAGCCATCACGTCTGCGCAGGTGAAGCTCATCACGTCTGCGCAGGTGAAGCTCATCACGTCTGCGCAGGTGAAGCTCATCACGTCTGCGCAGGTGAAGCCCATCACGTCTGCGCAGGTGAAGCATCATGTCTGCGCAGGTGAAGCCATCACGCTGCAGGTGAAGCCCATCACGTCTGCGCAGGTGAAGCTCATCACGTCTGCGCAGGTGAAGCCCATCACGTCTGCGCAGGTGAAGCCCATCACGTCTGCGCAGGTGAAGCCCATCACGTCTGCGCAGGTGAAGCCCATCACGTCTTCGCAGGTGTAGCCCATCACGTCTGCGCAGGTGAAGCTCATCACATCTGCTCAGGTGAAGCTCATCACGTCTGCGCAGGTGAAGCCCATCACATCTGCGCAGGTGAAGCTCATCACGTCTGCGCAGGTGAAGCCCATCACGTCTGCGCAGGTGAAGCCCATCACGTCTGCGCAGGTGAAGCCCATCACGTCTGCGCAGGTGAAGCCCATCACGTCTGCGCAGGTGAAGCTCATCACATCTGCTCAGGTGAAGCTCATCACGTCTGCGCAGGTGAAGCCCATCACATCTGCACAGGTGAAGCTCATCACGTCTGCGCAGGTGAAGCTCATCACGTCTGCGCAGGTGAAGCCCATCACGTCTGCGCAGGTGAAGCCAATCACGTCCTGCGCAGGTGAAGCTCATCACATCTGCTCAGGTGAAGCTCATCACGTCTGCGCAGGTGAAGCCCATCACATCTGCGCAGGTGAAGCTCATCACGTCTGCGCAGGTGAAGCCCATCCATCACGTCTGCGCAGGTGAAGCCCATCACGTCTGCGCAGGTGAAGCCCATCACGTCTGCGCAGGTGAAGCCATCACGTCTGCGCAGGTGAAGCCCATCACGTCTGCGCAGGTGAAGCTCATCACGTCTGCGCAGGTGAAGCTCATCACGTCTGCGCAGGTGAAGCTCATCATGTCTGCGCAGGTGAAGCTCATCACATCTGCGAAGGTGAGGCTCATGTTTGCGCAGGTGAAGCTCATCACGTCTGCGCAGGTGAAGCTCATGTCTGCGCAGGTGAAGCTCATCACGTCTGCGCAGGTGAAGCTCATGTCTGCGCAGGTGAAGCTCATCACATCTGCGAAGGTGAAGCTCACGTCTGCGCAGGTGAAGCTCATCATGTCTGCGCAGGTGAAGCCCATCACGTCTGCGCAGGTGAAGCTCATCACGTCTGCGCAGGTGAAGCTCATCACGTCTGCGCAGGTGAAGCTCATCACATCTGCACAGGTGAAGCTCATCATGTCTGCGCAGGTGAAGCCCATCACGTCTGCGCAGGTGAAGCTCATCACATCTGCTCAGGTGAAGCTCATCACGTCTGGGCAGGTGAAGCTCATCACATCTGCTCAGGTAAAGCTCATCACGTCTTCGCAGGTGAAGCTCATCACAGACCTGGACCTGCTGGTGAACCCTGACCCAGACCTGGACCTGAATAGTTGTTCCAACACTGACTAGTTCATGTTTCTGGAAACTTCTATACCTTCTTTCTGAGTATGACCCGTTGAGTCTTGGTGTCCACATCGAGGACCAACTCGGAGCAGCTCAGCAGACGCTTCTTCCCCACCGGCCTCCTGTCCGTGGACCTGTCCGTGGTCCTGAAATGAGACGAAGCTGCTGACCAATCAGGAAGCAGAGATGCTCAGCAGGCGTGTCCCCAGAGTCTTACTGGGAGAAGGTGTGGGTGGCAGCGATGTAGATGAAGTTCTCGTAGTACAGCTTGTTGTACTCCCTGAAGAAGTTCATGTCCGCCGTCACCTCGGAGGACCCCGCCCCCTTCACGATGAGGGTGAGGTAGGGGGGGAGGGTGGGCTCGTCGCAGGCGTAGTCCATCACTGAAGCTGCCTTCACCTCCGTGTGCAGACGGATGTCGGCCACGCCGTGCTGCCAGAACTGGATCGGAACCTAAAAGGAGTCAACCAATCACGGCTCTGACCTGGTCCAACAGCCCGCCCAGTCTCCTCCTGTCCTGTTTCCTGTCCTGTCCTGTCTCCTGTCCTGTCTCCTGTCCTCTTTAATATCCTATTTCCTGTCCCGCATCCTGTCCTGTTTTAGCTAGCGTTAGCAGGAAGGCCACCCCTTACAGTCCAGGTACCAGGGGTTAGGGTTAGGACCTGGACCTGGACCTGGACCTGGACCTGGACCTGGACCTGGACCTGGACCTGGACCTGGACCTGGACCTGGACCTGGACCTGGACTGGACTGGACCTGGACCTGGACCCTGGACCCTGGACCTGGACCTGGACCTGGACCCTGGACCTGGACCCTGGACCTGGATCTGGATCTGGACCTGGACCTGGACCTGGACCTGGACCTGGACCCTGGACCCTGGACCCTGGACCTGGACCTGGACCCTGGACCCTGGACCCTGGACCTGGACCTGGACCTGGACCCTGGACCTGGACCTGGACCTGGACCTGGACCCTGGACCCTGGACCCTGGACCTGGACCTGGATCTGGATCTGGATCTGGACCTGGACCTGGATCTGGATCTGGACCTGGACCCTGGACCCTGGACCCTGGACCCTGGACCCTGGACCTGGACCCGGACCCGGACCCGGACCCGGACCCTGGACCTGGACCTGGACCTGGACCTGGACCTGGACCTGGACCCGGACCCGGACCCGGACCCGGATCCGGACCCGGATCCGGATCTGGACCTGGACCTGGACCCTGGACCCTGGACCTGGACCCTGGTCCCTGGACCTGGACCTGGACCTGGACCTGGACCTGGACCTGGACCTGGACCTGGACCTGGACCTGGACCTGGACCTGGACCTGGACCTGGACCTGGACCTGGACCTGGACCTGGACCTGGACCTGGACCTGGACCTGGACCTGGACCTGGACCTGGACCTGGACCTGGACCTGGATCTGGACCTGGACCTGGACCTGGACCTGGACCTGGACCCTGAACCTGGACCTGGACCCTGGCTTTCTTCTTAAAGGGGAATTTTTCCTTGACTCTACTTGGCTGACAAGGGGAGTTTTTTTTTTACTTGCCATTGTTTCTTAAATAAAGATTTAACAATATAATATATTATATATATATTGTATAGCATCTATTATATATAAAAGATGCTATACAAATAAACTTGAACTAAAGTTGAATTGAATTATGTCTTCTGTCTTTTCTGCTTTTCTGCCTCCTGTCCTGAACTCTGTAGTTAATCTAAGCTCTAGTTAACCTGAACTCTGTAGTTAACCTGAATGCTCTAGTTAACCTGAACTCTCTAGTTAACCTGAACTCTGTAGATAACCTGAACGCTCTAGTTAACCTGAATGCTCTAGTTAACCTGAACTCTGTAGTTAACCTGAACTCTGTAGATAACCTGAACGCTCTAGTTAACCTGAATGCTCTAGTTAACCTGAACTCTGTAGTAACTCTGTAGATAACCTGGACTCTGTAGTTAACCTGAACGCTCTGGTTAACCTGAAATCTGTAGTTAACCTGAACGCTCTAGTTAAACTAAACTCTGTAGTTAACCTGAACGCTCTAGTTAACCTGAACTCTGTAGATAACCTGAACTCTGTAGTTAACCTGAAATCTGTAGATAACCTGAACTCTGTAGTTAACCTGAACGCTCTAGTTAACCTGAACTCTGTAGATAACCTGAACTCTGTAGTTAACCTGAAATCTGTAGTTAACCTGAACTCTGTAGTTAACCTGAACGCTCTAGTTAACCTGAACTCTGTAGATAACCTGAACTCTGTAGTTAACCTGAACGCTCGAGTTAACCTGAACTCTGTAGATAACCTGAACTCTGTAGATAACCTGAAATATGTAGTTAACCTGAACTCTGTAGATAACCTGAACGCTCTAGTTAACCTGAACTCTGTAGATAACCTGAACTCTGTAGTTAACCTGAACGCTCTGGTTAACCTGAACTCTGTAGATAACCTGAACTCTGTAGTTAACCTGAACGCTCGAGTTAACCTGAACTCTGTAGATAACCTGAACTCTGTAGTTAACCTGAACTCTGTAGATAACCTGAACTCTGTAGTTAACCTGAAATCTGTAGTTAACCTGAACTCTGTAGTTAACCTGAACGCTCTAGTTAACCTGAACTCTGTAGATAACCTGAACTCTGTAGTTAACCTGAACTCTGTAGATAACCTGAAATCTGTAGTTAACCTGAACGCTCTGGTTAACCTGAACTCTGTAGTTAACCTGAACTCTGTAGTTAACCTGAACTCTGTAGATAACCTGAAATCTGTAGATAACCTGAACTCTGTAGTTAACCTGAACGCTCTGGTTAACCTGAACTCTGTAGATAACCTGAACTCTGTAGTTAACCTGAACGATCTAGTTAACCTGAACTCTGTAGATAACCTGAACTTTCTAGTTAACCTGTACTCTCTAGTTAACCTAAACTGTGTTTAACCTAAACTCTCTAGTTAACCTGAACTCTGTGGTTAACCTGAACTCTCTAGTTAACCTAAACTGTGGTTAACCTGAACTTTGCAGTTAAACTGAACTCTGAAGTTAACATGAATTATGTAGTAATCGTGAACTCTGTAGTTGGCCTGAACTCTAGTTAACCTGAATTGTGTAGTAAACATGAACTCTGTAGTTAACCTGAACTCCAGTTAACCTGAACTCTGCAGCTAACTTTAACTCTCTACTTAACCTAACTCTGTAGTAATCCTGAACTCTGTAGTTGGCCTGAACTCTAGTTAACCTAAACCCCGTGGTAAACCGGAATTATGGTCAACCTAAGCTCTATCTTAAACCTGAACCCTGTGGTAAACCTGAACTCTGTGGTAAACCTGAACCCTGTGGTAAACCTGAACTCTGCACTTAACCTAAACTCTGGAGTTAACCTAAGCTCTAGTGAACCTGATGTGATGTCATACCTCGGACATGTTGTCGATGCGCAGCGGTGGAGGTAGCTGGTCGGTGTCTGTGAAGGAGATCTGATAGGTGGCTCCTTTCAGGCTGATTTCTGTCCGTAGGAAGAAACAGTTTCCCAGAGTGTCCCTGTTCAACACAACAGCAGCTTTATACCTGTCAGATACTTCAGGTACTGAGGTAGCTCAGATACTTCAGGTACTGAGGTAGCACCTTCAACCTCCATCTCCACTAAAATACCAAGACCAGCTGATGGAGCTTCCTGGAAATCCTTCTAATTATCAGAGAAAGCCTGGAAGATTCTCCGCCTCACCTCATGTTGATGTGGAAGGACTTGGGCTTGTTGACCTCAAAGCCCCCTGACCAGGTGCAGTTGGGCGTGTCCATGAGGCGCACACACAGCAGCTGGTCGTAGTCGTTTCTGGGCCAGTGGAAGACCACACTGGAGCCGGGCAGGGTGGAGATGTAGCCCTCTGGGTTGGCGGTACCCTGCAGCAGAAGGATTCATGAGTGACTGCTGTCAGACCTCTGGGCTGATGGCTCTTAGTCTTCAGCGGTAAATCACCAGTCTCCATCTAACTCCGTCCTCTTCTCTCACACCAACTAACTTCATGTCCTCTTTCTCTCCATCCATAAATCTCCTCTCTGGTCTTCCTCCAGACCTCCTGCCTGGCAGTTACAAGCTCATCATCCTTTTACAGATATATTCACCATCCTTCCTCTGTTCAGGTCCAAACCATCTCAGTCTGGTTCTTCTTTCCAGAACATCTAACATGTTCTGTTCCTCTGATGTCCTCATTCCTGATTCTCTCCATCCTGGTTCCTCCCAAAGAGAACCTCAACATCTGAACCTCAGCTACCTCCAACTCTGCCCCCTGTCTTCTCCTCAGGACCACAGTCTCTGAACCAGCAACATCTCAGGTTCACCACTTCTCCGTTGCTCTGAACTGTTGACCAGAAGTACGTGAACTTCTGCACCATCTCTGCTCTCTGTAGCCCCACAACCTCTCTTTCACTAGACGTCTTTACATTAAAACTAGAAGATGCATGGTCCTCAATCAAACATCATCAATGCAAAGGCTTGTTTGAAGGTGCTTTCCCAGTCCCAGTCTAGATCTGAACTGGAGGGCTAGGTTTCCTCCTTCCTTCCTTCCTTCCTTCCTTCCTTCCTTCCATCCATTATCTATGCTCGCTCAATCCTATGCAGGGTTACGGGGAGGTTTTCATCCCAACGTAAAAAAAAATCTTCAGCATCAGCTCTGGTAAAACAAGAAGACTTCATGTAGACTCAGTTGAACTTCTTAAATTAGATGTACATTAGATGGAGCATCTAATGTTCAGATAGCTTCTAGAATCTTCCAGACAACACCAGAACAGTTGAACACGCTGCTCTAATCCAACTAATTCCAGTCAGCCAAAGTTTCAAAGACTTTACCAGAGTAAATGTGTTTGATCTGTGCTATTAAGGTTTAACAATCAATACAAATGTGTTTCTGCAGTGGTTAGCTAGCCAGTAAAACAGATATGCTAATGTCAGCTAGCTACTACCAACTCACCGACAGTTGGAGAGGCTAGTTAGCATGGTTCTAGGTAGCATCACCCTACCACTCTACCGCTGTCACTCTTTCTCACCTTTCCTCGTGCGAATTCCCTCTGAGCGAAGGCTAGCTTGTGTGAGGAGCGGTTGTCCAGCAGGTAGCGGGGGGCAAACGTTACAATGTGGGTGTCTCTGTACTGTCCTTTTCCTTTGCGAACACTGATACCTGTAAGGAGACGTTCAGGAATGATAAACACAGGAAAACTCACCTGCAGTACTCGACATGACGTAGCTAATGAAGTATGAAATAAATAACTGAAGCACACACATCCTGACATGGAACTGGTTTTTCATTTTCTAATATGGATTAAAACAACAGTTAGGATCCCCCCTAAAACCTGGTCTAGACTCTCCAGTCATCCAGGTCATGGTGATTTGGTGATTGTCAAAATCTTCTGAACAGAAGGTGAAACATTTTCAAGGACAATGAAAAAAAAGAGTCCAGTCGCCTTGATTCAAGTCTTTGAGTCACTCAGAAGTCATAATGTTGGGGTCACAGATGATGTTGGAGAGACAGAAGAACACATGGATGGTCCAAGGATGTGATGTGTTCAACCAGGCTCTGCAGAGGCTGAACCCTAACCCCCTAACCCCAACCCCCTAACCCTAACCCCCTAACCCTAACCCCTAACCCCCTAACCCTAACCCTAACCCCTAACCCCAAACCTAACAAACCTAACCCCCTAACCCCAACCTAACCACAAACCTAACCCCCTAACCCCAACCTAACCCCCTAACCCCCTAACCTAACCCATAAGTTGGGGTCACAGATGATGTTGGAGAGACAGAAGAACACATGGATGGTCCAAGGATGTGAGTCCCTAACCCCCTAACCCCAACCCCAACCCCCTAACCCCTAACCCCAACCCTAACCCTAACCCCTAACCCCCTAACCCCAAACCCCAAGCCTAACCCCCGAACCCTAACCCCCCGAACCCCAACCAACCCGAACCCCAACCCCCCTAACCCTAACCCCCCAACCCAAACCCCAAACCAACCCTAACCCCTAACCCAACCCGAACCCCTAAACCCTAAAACCCCAACCAACCCTAACCCTAACCCCCCCCCTAATCCAATCCTAACGAACCCTAACCCCAACCAACCCTAACCCAACCCCCTAACCCCCTAACCCTAACCCTAACCCCCTAATCCTAATCCTAACCCAACCCAACCCTAACCCTAAAATCCCCTAACCCTAACCCCAACCCTAACCCTAACCCCTAACCCCAACCCCCTAACCCTAAACCCCTAACCCCAACCCCCTAACCCTAACCCCAAACCCAACCCCAAACCATCCTTGTGAATTCCCCAGAATTCATTGCACCCCCAAACCAAACCACCCCTATATTATTCCCAGCAAACCCAAAATCAGCCTGTCTGCCTCATAAACTCTGAGATCGTGGCGTTGATTCAAAGTGTAAAACGCCAGTATGAGACAAAACACAGCACTTTTGTTTTTTTGCACTTTTTAGTCAATGTTTCCTGAGTGTACATGAGTTTAACTTTTTTTTACTTAAAGCGGCCTTTAATTCAAGAAGAAAGGACAGCTCAAAGAAAAATGTTTTATGAAAAAGTCAACACCTTTTTTGTACTTTTTAGTTTTTTCAGGGTTTAGTTTGTTACTTTAGGAGGCCTTCAATTCTTCAGGCATGGACTTGCACTATTATTGATTTTATTCTGAGGTTTTTGAGGTTTTTAATTTTGGTTGATTTGAAATAAAAGCTTTAAACTTATTTAAATTCATGGGACTGCTTTTATTTATGATAAAAATATTTCCTGCATTTGAGGTTAAAATAAAAATGTGTTACTTTTTCAAAATACGTACTTTGGCTCGGACCTTCTACCGGACCTCTGTGACTTTTAATTGAACACCCCTGGTCTAAATGAGTAAAAATCACAATGACCCAGGAAAGGCTGAATGTGTCGGCCTCATTGTTCCTGGAGAAACAGCTGCTGAAATGACTTCAACCACTGAGATATCTAAAGGTTTAGAACATACGTTGACGAGTTGACAAGTAGACTTGTAGTAGTTGTGTCATACCTGGTTCCCCTGACCTCTGAGGGTACAGTCACACTGTTGGACCTTTAGTCAAACTACCTGCGTCCTCCCTAATATTTTCATTCCACATGAAGCGGTGTTAAAGAGCAGCTTGCCTATGTTGTAGATGAGGCCGGGCCTGTTCCCATGTTGGATCACCTTCACGGCCCTGACTCCTCTCCCTCCGTCCAGGGAGAAGCCTTGGCACCAGCCTGGAACTCCATCTGGGTGGATCCCTTTCCCGATCCGCATAGTGCACCTGGATGGGGAAGAACAGGAATGGCTGAAGGCCCATCTTGGTCAGGTAGAAGACAAGACTACAGAAGAACACGCTTACATGGCAGGCTGCTCTTTGTCAGTGTAGCAGAACAAAAGTGGACTGAGGCTTCGGGCCAACTCGTGCTCCTCAAACTGTCCCTGCTGCATCAACCTTACCGTTGTCTTGACGAAAGATCAGCGGCAGACCTGAAGAGTCAGAGCAGTAAATGGTAACAGAGCACCTCGGTCTGGGCGTGGCCAACGGAGGGACACTGGTGAAAACTGTACCGGTCTTGTTGATGAGCCAGTAGGGAGCAGAAATGATGATCTTGAGCGCCCCCTGGGCCCGCAGGATGATGCGGATGGTGAGACAGAGCAGGCGTTTGTTGGTGTCGTACAGCCTCATGCGGACCACATAGTTCTGGGTTCCTGGAGGAATCAGCAGCTCTTTACAGACTGGGAAGCTTTCCAGCATGACTCCTGCAAACACACACCGGGACCACCATGAGCTACAGCAGTGGCGTGTTCATCACGGGAACTCACATCAGAGATCGGTTCTGACCCAGCTCCATGTTCTGGGAGGTGTCAGCTGAGTGGAGCACGGCCTCCTTCCCCGGCTTCAGTGATCCTGCGATGCTTGTTCCTTTGATGTAGAAGTTGAGGTCACAGGGCAACAGGTTGGCGAGGACCATGGTGGGCAGCAGGTAGACGGTGTGGCCGGGCTGCCGATAGATCTGCTGCGCACTGCCAGACACCGGTCTCTTGGCTGGCTGCTGGTCCGGGTAGTTCTCCTTTTTGATGACCACACAAAACCTGAAACAGACCGGGAAGCATCCAGAATCAGGGACAGAAGCAGACAAAAACAGTCCACAGGGTATATACAGCAATCTTTGAGTCAAATTTACTACTATTTAATACCTTTTTTTTTACTACTTTCAGGTTTTTTTTTTACAACCACCACGACATGGAGTAGCACCAAGTATCAATCAGAAAGATTTTGTGACATGCACGTTTGTCATACAACACTTACTTACATCATTACCAGGAGACTCGGTTGCATATTTCACAACAGGGCATTAGTTACAGTAACTAGTGTCACATCCAGGACCGAACCTCTCCATCCTCCCAATAACGGACATGGATGTCCAGTTGTCTCTTTCGTCGAACATAATCACAAAGGCCCCAGCCTGGCTGATGTTTTTTGTCAGCTCCTTTTTTTAAAAAATGCCCCGAGGCCAAATCGAATAATTCAACCAGTTTTGTCCTCGTCACAGGTGAGCGACTTGGCTACATCGGAGTCAGGGAACATGGTGCCAAATATCTCCCCTATTCCCTGATTGGAGGGACTGGTGCTTTGTAGCCGTGTTAAGGCACCAGAGTCTCCGCCCGAAGCGTGGCGTTGCCTCCCATCACAATCCTGAAGTCTTGAGTCGGGTCCACGGGTCTGGTCTGCTCGTGCAGCTGCGGGGGTGTGGTCGTTGGTTTAGCACTAGCACTAGCACTAGTGCTAGTGCTAGTGCTAGCTGTCGAGGTGATTGACTGTTGCTGCCCTCGACCACGCATTCCCATCCCGTGTTTCTCCGACTTCATGTGCAACCTGAGCGCATTAGCCCCCATCCAATTAATATTAATGATTTTGAGGCATACTTTACAGTAGCCCTGCCGGTCGTTCCCGACGACAGGCCTTATTCAAGCTCGAAAGCTTGGATCCCGGAGCCAGGATTGGGAAAACTTACATTTCCCCATTTCTAAACTTTTTGCCACCCGCTAGAATTTGAAGAAGAGATACTGGTTCACTAGCACTGCTTTCCGTCTCCACTTGGACTTAGCTAGGCAGGACGATTTCAGATTTCTATCGACCAATGAATACAACGCATTGATGTGACCTCAATATCAAGTTCATATCACACATTCGTTTTTGAAGTAGCGGCGCAAGCAAGAAAAGGATTTATTCATTTTATTTTGCGTATTTCATCAAAATGAAACCAGTCATTGCCCAAAAGAAAAAAAAATAATACCTATTCTTTAAAATTAATACCTTTTGACCAAATGTATCACTTTTTAAGGCCATTAAATTTTGCATTTTTGATTGATCACTTTTTAATACTTTTTAAAACCCCGCGGACACCCTGAGTCCAACTGACTCTACCGACCTGAAGTTCCGCTTCAAGCTGTCATCAAAGTCCGCCGACTGACACTCCCTCTTGCTGCTGCTGACCTCTCCAGGCCGCTCCACACTGGTCCAGTGGATTGGAACCTTACAGAAGAACAAACCCATATTTTTGGGCCGAGCCTGCAGGCGCCAGGACGTCAGGTGCAGGGGGACAGCCAAGGCCTGGCCAGGCAGGATTCGGAGGCAGCACCACCGGCTCTGTCAACACCAAACCACCGAGGAGGACACACTGATCAGGACATAGCGAAGTAGTTGATGTGACATCTTGGAACGGAAGTCAAATCTCTTACTGTCAGGTGCAGACGGGCTGTCAAGGCGGACCTCCATCGGTACATCCAGACGGTTTTTCACCATGAGGGCAGAGCGCACTGTGATGACTTTCCTGGCACTGCCCTCCATCGTGATGGACGAAGACCACTCTGACAGGAGGCAGCGCTGAGAACTGGGGGGGGGGTCACAAGAACTCACATATAAGTTATCATCTGGGTAGGGTCAGGTACTCCATCCAGGTACACCGTTGCTAGACCATCAGAATGCACCACCAGGGTACTCCATCCAGGTTCATCATGGGGTACACCATCAGGGTACAGCTAAAGCAGACTGGTGGTCTTCTGACCCCCTTAGAGAAAACGATTCTGTTATAACTATAGTCTTTTTAGAACTTTGGAGGTGAGACTCACCAAAGAGAAAGTGCAGTTCTGCTCCACCTAGTACGGCCCAATTAACCCTGTTAGCCAGAGCTAGCCAGCCTAGCACAGCTGCTCCTGTCAGTGGTCCTTAGTTCAGCCTGAGCAGCTGGGTAACTGGATAACAGTCAGGAGGAGCTCAAAGACTCATGGTTCACCACAACCAGTTCATGTTCCCACTGAGAAACAAATCCTGGGAGTCGGCCAGGAGACACCTGAACTGAAATGCACTGTCCAGAACTGGACTGTACTGAGCTTGTTTTCTGTCTAAGGTGTCTTCAGATGTTGTGAACTATGGTGACACTGGTGTAAAAGAGACATCTGAAGTATAAAAGTGGGTAGTTCGGTAGGGTGATGCTATCTAGAACCATGCTAACTAGCCTCTCCAACTGTCGGTGAATTGGAAGGAAGCTGTCAGATGTTCTCCGGGTTCTGGGGAGTGTTTGGGGAGTAAGGGAGTTCTTTGCAGACTTACATATACGTGAGGATGGATGATGTTGGTCCTACTGATGGGGCTGCCAACCTGATGAAAGGAGGTGACAAAAACAAACCTTCATCATGGACACAGAGACACTGGTAACCTGAATTGTCTTCTGTTTTTCAGTGCTGACGTGCTCACCGTGCCGGAGGAGTTGTTTCTGTCTGGAGCAGCGTAACGGAAGAAAATGCCGACTTTATCCACAGAGACGGGCTTGACCTGCTCCCATCCACAAACCCGGACCAGCAGCTGGTGAAGCTTCAGCTCATGAGTGTGTCTGAAGGAGATTTGAAGCATAAAACATAATCCTCCAACTGTTTCTAGGTCCTTTCGTCAGTCAGCTTCCACAGGAAACAACAGTGGAACAATGACTCCACCTTCACTTTGACATGTGGACAGTTGGAGCCGGGATCGAACTGCCAACCTTACAGTGACCGTACGACCCGCTCTACCACCTGAGCTACAGCCTTCAGTAAAGACCAGGACACTGACTCAGTAAAGACCAGGACCAGTGGCGAAACTACCATATATGCAGACAATGCGACTGCATAGGGGCCCGCACGTGTCCAGGGCCCGCACGCGCAGGACCTGGGGACGTGCGGGCCCTGGACTTTTTTTTTTTTTTTTTTTTTTTTGAGGTGTGTGTGTTTACATCAATGTTATGGGCGGTTATAAAGATATATCTAGTTCATAAAAATTTAAATTTATAGATCTCGGATGATGCTGGGTGTAGTGCGAATGTGAACCCATATTTGCGTAGAGGAAGAGTTGGCGAGTGAGGAGAGGAAAGGAGTGAGAGTTGAACTGTTGTCATGGAGAAATACAAACACAAAAAGCGGTAGCAAAAGCGAAAGCTGCAGGAATTGGCAAATGAAAAAAGAGTAAACTCTCTAAAATGACAGGTTCTTCAACCAAAAACCAGCAAGGAAGCTGAAACTTGAGAAGAAAAGCCAAGAGCGGACTTCTGCTAGCAGCCTGCCGTCTGACGCACCAGTTGCCGCCAGCAGCTGCAGCACCAGCACGAGCAGCACCAGCACGAGCAGCACCGGGGAAGCAGAAGCGTTTGGGTCGCAGGATCAGCCACCCACGGACCCGGACTCGGAGACACAGCCGGAGACGTCGTTGCAGTCTGTCATTCGAGTTCAAACCGTTAACAGCCCGACACCAGCAGCCGCTAGCACTAGCAGCAGCGGGAGAGCGGAGCCGCCGGAGTCGGACCCGGGACCTGAGGAGCCCGACACGTCATTGCATGAACATCCAACGGACATCGGACACTTTCCACTTGCGCAGCACCATGGGACAGGCCCGCTTATCAGGACTGGCAATGCTCTCAATTGAGAATGTCAGGGCAAGTCAGCTGGATCTTAAGGAATTAATTAATGACTTTGCCCAGCGGAAGGCCCGGAAAGTCAAAACTGTAATGGTAAGTAATGACCTTTATTATTAATGTTATAGTGATAGTCTATCACTAGTTTGTTTGTGTTTATGCGTGTTTATGATGTTTTATTTGTGGTGTGCCGCCGTGCCACCAAAAATTTCAATCTGTGCGCTGTGTGGGTTTATTCTCAGCTGTTGCACTGCCGGTGTTCTGTCGCCACACGGCGCACTGTGTGCGTTATGCTGTTGGTTATATGTGCTTTTTGTTGTGTTTATGCGCTATGATTGTTTTTATGTGTGTTCTGCCGTGTCACCAAATTGCAATGTGCTTGTGCTTTATTGATGTGGATTTTTTTTAAACATCTCTATCTGCGCTGTGGTTGTGTTAAGGGTTAAAGCTGTCAGTAGTGCCGTTGTCATTTGAATGGTGATGCATCTGCTGTGAGATTGCGTCAATCACAGCGTGTCTGTTTTGCATTGTGATGGGCAGGGCCCGGTTTAATGATCTTGCATCGAGGCCCGGTGCTGAGTTGTTTCGCCACTGACCAGGACACTGACTCAGTAAAGACCAGGACAATGACTCAGTAAAGACCAGGACACTGACTCAGTAAAGACCAGGACACTGACTCAGTAAAGACCAGGACACTGACTCAGTAAAGACCAGGACAGTGACCAGGACACTGACTCAGTAAAGACCAGGACAATGACTCATTTAGACCCTGTGTTTGTAGAAGACTGCAGAGATACACTCCTGAAACTGTCTCTCTTTAGAGAATTAAGCTCCTTCACAAAGTCCTCTTGGAGCTCCAAAAGTGGTGCTGGCTCTTCTCAGTTCCCAGAATACATCTCATCCACCTGCCACAGCTTCTTCAGCCTGCTGCCATCAGGAAGGAGACCGTGGACCCTCTGAGCAAGAACCAGCAGACTGAGGGACACCTTCATCTGTCAGGAACCTCATCTCTCTCCTGGCTGAAGCTTACAGCTGCCTGTTTCAGTGCACAGCTTGTGTAATTAACCACCAACCACCTCTCCAATTCCATCATTAAATACGCCGATGACACAACAGCCATCAACCCTATCAGGGCAAGGAACCAGGCAGCATCCAGGGAGGAGGTCAAGCAGCTGGAATGATG
This sequence comes from Hirundichthys speculiger, assembly GCA_018398805.1. NCBI lineage: Eukaryota > Metazoa > Chordata > Actinopteri > Beloniformes > Exocoetidae > Hirundichthys > Hirundichthys speculiger. The sequence continues at coordinate 94,715 of JAGFBZ010000922.1, read as the reverse complement.
CTTAGCGCCAGCAAAACCAGAGAGATGCTAAATGACTTCTGCAAACACAGGGCGCAATGACCATCTCCACTTTCCATCAGTGGGGACTGTGAACAGCGGGAGTCCTCCTTTCAGTTCCTGGGGGTACATATACCTGAGGACCCCTCCTGGAACACCAACACAACTGCAGCAGTAGAAAGGCCCAACAAAGACTCCACTTCCTAAGGGTGCTGAGAAGGACACGTATGGAGGAGAGACCACAGCACCATCCAGACTGACCATAGCTACAGCACCACAGACTGGTCTGCCAACTGCTGCTCACTTCAGTGCTGCGAAAATGCGTAAAAAGTAAACTGTCAGACACCAGAACAGGTGAAGGGATTTCCCCTGTTTGTTTTCAGTTTTGATTCCGTTTTATTTCAAACGCGTATAGCGAACGGACATTATTTTATATCAAGTTGGCAGCATGGCCATGTTATTAAAATGGTATTTGCCACTCCAGATGTGTTTTTTATTTGTTTGCAAATTGTTTTATCTTAGAGTATATAGGCCTTCCTCTTTTTATGTTTATTCATGTGTCAGAAGAGCGCAAGCTTCTGCAATATTTATTTATTTTTTGAAGTTACGCTCGTGAGTCAATTGACGGGACTTATTTAATTTGAAATAGCCTGTTTTTCAATAAAAATACTATTAAATGACTTCGCATTGATATCGTACTACTGCATATGATTTATTTTTAACCTTAATAAATTCATCTAGCCTATATGACTGGAATTTCAAAGCATTTGTCCGGTAAATTGAAAACCTGCCGGTTACATTGTCCAGTACCAGTTTTTTCTAGTGGAAACACTGGTTTAGAGATGCTCATCTGTGCACCAAGAGTCTGAGTAACACAATGAGAAATCTCTCTTTGTACTCTACATGTGACAGAATTGATAATAAAGCAGACAATAAAGAATTCTCCAACTGCAGCAGAATCATGAAATTGTTTAAAACAAGCCAGAAATATGAGATGTGTGGAACAAATGATGTTTATCCAGAAGAAAGACTGAAGTGTTTCTGACCCTGAGTCCTGGAACCAACACTAACCCTGACCCTGGTCATTATCTGGAGACGTCTGCCATCATGCATGTTGGGAGTGCTCTGTAGGAAGTGTGGTGGGAATGTGACGGTCGTATAACTGGGGTGTCAGAGCATCTTGGGGGTGATGGGGGGTGATGGGGGTGATGTGTTTGAGGTGTACCGGTGGCGCAGCTTCTCGTGGGCCTCAAACTCAAAGGGAATCTCCTCCCCTGGCAGCACCTCCCTCCACTGACTGACGTTGTGGAGGTCGTCGGTTCCAGAGCTGTGGACGTCTGAGATGGAGTCCACACTGCTGCTATGGGACAGCGCCACCCTGTGGAGATCAGATGAAGAGCTTTTACTGATCTGAACAAGTTGACACCAGCATAGGAAACCCTTCCCAGTCTGTGCACCATCCTGACACCTCGTTATTTTAATGAGCAGAATCCCAGTTCCTCTTCGCTGCTCTGACACATCAGAGTCACATCAGCATTCTTCCTCAGGTTGGATAGCCAGGTAAATCCCCCCATGTGGCGCAATTACCGAAGATCCAACATGAGTCAGTCCATGTACTGAGCAGGGAACGGGGAGGTCCCGGAGGCTGAAACTTCAGATTTAGAATGCACTTATAGTCACTATTAAGTGTGCAAAGTTTCATAAAGATTAGAGGACCATTGGTTTTTGGTCATTTTTGCCATACCTACCCCTGAGCTTCTGATCGGATGAAAAAATGACAAAGTGTCATCCTCGACTGTCTACACAGTCAGTGGTTGAAAACATGTGTCAGGACACTAAAACACTCTGGGAAATTGTTCATAATAAGGTGTTTGGACAGTTTGAACAGTTTGTGAGGTCCTGAACACACAGGCTGATGGCTGGTTTCTCAGCCCTGGAAGGTGCTGGAGAGGTGAACAAACCGTGGATGAGCCTCATTGGGTTTCCAGAGGTCCTGCTGGAGGTCCTCTAAAATTCATGAGAACCGGGCCGAGGACCGGGACTTTCAGCCGACCGAGTCCGAGAAAGGCGCACCGTTATCGGACACTTGTTCGTCGAGGACCGGAGGACCACACTAGCCACGAGGCCGTCAGACTACGTTTGGGACTGAGGTGCACGTACGACCCCACGATGAAGCTTTACGCTTGGCTGAGACCCCCAAGAGTGTGTTTCTGAGGTCCAAAAGTCAATTTCTGACCTTTAAAATTTTGGGTGTCTTTTGATTTTTTGGGTTAGGGTTAGCCCTAACCCTAACCCTAGCAGCAGGTTGACAGCTGTACAGAAATGATTGAAACACATTAGAGAGGTGAGTTTGGGCCCACAGGAGCCATCTGGTGGGTGAAGGAAGCCTGCACCTAACTCGTTTCGGCTTCGGGGGTCCGTGGCCCCCCGACCCAGTCCGACCGGAACGCTTCGGTTCCCGTGTGAAGCTAGAGGCCCGGGTCCACACGTGTGGACGGTGTCCCGGTGTCTCTGTGACCCCCTCCGAGCCCGGCAGAGCAAAGGCGAAAACTGTACACGGACTCACACCCTATAGTGAGTGTAAACCATAGTACGGCTTTTTTTTCCCGAAGGCCTTAAGGGGGTTAGGGATTGGAGGTTCGGATTAAGGATTAGGGGTTAGGGATTAAGGGTTAGGATTAGGGATTATGATAAGGGATTAGGGGTTAGGATTAGGGATTAGGGGTTAGGATTAGGGATTAGGGGTTATGATTAGGGATTAGGATTAGGGGTTATGATTAGGGGATTAGGGTTTAGGATTAAGGATTAGGGGTTATGATTAGGGGTTAGGGGTTATGATTAGGGGTTATGATTAGGGGTTAGGGTTTTGGATTAAGGATTAGGGGTTAGGATTAGGGATTAGGGGTTATGATTAGGGGTTAGGGATTAGGGATTAGGGGTTAGGGATTAAGGGTTAGGGATTAAGGATTAGGGATTAGGGGTTAGGATAAGGAGTTATGATTAGGGATTTTGATTGGGGTTAGGGATTAGGGGTTAGGATTAAGGATTAGAGGTTAGGGATTAGGATTAGAGGTTATGATAAGGGATTAGGGGTTAGGATTAGAGGTTATGATTGGGGGTTATGATTAGGGGTTATGATTAGGGGTTAGGATTAAGGATTAGGGGTTAGGGATTAGGATTAGGGTTAGGATGCTGCCTCTGGGCCACCCGGCCGGTGGTGCAGTGGTTCGGGCAGGCGGCCCATACACAGAGGCTCCAGTCCTTGACGCAGCCCTCGCGGGTTCGACTCCAGGCCCGTGTGACCCGGTACTGCATGTCTTCCCCGTTCTCCCCCTCCCCCCCCTTCCTGTCCTCCTTTGTCAATAAAGGCCACTAGAGCCAAAACAACAGGATGCTGGTTTTCTTTGATGACACACCTGAACTCAGAGCATCAGTGTAATCGTGTCGTCTCATGTCGCCACGCTCAGATCAGTTCTGTCTGCACTCTTCTTGTTGATGTTAAAGTTCTTAATCACACGTGCCTGTGAGGGTTCTGATTGGTTGTGAGCCTGAACTGGTCCCGTTCAGAAACAGAGCTGGACTGACCTGGTGGGTGTGGTAGTCAGAGTGGCGAACCACATGGTGCAGCCGGTGTGGTTGCGTAGAGCGTAAGGAACGAAAGGCTGCCTCCTCTTGGACATCTTGACATCTGCAAGAACCAGAACCAGAACCAGTCAACTCAGTTCCAGCTCTGCTGTAAATGTGAAGTAAATCTAAACTGCTGCAGGATCTGAAACTGCTGCAGGATCTAAACTGCTACATGATCTAAACTGCTACAGGATCTAAACTGCTACATGATCTAAACTGCTACAGGATCTAAAACTGCTACAGGATCTAAAACTGCTGTAGGATCTAAACTGCTACAGGATCTAAACTGCTACAGGATCTAAACTGCTACAGGATCTAAACTGCTACAGGATCTAAACTGCTGCTGCTACTGCAGGATCTAAAACTGCTGCAGGATCTAAAACAGGATCTAACTGCTACAGGATCTAAACTGCTACAGGATCTAAACTGCTGCTACAGGATCTAAACTGCTGCAGGATCTAAAACTGCTACAGGATCTAAAACTGATCTAACAGGATCTAAACTGCTACAGGATCTAACTGCTGCTACAGGAATCTAGGAAAACTGCTGCAGGATCTAAACTGCTACAGGATCTAAAACTGCTGCAGGATCTAAAACTGCTACAGGATCTAAACTGCTACAGGATCTAAACTGCTGCAGGATCTAAACTGCTACAGGATCTAAACTGCTACAGGATCTAAACTGCTACAGGATCTAAACTGCTGCAGGATCTAAAACTGCTGCAGGATCTAAACTGCTACAGGATCTAAACTGCTACAGGATCTAAACTGCTACAGGATCTAAACTGCTGCTACAGGATCTAAAACTGCTGCAGGATCTAAACTGCTAACTGCTGCAGGATCTAAACTGCTACAGGATCTAAACTGCTGCAGGATCTAAAACTGCTACAGGATCTAAACTGCTACAGGATCTAAACTGCTACAGGATCTAAAACTGCTACAGGATCTAAACTGCTACAGGATCTAAACTGCTACAGGATCTAAACTGCTACAGGATCTAAACTGCTACAGGATCTAAACTGCTACAGGATCTAAACTGCTACAGGATCTAAAACTGCTACAGGATCTAAACTGCTACAGGATCTAAACTGCTACAGGATCTAAAACTGATCTACAGGATCTAAACTGATCTAAACAGGATCTAAACTGATCTAAACTGCAGGATCTAAACTGCTACAGGATCTAAACTGCTACAGGATCTAAACTACAGGATCTAACTGCAGGACTCTAAACTCTAAACTGCTAAACAGGATCTAAACTGCTACAGGATCTAAACTGCTACAGGATCTAAACTGCTACAGGATCTAAACTGCTACAGGATCTAAACTGCTACAGGATCTAAACTGCTACAGGATCTAAACTGCTACAGGATCTAAACTGCTGATCTAAAACAGGATCTAAACTGATCTAAACTGCAGGATCTAAACTGCTACAGGATCTAAACTGCTGCTGATCTAAACTGCAGGATCTAAACTGCTACAGGATCTAAAACTGCTACAGGACTCTAAAACTGCTACAGGATCTAAACTGCTGCAGGATCTAAACTGCAGGATCTAAACTGCTACAGGATCTAAACTGCTACAGGATCTAAAACTGCTACAGGACTGCTCTAAACTGCTACAGGATCTAAAACTGCTGCGGATCTAAACAGGATCTACAGGATCTAAACTGCTACAGGATCTAAACTGCTACAGGATCTAAACTGATCTAAACTGCAGGATCTAAACTGCTACAGGATCTAAATGCTGATCTAAACTGCAGGATCTAAACTGCTACAGGATCTAAACTGCTACAGGATCTAAACTGCTACAGGATCTAAACTGCTACAGGATCTAAACTGCTGCAGGATCTAAACTGCTACAGGATCTAAAACTGCTGCTACAGGATCTAAACTGCTACAGGATCTAAACTGCTGCAGGATCTAAACTGCTACAGGATCTAAACTGCTGCAGGATCTAAACTGCTACAGGATCTAAACTGCTACAGGATCTAAACTGCTGCAGGATCTAAACTGCTACAGGATCTAAACTGCTACAGGATCTAAACTGCTACAGGATCTAAACTGCTACAGGATCTAAACTGCTACAGGATCTAAACTGCTACAGGATCTAAACTGCTACAGGATCTAAACTGCTACAGGATCTAAACTGCTACAGGATCTAAACTGCTACAGGATCTAAACTGCTACAGGATCTAAACTGCTACAGGATCTAAAACTGCTACAGGATCTAAACTGCTACAGGATCTAAACTGCTGCAGGATCTAAACTGCTACAGGATCTAAACTGCTGCAGGATCTAAACTGCTACAGGATCTAAAACTGCTGCAGGATCTAAAACTGCTACAGGATCTAAACTGCTACAGGATCTAAACTGCTACAGGATCTAAACTGCTACAGGATCTAACAGGATCTAAACTGCTGCTACAGGCTCAGGATCTAAACTGCTACAGGATCTAAAACTGCTGCAGGATCTAAACTGCTACAGGATCTAAACTAGGATCTAAACTGCTACAGGATCTAAACTGCTACAGGATCTCTAAACTGCTGCTACAGGATCTAAACTGCTACAGGATCTAAACTGCCAGGACTGCTACAGGATCTAAACTGCTACAGGATCTAAACTACAGGCTACAGGATCTAAACTGCTACAGGATCTAAACTGCTGCTAAACAGGATCTAAACTGCTAAACTGAACTCAGGATCTAAACTGCTACAGGATCTACAGGACTCTATCTAAACTGCTACAGGATCTAAACTGCTACAGGATCTAAACTGCTACAGGATCTAAACTGCTGACAGGATCTAAACTGCTACAGGATCTAAACTACAGGATCTAAACTGCAGGATCTACAGGATCTAAACTGCTACAGGATCTAAACTGCTACAGGATCTAAACTGCTGCAGGATCTAAACTGCTACAGGATCTAAACTGCTACAGGACTGCTACAGGATCTAAACTGCTACAGGATCTAAAACTACAGGAAACTGATCTAAACAGGATCTAAACTGCTGCTGCTACAGGATCTAAACTGCTACAGGATCTAAACTGCTACAGGATCTACTGCAGGATCTAAACTGCTACAGGATCTAAATCTAAACTGCTACAGGCTACAGGATCTAAACTGCTACAGGATCTAAACTGCTACAGGATCTAAACTGCTACAGGATCTAAACTCTAAACTGCTACAGGATCTAAACTGCTACAGGATCTAAACTGCTACAGGATCTAAACTGCTACAGGATCTAACTGCAGGATCTAAACTGCTAGGATCTAAACTGCTTCTGCTACAGGATCTAAACTGCTGAACTGCTACAGGATCTAAACTGCTGATCTAAACTGCTACAGGATCTAAACTGCTGATGCTAAACAGGATCTAAACTGCTACAGGATCTAAACTGCTGCAGGATCTATCTAACTGCTACAGGATCTAAATCAGGATCTAACTGCTGCTACAGGATCTAAACTGCTACAGGATCTAAACTGCTACAGGATCTAAACTACAGGCTACAGGATCTAAACTGCTACTAAAGGATCTAAACTGCTGCTACAGGATCTAAACTGCTAAACTCTAAACTGCTACAGGATCTAAACTGCTGCTGCAGGATCTAAACTGCTACAGGATCTAAACTGCTACAGGATCTAAACTACAGGATCTAAACTGCTCAGGATCTAAACTGCTACAGGATCTAAACTGCTACAGGATCTAAACTACAGGCTACAGGATCTAAATGCTATCTAACTGCTACAGGATCTAAACTGCTACAGGATCTAAACTGCTACTACAGGCTACAGGATCTAAACTGCTACAGGCTACAGGATCTAAACTGCTACAGGATCTAAACTGCTACAGGCTACAGGATCTAAACTGCTACAGGATCTAAACTGCTACAGGATCTAAACTGCTGCAGGATCTAAACTGCTGAACTGCTACAGGATCTAAACTGCTACAGGATCTAAACTGCTACAGGATCTAAACTGCAGTCTGGCAGAAGCAGGATTTGTTGAAGTCAAAGTTGTCAGAAGAATTTGTTTCACAACTGAATTCATTCCGTTACAGCGGAGGACTGTGATTGGCCGGGGAGCGTACCTCTGGAGTGAACTTGCTGCTCCAGGCAGGTGAGGCTGGCGGAGCTCCTGGTTCTCAGGTGAGAGAGAGGCACACCTGTCGGCAGACAGACACAGTTACAGACAACAGCTGGATGGGAGTGGAGGGCGGGGCTACAGCTGCAGCTGCCCTGACCACGCCCACGGCTGGATGGGAGCGGAGGGCGGGGCTACAGCTGCAGCTGCTCTGACCACGCCCACAGCTGATGGGGGCGGAGGGCGGGGCTACAGCTGCAGCGCTCTGACCACGCCATAGCTGGATGGGAGTGGAGGGCGGGGCTACAGCTGCCCTGACCAAGGCCACAGCTGGATGGGAGCGGAGGGCGGGGCTACAGCTGCCCTGACCACGGCCACAGCTGGATGGGAGCGGAGGGCGGGGCTACACTGCTGGATGGAGCGGAGGGCGGGGCTACAGCTGCCCTGACCAAGCCCACAGCTGGATGGGAGCGGAGGGCGGGGCTACAGCTGCCCTGACCACGCCCATGGCTGGATGGGAGTGGAGGGCGGGGCTACAGCTGCTGGCTGGGGCTACACTGGATGGAGTGGAGGGCGGGGCTACAGTTGCAGCTGCCCTGACCAAGCCCACAGCTGGATGGGAGCGGAGGGCGGGGCTACAGCTGCCCTGACCACGCCCATGGCTGGATGGGAGTGGAGGGCGGGGCTACAGTTGCAGCTGCCCTGACCAGCTGGATGGGAGCGGAGGGCGGGGCTACAGCTGCCCTGACCACGCCAGCTGCGGAGGGCGGGCTACAGCTGCCCTGACCACGCCCATGGCTGGATGGGAGTGGAGGGCGGGGCTACAGCTGCCCTGACCACGCCCATGGCTGGATGGGAGTGGAGGGCGGGGCTACAGCAGCTGCCCTGACCAAGCCCACAGCTGGATGGGAGCGGAGGGCGGGGCTACAGCTGCCCTGACCACGCCCATGGCTGGATGGGAGTGGAGGGCGGGGCTACAGTTGCAGCTGCCCTGACCACGCCCACAGCTGGATGGGAGCGGAGGGCGGGGCTACAGCTGCCCTGACCACGCCCATGGCTGGATGGGAGTGGAGGGCGGGGCTACAGCTGCAGCTGCCCTGACCACGCCCACAGCTGGATGGGAGCGGAGGGCGGGGCTACAGCTGCCCTGACCATGCCCGGGAACTTTTTCAGTTTAGGAAAAGTCTGAATTTTTTTTTATGATTTTCAAATTGAGTTTTTTTTTCCTTCCGTTTTTAAATTAACTTATAAATACATTACAAGATGACTTTTGAGTTTTTTTTCATTATGTAAATGTATAATCTATCAGTCAATTTAGCTGACATTTTCCTCACAAATCCTTAAAGTTTCAACACATTTAAAGCAGTGACGTTCTTAAATGGTCTGGGCCTCATTTATAAACTCTTTCACACAAAACTGGACCTGGAAGTCACTTCCTGCACAAAGACTGTGACCTATAAGAGAAACCTTGATGGGGGGGTCTGAGCACAGCTGGGTCAGGGTTAGGGTTAGAGTTAACCCGGTTAACCCTAACCCTAACCCTGACCCCTGGTCCTGCAGAGCCCCCTGGTGGCTACAGCTGTCCCTGCAGCTGTATGAATACAGGTTTAATCCTAACCCGAGCAGACTGAGGTTCTGACTGGGTTCTGACTGGGTTCTGACTCACTCTGTCCACAGCTGGGGGGGTCCACGGAAGATCCCATCCAGGGCAGGGGGGGTGGGGAGCTTGGGCTGTGCTCCTCCTCCTCCTTGCAGTAGTCAGCCAACCAGGAGCTCTTGGTGGTTCTGTATTGTTCTGAAGAGAGGATGGATTCAGGTATTTACTGGCACTGGCCCACGGTACTGTCCGGTTCTGATCCAGCCCAGACTGGAACCTACCCAGCAGCACACTGGTGACGTTGATGTCCAGCCTCTGCTTGGCTCTGATGGCCATCTTGAGTCGGGGGGGGTGGAGTCGTCCAGCAGCCTGCTGCTGCCATGACAGGAAGCAGGGCCACGGCTCCAGGAAGGGCTCCCAGCCTGGGAGGACACACACAGGTGAGTGGACAGGTGAACACACTGAGCAGACAGGTGAGCAGGTGCCGTGTCCTCACCTGAGAGCTCTCTGTTGTAGTAATCTCCAGACAGACTGAAGCTGGCGTTTCCTTCCTGGGTCGACCCGATCCGCTGGAGCACATACAGCCCTGCAACACCCAACACTGCTGGTCAACGACCCAGGTCCAAACCGACCGGCACCAGGACTCGGTAGTTTCTGGTGTAACAGGTGTGACTTACTGGAGAAGGTGAGTTCGGCCAGTGGGATGTCACAGTCCAGGCAGTCGTCGATGAAGCAGATGCAGACGCTGTCGGCCTTCACCTCCAGACCCGACAGAGGAGCCGAGTGGCTGGCGGCGCCACCGCCGGAGTCCGCTCTGGTTCTGGAACATCCTGCAACGTTCTCAGCGTTCTCCAGCAGCCAGGAGGCAGCCTGCTCGAGCTGACCTGCACAGACAAACCCCGCCCTCATGACGTCCCGCGGACAGGTACCACAGAAGAAGAGCTAACGGGCCTCACCTCTGCAGAGACTCAGGGCTCGCTGGCAGTCCTCCTTCCTGAAGCCAAGGTCCTGCAGGTGGCTGATCTGGTTCTCTGCAGAGACGACACGCAGCATCAGAACCGGACCACTGGACCCGATCAGGGAACCAGCAGGTTAGGGTTCCCCCCCAGCCCCAAACCTTTTCTCTTTTTAACCCCTGTCTGCATATTTATTGATGGTTAATTTCAGACTTTAACGTTGCACCAGCCTGAGTGACAGTGAGTCCTTTATGAATCTAACTTTATTAACTCCTAAAACCTTAATTTTAAGTCCAACCCTCCGACCGCCGTAAACCCAGACAACCCCTAACCCCAGCTCCTCGTTAACTACCAGACCTGATAGCTCGTTATGCTCCTCGTTAACTACCTGACCTGATAGCTCGTTATGCTCCTCGTTAGCTAGCAGACCTGATAGCTCGTTATGCTCCTCGTTAACTACCAGACCTGATAGCTCGTTATGCTCCTCGTTAGCTACCAGACCTGATAGCTCGTTATGCTCCTCGTTAGCTACCAGACCTGATAGCTCGTTATGCTCCTAATAGAGCTCTAGAGTCCAGGATTACTCGTCGTTCCTAGAATATCTAAAAGTAGGTTTGGAGGACGGGCCTTCTGGCTACCAGGAACCTTTATTCTGGAACCAGCTACCAGTTTGGGTTAAGGAGGCTGATACTATCTCCATTTTTAAAACTAAACTGGAAACATTTCTGTTCAAGCCTACTCCATCTCTGTCTGTTATAGCCATAGCTGTACTCTGTCTCCTCTCTCTGTCTCTCATCCTCCTCTCTCTCCTCTCTCCTCCTCCTGTCTCTCTGTCCTCCTGTCCTCTCCTCCTGTCTCTCGTCTCCTCTCTCTCTCCGTCCTCTCTCCTGTCCTCCTCTCTGTCCTCCAATCCTCTCTCTGTCCTCCTCTCTCTGTCCTCCATCCTCTCTCTCCTCCATCCTCTCTCTGCTCTCTCCTCCTCCTCTCTCTGTCCTCCATCCTCTCTCCTCCTCCTCTCTCTGTCCTCCATCCCTCTGTCCTCCTCTCTGTTTTTTCCTCATCATCATCCTCTCTCTGTCCTGTTATGGTCCAACCTCTCCCCCCCAGGTCCCCCCTGGTCCCTGGTCCCCCCTGGTCCCTGGTCCCTCACCCCCAGGAGGGGACCTGGTCCCTGGTCCCTGGTCCCTGACCCCCAGGGGGGCACTGAAACCTGAGCTCTGGACTCTCTGGGTTCCAGTTGTGGTTCAAAACCAGTTCTGGGAACTGGATGAGAACCAGTTCTTTGTTTTTCAGAAGCATTAAGGCCACCACCATTCTCGGAGAATAGTCCGATTTTTATGAGAATGAAGTTGTAAATTTAAAACTATTTTTTTTGCATTAATCAGTAATTTTACAAGAATAAAGTTGATAGTATTTAGAGAGAACGACATCAGCAGTGACATCATCAGGGCTTTCTGGGTGGAACCAACCCTGAAGTTCAGGGCTGTTGTGGATCTGGTCCTGGTCCAGGTGTTGGTCTCGTACCTGTGAGGCTCTGAGCCTTGTTTCCGCTGGCGTCTCTGGGGGGAGCAGCGGTCTCAGCAGCCTTAGACTCAGGTGGAGGTGGGGCTGGGGGCGGAGCTCTGGCAGCAGGGATGGTCTTGGCGATGGCCAGGAACAGCTGAATGTCGTTGTAGGAGAGGCGGATGTCCAGGGCAGGAAACTGGATCTAATGGAGAAAACAAACATCATCAGAGCGTCCTGTTTGAGTCTGAGCGGTTCTGGAAGGTTCTAGAAGGTTCTAACAGAAGCAGGACAACAAGCAGCAGCCTGACCTCCAGCAGGGGAGGGATGTCCTCCACGTTGAAGGCGTCCAACAGGCCAGAACTGCTCTGGTAGGTGGGGCTTCCACACAGGTCCACCTGAACATTGACCGGGTCGATGATGGACAGGGCCGTGTCCTGCTCACTGCCCAGCCGACAGGAGAACACCTGCAGGTGTGGACAGGTGTGGATGTTGTAGAGCAAGCAAATATTCACATGGAGTTTTGATAATCACTTGACTTTCAACCTGGTCTTCAACCTGAACGTAACATGTTGCATCACTTCCTGTCTGTTGTTTGCAGGTGTCTTCGTCTCTGATTCTGCCAACGTCTTTAAACTAAACTGATCTGTTTTCTCTGGTGACTCAACACTGTAGTTGTTCTGGATTTACCTGAACGTTTGGTGAGATCAGATGGAGGGAAAACAACAGTAGAACTCAGGGCTGTTTAATAGTGACAGTGAGAGCATCTCCACCCACAATGCAAAGGGAACTCCAGGGATTGGGACTGAACAGCTGTGGAGCCTGAAGAAAACCACTAATCAGTGAGGCTAACTGGAAAAAAAGGCTTCAGTCTGCTCGGGAGCATAAAGATTGGACTCTGGATCAATGGAAGAAGGTCATGTGGTCTGATGAGTCCAGATTGATCCTGTTCCAGAGTGATGCTCCCATCATGCCTAGCGCCTACTGTACCAGCCTGTGGGGGCAGTGTTCTGATCTGGGGTTGCTGCAGTTGGTCAGGTCCAGGTCCAGGTCCAGGTCCAGGTCCAGGTCCAGGTCCAGGTCCAGGTTCAGGTTCAGGTTCAGGTTCAGGTCCAGGTCCAGGTCCAGGTCCAGGTCCAGGTTTAGTTGGTCAGGTCCAGGTTCAGGTTCAGGTTCAGGTTCAGGTCCAGGTTCAGGTTCAGGTTCAGGTCCAGGTCCAGGTCCAGGTCCAGGTCAGGTCCAGGTCCAGGTCCAGGTCCAGGTCCAGGTCCAGGTCCAGGTTCCAGGTCCAGGTCCAGGTCCAGGTCCAGGTCCAGGTCCAGGTCCAGGTTCAGGTTCAGGTCCAGGTCCAGGTCCAGGTCCAGGTCCAGATCCAGGTCCAGGTTCAGGTCCAGGTCCAGCAACAGTATGAGCTCAGAGAATGAGGTCAGCTGACTACCTGAATATACTGAATGAGCAGGTTATTCCATCTATGGATCTGTTCTTCCTGATGCCACGGCCATATTCAAGATGGCGACGCCAGGATTCATGGGGCTCAAAGACGGGTTCAGGGAGCAGCAGACATCATTTCCACACATGGATCGGCCTCCACAGAGTCCAGACCTGAACCAGAATCTTTGGGATGAGCTGGAGACTCAGACTCTACCATCATCAATGATAGATCTGGGAGGTAAAATTAATGCAACACTGGATGGAAATTAATCTGGAGACGTTGAAGAAGCTTAATGAAACAATGACACAGCGAATGTGTGACGTCATCAAAGCTAAAGGCTCCAACGAAATATTAGAGGGTATCACCTTTTTTTGGTGGCACCTTTTTTTTGGCCAGGCAGTGTAGTTTAATAGTCTGGAAAAAAGACTTTCATGATGCTGGAACACCTGACTCAGTACTGAAGACTTTATGAGCTTCTTTAGCGGTAAAACCATCAGAATCAGAGAAGAAATCAACTAAAACCAACCACCAACAGCTGTGGACCTGACTCTGGACTGGTCCTGGTCCTGGTTCTGACCTGACTCTGGACTGGTCCTGACTCTAGACTGGTCCTGGTCCTGGTTCTGACCTGACTCTGGACTGGTCCTGGTCCTGACCTGACTCTGGACTGGTCCTGGTCCAGACCTGACTCTGGACTGGTCCTGACTCTAGACTGGTCCTGGTCCTGGTCCTGGTTCTGACCTGACTCTGGACTGGTCCTGGTCCAGACCTGACTCTTGACTGGTCCTGACCTGACTCTAGACTGGTCCTGGTCCTGACCTGACTCTGGACTGGTTCTGGTCCTGACCTGACTCTGGACTGGTCCTGACCTGACTCTGGACTGGTCCTGGTCCTGGTCCTGACCTGACTCTGGACTGGTCCTGGTCCTGACCTGACTCTGGACTGGTCCTGGTCCAGGTCCTGACCTGACTCTGGACTGGTCCTGACCTGACCTGACTCTGGACTGGTCCTGGTCCTGGTCCTGACCTGACTCTGGACTGGTTCTGACCTGATTCTGGACTGGTCCTGGTCCTGACCTGACTCTGGACTGGTCCTGACCTGACCTGACTCTGAACTGGTCCTGGTCCTGGTCCTGACCTGACTCTGGACTGGTTCTGACCTGATTCTGGACTGGTCCTGGTCCTGACCTGACTCTGGACTGGTCCTGGTCCAGGTCCTGACCTGACTCTGGACTGGTCCTGACCTGACCTGACTCTGGACTGGTCCTGGTCCTGGTCCTGACCTGACTCTGGACTGGTTCTGACCTGATTCTGGACTGGTCCTGGTCCTGACCTGACTCTGGACTGGTCCTGACTCTGGACTGGTCCTGGTCCAGACCTGACTCTGGACTGGTCCTGGTTCTGACCTGACTCTGGACTGGTCCTGGTCCTGGTCCTGGTCCTGGTCCTGACCTGACTCTGGACTGGTCCTGACTCTTGACTGGTCCTGGTTCTGACCTGACTCTGGACCGGTCCTGTAGACCTCTCTGAGCTGACCTCAACCACCAGTAGAGATGAACCATCCAGGTGTCTACTGGACCCCGTCCCAACTCCACTACTCTAAATGTTTTCTCTTTTATTGGTACGTCAATATTAGATCAGATTAATCAATAAAATCAGGATATGAACCACAGGCTTTAAAAGTCTCAGTAATTAAACCTTTTAGCATCATTTCAGTAATTTATAACCAATAAACCTGATCTCCTCAGAAACCAGCGGTACTGGGACGTCACCTCGATTCCTGCCAGACTTCCAGAGAAGGGCCGGTCCAGTAGGCGGGGCTTGTAGGTGAGGACTGTGGTTCCTTTCAGGATGATGGCGTTGGTGTCCAGACAAGACCAGTCCTCCACCACGACGAACTCTGTACCTGCAAAACACAGGTGAGCAGTTCAGGAAAGACGAGTCTGCAGGATACAGGGACTGGTTCAAACCGGTTCAGGCCAGTACAGGAGTTCCAGCTGAACATCAGACCAGTAACCAGCGTTAAAGGTAGAGCTAAAAAACAAAGAAATATTCAGAGTTGGAAACTTTCCACCTCAATTACTGGGGAAATGTTGGAATTAAAGGAAATCTAAGGCATTTCAGAGAATCATACTGGGATTAAACGAAACCTTCTGGGTTTAAGAGCATGTGAGAACTTACCTGTCACGTTGACCTTCACCTCCAGGCAGCGGTCCTGGCTCACCAGAACTGTGGACCTCTTGGTCACCACGCCACTCTTCACTGTCTTTGGCATTACGGCCCCACCGGCCCCTGACTCAGAACCGGAGCTACTGGGCCAGCGCTGTCGACATTCAGCCCCTGTCAAGTTCTCTGCCGGGGTCTGCAGGAAGTCCTGGACCAGCTGCAGCCAATCAAAGATGAGGAAGACCCTGAGGTTGTTGAGGACCACCGTGAAGCAGGACGAGTCTCGGGTGGATCTGTGAGGGGACAGGATGTTAGAGGTCTGGAAGGTTCTGTCTAGACAGTTCTGGTCTGCATGGTCTAGAAGGTTCTGGTCTGCGTGGTCTAGAAGGTTCTGGTCTGCATGGTTGAGAAGGTACTGGTCTGCATGGTCTAGAAGGTTCTGGTCCTTATGGTCGAGAAGGTTCTGGTCTGCATGGTCGAGAAGGTTCTGGTCTGCATGGTTGAGAAGGTACTGGTCTGCATGGTCTAGAAGGTTCTGGTCTGCATGGTTGAGAAGGTACTGGTCTGCATGGTCTAGAAGGTTCTGGTCTGCATGGTCTAGAAGGTTCTGGTCTGCATGGTCTAAAAGGTTCTGATCTGCATGGTCGAGAAGGTTCTGGTCTGCATGGTTGAGAAGGTTCTGGTCTGCATGGTCGAGAAGGTTCTGGTCTGCATGGTCGAGAAGGTTCTGGTCTGCATGGTCGAGAAGGTTCTGGTCCTTATGGTCGAGAAGGTTCTGGTCTGCATGGTCGAGAAGGTTCTGGTCTGCATGGTCTAGAAGGTTCTGGTCTGCATGGTTGAGAAGGTACTGGTCTGCATGGTCGAGAAGGTTCTGGTCTGCGTGGTCGAGAAGGTTCTGGTCTGCATGGTTGAGAAGGTACTGGTCTGCATGGTCGAGAAGGTTCTGGTCTGCATGGTCGAGAAGGTTCTGGTCTGCATGGTCTAAAAGGTTCTGATCTGCATGGTCTAGAAGGTTCTGGTCTGCGTGGTCGAGAAGGTTCTGGTCTGCGTGGTTGAGAAGGTTCTGGTCTGCATGGTCGAGAAGGTTCTGGTCTGCATGGTCGAGAAGGTTCTGGTCTGCATGGTCGAGAAGGTTCTGGTCTGCATGGTCGAGAAGGTTCTGGTCTGCATGGTCGAGAAGGTTCTGGTCTGCATGGTCTAGAAGGTTCTGGTCTGCATGGTTGAGAAGGTACTGGTCTGCATGGTCTAGAAGGTTCTGAAGTGTATGGTCTAGAAGGTTCTGGAGTGTATGGTCTAGAAGGTTCTGGTGTGTGTGTTCTAGAAGCTTCTGGAGTCTACGGTCTTGAATGTTCTAGAGTGTGTGGTCTAGAAGATTCTGGAGTGTAGAGTCTAGAGGGTTCTGGAGTTTAGAGTCTAGAAGGTTCTGGTGTGTGTGGTCTAGTAGATTCTGGAGTGTATGGTCTAGAAGGCTCTGGAGTCTATGGTCTTGAAGGTCCCGGTGTGTACAGTCTAGAAGGTCCTGGTGTCTACGGTCTAGTAGGTTCTGGAGTGTAGAGTCTAGAAGGTTCTGGTGTGTATGGTCTAGAAGGTTCTGAAGTGTATGGTCTAGAAGGTTCTGGAGTGTATGGTCTAGAAGGTTCTGAAGTGTATGGTCTAGAAGGTTCTGGAGTGTATGGTCTAGAAGGTTCTGGTGTGTGTGTTCTAGAAGCTTCTGGAGTGTATGGCCTAGAAGGTTCTGGAGTGTGTGGTCTAGAAGGTCCCGGTGTGTAAAGTCGAGAAGGTCCTGGAGTCTACGGTCTTGAAGGTCTGGAGTCTACGGTTCTGAAGGTTTCTGTGTGTAGAGTCTAGAGGGTTCTGGAGTGTAGAGTCTAGAAGGTTCTGGTGTGTGTGTTCTAGAAGGTTCTGGAGTGTATGGTCTAGAAGGTTCTGGAGTGTAGAGTCTAGAAGGTTCTGGAGTGTGTGTTCTAGAAGGTTCTGGAGTGTATGGTCTAGAAGGCTCTGGAGTGTGTGGTCTAGAAGGTCCCGGTGTGTAAAGTCTATAAGGTCCTGGAGTCTACGGTCTTGAAGGTCCTGGAGTCTACGGTCTTGAAGGTCCTGGAGTCTACGGTCTTGAAGGTTCTGGTGTGTGTGTTCTAGAAGGTTCTGGTGTGTGTGTTCTAGAAGGTTCTGGAGTGTATGGTCTAGAAGGTTCTGAAGTGTATGGTCTAGAAGGTCCCGGTGTGTAAAGTCTATAAGGTCCTGGAGTCTACGGTCTTGAATGTTCTACAGTGTGTGGTCTAGAAGATTCTGGAGTGTAGAGTCTAGAGGGTTCTGGAGTGTAGAGTCTAGAAGGTTCTGGTGTGTGTGGTCTAGTAGATTCTGAAGTGTATGGTCTAGAAGGCTCTGGAGTCTATGGTCTTGAAGGTCCCGGTGTGTACAGTCTAGAAGGTCCTGGTGTCTACGGTCTAGTGGGTTCTGGAGTGTAGAGTCTAGAAGGTTCTGGTGTGTAGAGGCTAGAAGGTTCTGGAGTGTAGAAGCTAGAAGGTTCTGGAGTGTGTGGTCTAGAAGGTTCTGGTGTGTAGAGGCTAGAAGGTTCTGGAGTGTATGGTCTAGAAGGTTCTGGTGTGTGTGTTCTAGAAGCTTCTGGAGTCTACGGTCTTGAATGTTCTAGAGTGTGTGGTCTAGAAGATTCTGGAGTGTAGAGTCTAGAGGGTTCTGGAGTTTAGAGTCTAGAAGGTTCTGGTGTGTGTGGTCTAGTAGATTCTGGAGTGTATGGTCTAGAAGGCTCTGGAGTCTATGGTCTTGAAGGTCCCGGTGTGTACAGTCTAGAAGGTCCTGGTGTCTACGGTCTAGTAGGTTCTGGAGTGTAGAGTCTAGAAGGTTCTGGTGTGTATGGTCTAGAAGGTTCTGAAGTGTATGGTCTAGAAGGTTCTGGAGTGTATGGTCTAGAAGGTTCTGAAGTGTATGGTCTAGAAGGTTCTGGAGTGTATGGTCTAGAAGGTTCTGGTGTGTGTGTTCTAGAAGCTTCTGGAGTGTATGGCCTAGAAGGTTCTGGAGTGTGTGGTCTAGAAGGTCCCGGTGTGTAAAGTCGAGAAGGTCCTGGAGTCTACGGTCTTGAAGGTCCTGGAGTCTACGGTCTTGAAGGTTCTGGTGTGTAGAGTCTAGAGGGTTCTGGAGTGTAGAGTCTAGAAGGTTCTGGTGTGTGTGTTCTAGAAGGTTCTGGAGTGTATGGTCTAGAAGGTTCTGGAGTGTAGAGTCTAGAAGGTTCTGGAGTGTGTGTTCTAGAAGGTTCTGGAGTGTATGGTCTAGAAGGCTCTGGAGTGTGTGGTCTAGAAGGTCCCGGTGTGTAAAGTCTATAAGGTCCTGGAGTCTACGGTCTTGAAGGTCCTGGAGTCTACGGTCTTGAAGGTCCTGGAGTCTACGGTCTTGAAGGTTCTGGTGTGTGTGTTCTAGAAGGTTCTGGTGTGTGTGTTCTAGAAGGTTCTGGAGTGTATGGTCTAGAAGGTTCTGAAGTGTATGGTCTAGAAGGTCCCGGTGTGTAAAGTCTATAAGGTCCTGGAGTCTACGGTCTTGAATGTTCTACAGTGTGTGGTCTAGAAGATTCTGGAGTGTAGAGTCTAGAGGGTTCTGGAGTGTAGAGTCTAGAAGGTTCTGGTGTGTGTGGTCTAGTAGATTCTGAAGTGTATGGTCTAGAAGGCTCTGGAGTCTATGGTCTTGAAGGTCCCGGTGTGTACAGTCTAGAAGGTCCTGGTGTCTACGGTCTAGTGGGTTCTGGAGTGTAGAGTCTAGAAGGTTCTGGTGTGTAGAGGCTAGAAGGTTCTGGAGTGTAGAAGCTAGAAGGTTCTGGAGTGTGTGGTCTAGAAGGTTCTGGTGTGTAGAGGCTAGAAGGTTCTGGAGTGTGTGGTCTAGAAGGTTCTGTGACGTACAGTCTAGAAGGTTTGGTTCTGGTGTGTATGTCTACATGCTTCTGGTGTTCTGGTCTGGAAGGTTCTGGTCTCACCTGTAGTGCAGTTCCAGCTGCAGGGAGGCCCGGTTGGCTCCGGTCTTGGAGGGCTGGAGAATGCAGTCGAACACATTGTGGCGTTCCCCATCAGGAGCGGTCCGGGACCCGCTGTAGCGAGTGTCGCTGTAGCGAGTGTCGCTGTAGCGAGTGTCGCTGTAGCGAGTGTCGCTGTAGCGAGTGTCGCTGTAGCGAGTGTCGTAGGCCAGCAGGGAGTGGGACACCAGGTTCACAGACTTGGATCCATTGGAGAAACTTTCAAAGAGCAGCTTGGACTTCATGAAGTCAAACCTTTCAAGAAAAATGGAAAAAAGTCAGCTGCTACATTAACTGCAACCCTAATCCCTAAACCCCTAACTGGTCCGACCTTCAGGTTCAGATCCTGACTGGTCCGACCTTCAGGTTCAGATCCTGACTGGTCCGACCTTCAGGTTCAGATCCTGACCGGTCCAACCTTCAGGTTCAGATCCTGACCGGTCCGACCTTCAGGTTCAGATCCTGGCTGGTCCAACCTTCAGGTTCAGATCCTGGCTGGTCCAACCTTCAGGTTCAGATCCTGGCTGGTCCAACCTTCAGGTTCAGATCCCTACTGGTCCAACCTTCAGGTTCAGATCCCGACTGGTCTAACCTTCAGGTTCAGATCCCTACTGGTCCAACCTTCAGGTTCAGATCCCTACTGGTCCAACCTTCAGGTTCAGATCCCTACTGGTCCAACCTTCAGGTTCAGATCCCTACTGGTCCAACCTTCAGGTTCAGATCCCTACTGGTCCAACCTTCAGGTTCAGATCCCTACTGGTCCAACCTTCAGGTTCAGATCCTGGCTGGTCCAACCTTCAGGTTCAGATCCCGACTGGTCCAACCTTCAGGTTCAGATCCTGACTGGTCCAACCTTCAGGTCAGATCCCGACTGGGGTGACCTTCAGGTTCAGATCCCGGCTGGGGTGACCTTCAGGTTCAGATCCCGGCTGGGGTGACTTTCAGGTTCAGATCCTGACTGGTCTAACCTTCAGGTTCAGATCCAGACTGGTCCAACCTTCAGGTTCAGATCCAGACTGGTCCAACCTTCAGGTTCAGATCCTGACTGGTCTAACCTTCAGGTTCAGATCCCGACTGGGGTGACCTTCAGGTTCAGATCTTGACTGGTCCAACCTTCAGGTTCAGATCCTGACTGGTCTAACCTTCAGGTTCAGATCCTGACTGGTCTAACCTTCAGGTTCAGATCCTGACTGGTCCAACCTTCAGGTTCAGATCCTGACTGGTCTAACCTTCAGGTTCAGATCCTGACTGGTCCAACCTTCAGGTTCAGATCCTGACTGGTCCAACTTTCAGGTTCAGATCCTGACTGGTCCAACCTTCAGGTTCAGATCCTGACTGGTCTAACCTTCAGGTTCAGATCCAGACTGGTCCAACCTTCAGGTTCAGATCCAGACTGGTCCAACCTTCAGGTTCAGATCCAGACTGGTCTAACCTTCAGGTTCAGATCCAGACTGGTCCAACCTTCAGGTTCAGATCCTGACTGGTCCAACCTTCAGGTTCAGATCCTGACTGGTCCAACCTTCAGGTTCAGATCCTGACTGGTCCAACCTTCAGGTTCAGATCCTGACTGGTCCAACCTTCAGGTTCAGATCCTGACTGGTCCAACCTTCAGGTTCAGATGCTGACTGGTCTAACCTTCAGGTTCAGATGCTGACTGGTCTAACCTTCAGGTTCAGATCCTGACTGGTCCAACCTTCAGGTTCAGATCCTGACTGGTCCAACCTTCAGGTTCAGATCCAGACTGGTCCAACCTTCAGGTTCAGATCCAGACTGGTCCAACCTTCAGGTTCAGATCCAGACTGTTCTAACCTTCAGGTTCAGATCCAGACTGGTCCAACCTTCAGGTTCAGATCCTGACTGGTCCAACCTTCAGGTTCAGATCCAGACTGGTCCAACCTTCAGGTTCAGGTCCAGACTGGTCCAATCTTCAGGTTCAGATCCAGACTGGTCCAACCTTCAGGTCTGACCACCTGGACCTGTTAAAGGACTGGTTGTTATGGTGTTGGTTTACAGCTGGTTGGTTGGGGAGGATAAAGTAGAGCTGGCTGGTGTTTTTCAATCAGCTCCAGATGTGCAGGGAACTTGTTAAATGGATTCTGATTGCAGAATTATGATTTCATAGTGAGTGTTCTAAAAACTCTAAGTTACTAAAGTAAAATGAGTCAGAAAAAGGTTAGAAATACGTCATAAATGGGGTTCAGGAGAAAAGAAGCACAATAAGAGGAGCTGGAGTCCAGGTTAGGGTTACTGTGTTAACGAGCGGTCTGGAAGACTCACCGCGCTAACGAGCGCCTGTCTTCAGGAGCTGTCGGGTTGTGGAGGAGCTCCAGGCTGACGTCCATCATGTCCACCAGGAACGACAGGTTGGTGAAGACATCTCCACTTAACACCGTCTGGAGATAAAACATCAGTCAGCAGCAGAGAAGCTAACTTACAGCTAGTCTGCTGTCTCTCTGGATCGACGGTTCATAGATCAACCTGACGTTATTGATTAGCCATATTAACAGCAGATAATTTTGTTCCTTTAATATCGAGTATTAACTGCCACGACAGTAAAGATTGTTTTTATCTCAGTGGCGTCATCAGGAAGGATGCTCACGTAGCTGCTGGGGTCCTGCAGGTTGTAGGGTCGCAGGAACTCCTCCACCGGCTCGCCCAGGTTGTTCTCCAGCAGCCCTCTGATCAGCTGGTAGTGCTTCATGTCCAGAGAGCAGTGGACGGAGGACAGGTTGCCGTGGATGGACATGTCTGGTACAGCGTGGCTCAGCTCCCTGGGGACACCAACTCTGGATCAACCAGAACCTAAACCAGCAGCCTGACCTTCTTTAAACAGTTTAGGTCCTCTGTTCTGACCACACTGGGTTTAGGGTTGGGGTTAGAGGTTAGAGGTTAGGGGTTAGGGGTTAGGGGTTAGAGATTAGGGGTTAGGGTTAGGGGTAGGTTAGGGGTTAGGGGTTAGGGTTAGGGTTTTTTAGGTTTAGGGTTAGGGGTTAGAGGTTAGAGGTTAGGGGTTAGGGAGGTTAGGTTAGGGTTAGGGTTAGGGTTAGGGTTAGAGGTTAGGGTTAGGTTAGGGTTAGGTTAGGGTTAGTTAGGTTAGGGTTAGTTAGTTTTAGGGTTATTTTTAGGGTTAGGGTTAGAGGTTAGGGTTATTTTTAGGGTTTAGGTTTAGGTGTTAGGTAGGTTTTAGGTTAGGGTTAGAGGTTAGGGGTTAGGGTTAGGGGTTAGGGGTTAGGGGTAGGGGTTAGGGTTAGTGATGGGACTTTATGAGATTTAAGGAACATTAGAGTGAGGCGGCTCTGTCATTTTAGAAAATAATCTCCACAGCTCAAAGAGAAAATGTTTCTACTGGAGCTGCTGTGAGCTCTCTGAGATTTATAATTAAAGCTTCACTGTGTGAAAGAAAACAAGGATACATATGATACAGATCATTTTTGTATGTGGCGGAGATGTTGGTGTGAAGGATGTTGGAAAATGAATCTTTAGGTAATTTTACTGGTTGAGATTTATGGTAGATGACATCATCACACTTTAGCTGAAAGTCTCAAAACAGCATGAAACATAGGGCCTGATTTACTAAAGGTTTGCGTGCGTAAAAACGTGTGCAAACTTGACATCACCCGCAAACCAATGCGCAAGCTGATTTACTAACAGCGTGCAAAGAGGACTGCGCCTCTCAAATGAGCAAAATAGCACATGCTGTTCATTTAGTACTTTTGCCCTGATGAATAATCAATATGGGGCGTACCCGCCAGAAAGCGCTAAATACTGGGAGGGGAAAATGCAAATAGGTTCATTTACCACACGCAATGAGATTTACCAACCCTGAAAGTAATTGCGGGGATTGTGATTGCGTCTGTATTTAATACGTTTGAAAGGAAGGTGCTAATCTGCCCAGCATTACGCACCGATGGCTGCTGTTATTGTGGCAAGGAGGCGACATCGCCAAAATCAAAGAATACGCAGAGAGAGAGTCTTTCGGACTCGTGTAAATTTGTTTGGAATGAATGAAAACCAGATAGTTGAAACTTGAGGCAGTGTTTCCACTAGAAAAAATTGGCACCGGACAATGTGACCGGCAGGTTTTCAATTTACCGGACAAATGTTTGAAATTCCGGTCACATAGGCTATATGAATTTACTGAGGGGTAGATTTCACTTAAATCCCCGATGAGAACTTCACAGGCCGTTGAGAAGTTCAAGCCTCCATAACCGCGGAGCGCTGTCATTATGGAGATGCGTCTCTGCGCGCAGCTGTGGCATCAATGAGTGGAGCTGTGGCTGGAGCCGACTCGTCCTCACACACTACTCATTCGTAAAAAAAGTATATGTTTTTTCATTAAATCCATCCATCCATCCATCCATTAGCTTCCGCTAATGGATGGATGGATGGATGGATGGATTTTATCCATCCATTCATCTATCCATCCATCCATCCATCCATATATTTTAGCTTCCGCTAATGGATGCAGGGGCGAAAATCCCATTTCATTTGGGGGGGGACAATAAACAGTAAAATTTCAGAGAGTAATTCCTGGGGGGGACATGAAAAAAATGCTCTCTCTCTCTCTCTCTCCTGCTCCTTTGGAACTTGCCTTGCAGGGTTGAGCCCACAGCCTGTTGAATGTTAGAAAAAGTAATAATAGTAGTTGTAGCATTGTTGTGTATCAGTGCATATTCTACCTGTATACGGGTTTTTCAATGTTCAAACTGAAAAATCAACAATGGTATTAGGTGGTATTATTATATTGTAGTGTTGTATTTTTTGACAAACAAAATACAACAACATATTACAACTACGCCATTAAATATGGCAACTGAAAAATGCAAAAATAAAATACAATCAAAAATCCCTTCTACATTTAAATGACACACTCGCTGACACACGGAGCTGCAGGTAGCCCCGCCCGTTAGAAACAGCATGTGGACTAAACCACTTTGAGAATTAGGGGGGTCGCAATGTTTTCAAACAATTTAAAAAAAGGGTTTTTACGTTTATAATTTGCAGCGCTTGTGTTGTACTTTTATTGAACATAACTATATTATTATTCAATTGTTTTTGTGTGCTTACAATTATTTTTTGGGGGGGACAGCTTTATGGAAGGGGGGGACACGTCCCCTGTGTCCCCCCCGGGATTTCCGCCTATGAATGGATGGATGGATGGACCCGAAGTCGGGTCGCGGGGCCAGCAGCTTCAGCAGAGAGGTCCAGACCTCCCTCCCCCCGGCCGCTTCCACCAGCTCCTCTGGGAGAATCCCGAGGCGTTTTTTCATAAAATGATGTGGAAATAACCCATTTTATTACAACTGAAATTGTGCTTGGGAGGAGTATTTTCACCGGACATTTTGACCGGAGAGATTATAAAATCCCGGACTTCCGCATATTTTACCAGACAAAGTCCAGCAATTACCAGACAACGGAAACCCTGACTTAAGGGCTGATTTGGAGCCGGTCACAAGCACATGCAAAAGGAGAAATATTTTTATTGAATGTTAAATCGAGTATTATTCACAAAAGGTTGCCACAGGAGGCACATTCATTTTTTTATTTGTGATAATAAATAAATCACACGTTTCCATGGAGAAAAAAGTGGTTTCTTATTGTGCGCCTACCTTGTTCTGCAGTTGGCTCTAGCGTGTCATACCCCAGTATCTCAGTTATCTGCTCCTCCAGAAGGTGAGCTGCACCTGCTGCTCAATGCTGGTTAGAGGCATCTCTTCCCTCCACCTGTCTGGTTTGCCGAAGTTTTTATTAAAGGCCACTTTTTCTTTAGTTCTTCGCCTTATATCTTGCCACCTTCTTTTAACCTCATCTGCCGTTCTTTTTGTCTTACCAACTGCATTTATTCTATCGCAGATTTTCTCCCATATTGCGTTTCTTTTGGTAATGTTTAAATTTCTTTGCTGTAGTTCATGAATGTGTTTATTTGCCTCTTCCACTAATATCTCTAACTCCAACTCGTCAAATTTCATTTTGCGCTTGCGTCTATCCTGCTTTCCATCCAGACTCTCCATGGCGCAAACCGTAAGACACGCAACGCCTCATTTAAATACTGCGGTTTGCACCCGTTATCAATTGCGCGAGCATTCTTAGTTGATCACCCGCAAAACACACAACAACAGCACGCGCAAACTTTTTCAGTGCACACGCAATTTAGTACTCTTTATTTAGGATCTTAGTAAATCAGGCCCTTAAAGTGTGATTTCTCAAAGACTGTAAACCCAATCAGACCACGGTTGAAGTATGTCGTCGTTCAGAGTTTTGTGACTGGATTTTCCCTGGTGTTCACTAGTTTCCACCAATCAATCACTACCAACGTTTATAACACAACTCAAACAAAAACTGATCACTGTGATGTTTTCTGTTAGGTTTTCCTCAACACTCCAGCCTCTACGGAAACGGAACAGGTGAGAAGAAATGTGATGATTAATAGGAAGTTTGGAGGATCTCTGAGCTGCCAGGAAGACAGCGGTCTTCAGGACTCCAGGACGCACCTGTCCAGGTTCCGCTCCACTTTCAGCTGGAGGCGGCAGCAGTCCTTCAGCAGGTTGTCTCCAGTCCGACGCACCAAGTATGAAGGGAAGACCAGGTCAGAGGACTCCGCTTTTCCTCCAGTATCCCGCGGACGGCAGGGAAGACGCTCGGCTGCAAAGATGTCCACCTCCTGCAGGTCCAGAGCCATGCAGTCCAGCAGACACACATGGTCTCCTGGTGGAAACCAGAGGGTCGAGTCAGCGCTCCGTCTCAGCAGACCTCAACCACACAGAAGTTAAAGAGAGGTCTGATACAGCCGCTGACATCACTTCATTCGTTAACGTACATCCTTTTCACATCTGAGGACTAAAACTGTCTCAAAAAAGCCCCTACTGTCATCAGGTAAATGCACTGATCGTTTGGTACAAAAGGAGAACTCATGAAAGTCTCTGAGGAGCAAAAAGGGACAGATCTCCACGTCCACAACTCTTTCTTTCCCATCTTTGTTTGTCCTCAAAGAAAGAATATTTTAACGTAGATCATGAAACATTCCAGGAATCTGTAGGACTTTTAGTGTGGACTAGGACTAGGACTAGGACTAGGGATCCAGGTGTTACCACCAGAAGAGACATCATATTTCATGGAGGTAATGGACTCCGTCACTTATGGATCACAGAGGATCATACAGACAGTTATCTGCAACTAGTGACTACCCCTAACCCCAACCCCTAACCCCAACCCGAACTTCAACCCCTAACCCCCAACCCCCCCTAACCCCCCAACCCCAACCCGAACCCAACCCCTAACCACAACCCTAACCCCAACCCTAACCCCAACCCCCAACCCCAACCCACCCCTAACCCAACCTAACCAAACCGAACCCCAACCCCAAACCACAACCACTAACCCCTAACC
Source organism: Hirundichthys speculiger (assembly GCA_018398805.1). Lineage (NCBI taxonomy): Eukaryota > Metazoa > Chordata > Actinopteri > Beloniformes > Exocoetidae > Hirundichthys > Hirundichthys speculiger. The sequence continues at coordinate 67,957 of JAGFBZ010000922.1, read as the reverse complement.
CTAACTTAAAACCCCTAACCCCAACCCCTAACCACAACCCCAACCCCAACCCTAACCCAACCCCCAACCCCTAACCCAACCCAACCTAACCCCAACCCCTAACCCAACAACCCACAACCCAACCCCAACCCCTAACCCCAAACCCCAACCCCAACCCCAACCCTAAACAACCCCTAACCCCAACCCCTAACCCAACCCAACCCCAACCCCTAACCCCTAACCCCTAACCCCTAACCACAACCCCTAACCCAACCCTAACTTCAACCCCTAACCCCAACCCTAACTCCAACCCCAACCGAAAATGTAAAGTGATATTTTAACATAAACAAATGTCTTCTGTGCTGCTTTTCTGCATAATAACACGCTGAGCTTTTAGATCTGCCCTCTGGAGCACACGGCTGAGGAAGAAGAAGGTCCAGCTGCTCTGATCTGCCTCAGAGATGAACAACGGTCACAATGACACCGTACTGTTGGACATTCAAGTGTTGGGAGAAGGAATGGCTGCATTAAAAATGGTCAAAACTTTACTGGACTACCTTCATTTGGAACATGTTTCAGGTCTGACATATAAAACTGGATGTTGATGACCAAAAACATCAACGGTCTTGGACACATACTGTTTGCAGAGAAATAAGAATGTGTACACATGTGGTTGTGAATGTACGACAGTGACGGTCCATTTGCTGACTAAACTGTGGACGTCCCACCAGCCACAGATGTTCCTGGGGTGACCAGGAAGTTTCCATTTAGAAACAGAGGGTTCCAACCTGAACTGAGGGGGCCATCGTCTTCAGGGCTCCTGTCGGGGTCTGAGGCCCGGGGCCGGCCCAGGCTGAACCCTGAGGAGGAGCTGGTCTTCTCACAGCTCCTCCCTGCTGCACTCCGGACTCGCTCCTGTTGTAAAAGACGAGAAGAAAAAGGGATCATCAGGAAAGGACATAATCAGCAGATCATCAACTTCAGAAGCTTCCACGAAGCTTCTGTTTCCACGATGCCCTTCAACATCAGAAACGTTTTAACCAGTCTGGATGGCTCTGAACCAGAAGGGATGTTTTGTTATTAAGAGCGTGAGCGTCTGACAGCAGAAACAGGCTGCAGCAGGATGATGGATTCCTATCTGAGTTTTCATTTAGGAAAATATTCTTCACAATAAAACTTCCCACATGGTGTTCATGAACCACTGACCACACACTGGCCATCTGTCACCTGACAGTTTTCAGAAAGAACCGAACCAGGATCAAGTTCACATACTGAACACCCATGTTCAACATGAACAGATTCAGAAAACTGACTGGAGCTGAAAATGTTCTGGAACATCTTGTTTCTGCTGCAGCCGTCCACTTTAATGACTGGTGTGACTGGTGTGACTGGTGTGACTGGTGTGACTGGTGTGACTGGTGTGACTGGTGTGACTGGTGTGAAAGAGTGGTTGCTGTCAGGTGGTCATAGATAGCTGACTATCAACACCAGACTGTGTCTGAGCACAGATTTGACCATGTGACCTGTGGGAAGTTAAAGCAAAGCTGGAAACACATTCTAAAATGAATTAAATATAAACTTTATAACCACAAATATAAACTTTATAACAATATAAAATATGGGGTTTCACAATATGAAAACAGTTTCATTGCGTGTTTATCCTGTTAGCTTTTAGGTTAGTGCAGGAATGTACATGCATCTCTCATTCAGGCTCCACGAACATCAAGCATCATTCAGCCTCCACGAACATCAACCATCATTCAGGCTCCACAAACATCAACCATCATTCAGGCTCCACGAACATCAACCATCATTCAGGCTCCACGAACATCAACCATCATTCAGGCTCCACAAACATCAACCATCATTCAGGCTCCACGAACATCAGCCATCATTCAGGCTCCACGAACATCAACCATCATTCAGCTCCACGAACATCAACCATCATTCAGGCTCCACAAACATCAACCATCTTTCAGCCTCCACAAACATCAACCATCATTCTGCCTCCACCAACATCAACCATCATTCTGCCTCCACGAACATCAACCATCATTCAGCCTCCACAAACATCAACCATCATTCAGCCTCCACAAACATCAACCATCATTCAGCCTCCACAAACATCAACCATCATTCAGCCTCCAAGAACATCAACCATTATTCAGCCTCTATAAACATCAACCATCATTCAGCCTCCACAAACATCAACCATCATTCAGCCTCCACAAACATCAACCATCATTCAGGCTCCAAGAACATCAACCATCATTCAGCCTCCACAAACATCAAGCATCATTCAGCCTCCACAAACATCAAGCATCATTCAGCCTCCACAAACATCAACCATCATTCAGCCTCCACAAACATCAACCATCATTCAGCCTCCACAAACATCAACCATCATTCAGCCTCCACAAACATCAACCATCATTCAGCCTCCACAAACATCAACCATCATTCAGCCTCCACAAACATCAACCATCATTCAGCCTCCACAAACATCAACCATCATTCAGCCTCCACAAACATCAACCATCATTCAGCCTCCAAGAACATCAACCATCATTCAGCCTCCACAAACATCAAGCATCATTCAGCCTCCACAAACATCAACCATCATTCAGCCTCCACAAACATCAACCATCATTCAGCCTCCACAAACATCAACCATCATTCAGCCTCCACAAACATCAACCATCATTCAGCCTCCACAAACATCAACCATCATTCAGCCTCCACAAACATCAACCATCATTCAGCCTCCACAAACATCAACCATCATTCCTCCACAAACATCAACCATCATTCAGCCTCCACAAACATCAACCATCATTCAGCCTCCACAAACATCAACCATCATTCAGCCTCCACAAACATCAACCATCATTCAGGCTCCACGAACATCAACCATCATTCAGGCTCCACAAACATCAACCATCATTCAGGCTCCACAAACATCAACCATCATTCAGCCTCCACAAACATCAACCATCATTCAGGCTCCACGAACATCAACCATCATTCAGCCTCCACAAACATCAACCATCATTCAGCCTCCACAAACATCAACCATCATTCAGCCTCCACAAACATCAACCATCATTCAGCCTCCACAAACATCAACCATCATTCAGCCTCCACAAACATCAACCATCATTCAGCCTCCACAAACATCAACCATCATTCAGCCTCCACGAACATCAACCATCATTCAGCCTCCACAAAACATCAACCATCATTCAGCCTCACAAACATCACCATCATTCAGCCTCCACAAACATTCAACCATCATTCAGCCTCCACAAACATCAACCATCATTCAGCCTCCCACAAACATCAACCATCATTCAGCCTCCACAACATCAACCATCATCATCAGCCTCCACAACATCAACCATCATTCAGCCTCATTCACAAACATCAACCATCATTCAGCCTCCACAAACATCAACCATCATTCAGCCTCCACAAACATCACAACCATCATTCAGCCTCCACAACATCAACCATCATTCAGCCCTCCACAACATCAACCATCATTCAGCCTCCACAACATCAACCATCATTCAGCCTCCACAAACATCACCATCCAGCCTCACATCAACCATCATTCATCCCAAACACAAACCATCATTCAGCCTCCACAAACATCAACCATCATTCAGCCTCCACAAACATCAACCATCATTCAGCCTCTACAAACATCAACCATCATTCAGGCTCCACAAACATCAACCATCATTCAGCTCCACAACATCAACCATCATTCAGCCTCCACCAACAGCAACCATCATCATTCCCTCCACAAACATCAACCATCATTCAGCCTCCACAACATCAACCATCATTCAGCCTCCACAAACATCAACCATCATTCAGGCTCCACAAACATCAACCATCATTCAGCCTCCACAAACATTAACCATCATTCAGGCTCCACAAACATCAACCATCATTCAGCCTCTACAAACATCAACTATCATTCAGGCTCCACAAACATCAACCATCATTCAGCCTCTACAAACATCAACCATCATTCAGCCTCTACAAACATCAACCATCATTCAGGCTCCACAAACATCAACCATCATTCAGGCTCCATGAACATCAACCATCATTCTGCCTCCACCAACATCAACCATCATTCAGCCTCTACAAACATCAACCATCATTCAGCCTCTACAAACATCAACCATAATTCAGCCTCCACAAATATCAACCATCATTCAGGCTCCACAACCATCATTCAGCCTCCACAAACATCAACCATCATTCAGCCTGACTATGTAAACTATAACTATTGTTAACATGCAATTACATTCAGAAACATTTTTTTCTTTAAAACAATTGGTTCTGTATTAATTTAACATCCATTTTCGACATCAATCTGTTATTTAACCATTTCACAGCTGCTCTGCACAGATCCCTCAACAACTAGACCTGTCTCCTGCTATAAGATGACCGTTTTGGTTTGGTTGTAAATGGTCCAAACTTAAAGGTGTAAGTGAACACAGTGAATGTAGTCTAGCGTTAGCAGGTTAGCAGCACAGCAGGCGTGGCTGTGAACGGGTCACATGACTCACCAGAGAAGGGAAAAAGGCGTGTGCCATGGTGAGTTTCTCTACCTTGTCTTGGAGGGAAAAGGTTCCCCGAGCGCTGGCTGGCAGGAAGTGGTTCTGTACCCTCAGCTGACCCAGGTTGACCACAATGACCCTCGGAGACTCAGAGCTCTCAGGGATGAGGATGACGGGGGCACCGGCCTGAATGTCCAGCAGAACCCTGGAAGCTCGCTGGGGTTTCTCACGCACCTGTAGACAGAGGACATTTACTGATTAGTGAGGTTCACCATTCTTTCCTTCTGGCTGCTGTGTTTTTGTGTTAGGAAGCCCAGGCGGGCTGCCCTCACCGCCTGGCCCTCCACAGCCGCCCTCTGCCTCCCGAGGACGTCCTGCAGCTGGGTGAAGTGCTGGATGAAGGCCACCACCTCTGCTTGGAAGCGCTGTGTGTGCACGTACTGGACCGACGCCATCTGCAGGGACACCCTGATGTCATATTCCCGCTCTAGGTCTGGGTCGGGCCGGCCATACCTTCAGAACCAAAAGAGGGAGGTGAACATAGACAGAGCAGTTCTGGTGATGACCCCTACAGGTAGTTTCAGATGTACCTGAAGACATCGAACGCCAGCGCCTCTCCTCCCTGTGTGGTGAAGCGTTCTCTGTACAGGTCGCCGTGAGGCGTTAGGTCGCTCAGAGACAAACTACCCAGACTGCCGTGTACGGCCAGGTCGCCATCTGGGACGACAGAAACAAGACCACATGGATTAACTGGACCTGAGGAGATCTGAAGAGGTTCTGAGGAGATCTGAGGAGGTTTACCCACCGAGCATTTCTAGATGAGCTGACAGCTTCGACACGCTCGCTCTGGCCAGTTCATTCAGCTTCTTGTTGAGGACCAAAGACAAAGAATGGACCTAAAACCAAAACAGGGACAGGTTCGAAAACAGTTCTGAAACCAGACGGGTTCCAAAATAGGTTCTGGAACAATGGACTGGTTCAGTCAGAACTATCTGACAGATTCCAGTTTGGGTTCTGGACTTAGACTGTTATATTCTTCCATGTCGACTTTCATGACATTCAGCTGTAGATCCATGGACCTCCCCAGGTCTGGTTCTGGTGAAGATCAGCTGTAACCTGTTGGATTCCTTACGAAGGCTGTTTTATAAACTGGTTTGAATCTGGACTGGAACTATTTAACCGGACAACTGAACTGGACTGAACTTTTTATGGCCCTGCGACCTGAACCCAGATCAGCAGAAGTTAATGGATGGATGAACTGACATTTAAAGAAGATTCACTTCATTTGTTTATAGATTTTTTTAGATTGTTTACCAGCACTGATTGGCCCTTTCTTGACCATGTGACATACCTTCAGGTCCACCTTGGTGTTGACGGCCTGCACTGCCTCCTCGTTGCTGAAGTCGGGTTCGTAGGGGGGGTGTCCTGGCTCAGGCTGGGGGGACGTGGGCACTTTCAGGCCGTGGTTATTGGCTGTGGAGCCGATGCCAAAGAAGTCCAGGATGACCACCCAGGTCTGCAGTGTGATCAGGACATCCAGGCAGTTGAAGTCCACGTCCACGCTCCGTCCCACACCGCCATAGCGGGATCTGAAGTCTGGGTGGTTCTGGTCCACCAGCAGCATGTTTATATGAACCAATGAGTCATCGAAGTCCGGCGGCGGCTGGGGAGAGGCCTGGCGGAGGGTGGGGGATGGTGGCGGGGTGCTGGGACAGTCTTGGGTCCTCTTGGGTTTGCGGCTGCTGGCTGACGGGGTGCTGGAGTGTCTCTGGTAGAGCTGGAAGACGTTCTGGGCCTCCTCCATGTGGGCCGGCAGCGAGCGGGGCATGACTGGGTACAGAGCGTTGGACGCTGACGGACAGCTCTGGGACAGATACTCCTTTGGACTGAAACTGGACGGCTTTGAAGCTCCGCGGGACACCATCAGGTGTTTGTATTTGGATTTGGGGTTCTGCTCCAGAAGGTCTTCCATCAGCAGTGCTCGCAGAGCCAGCTGCACCCTCAACAGCTGGGGGTGGTCTTTGGTAAAGACCCCCTCCAGGTCCTGGAAGCGGACGCTGACGAGACCTTGAGAGCCCTGGCTGAGGTCAGCGCTGAGCTGCATCTGAAGCTCAGACACGTGCAAAGTGACTCTGAGCTGAGAAAACGAGGACGTGCTGGACTTCTGAGACTGCAGAGACAGTGGAGAAGACAGAGCCGAGTGGGACAGACTGATGCTGGGGGGGTCCCTCGCAAACAGCCCCCCCTGAGGGTCGGGGAACAGGTGAGATCTGACAGACGAGGGAGTTGGTGGAGGAGGAGTCGGGGGCTGGCTGGTGGACACGTCATGATCCTCAATCAGAGACAGACTGTCCAATGTCTGGAGGACCTGTTCATACACAGGTTTACACAGGAACACCTGGAGCAAAGATCGACACAGACGTAATCATTCACCTGGAAAAGGGTCGCTACCATCAACATGTGATTCTCTGGTCTAGACACCTGCAGCTTGGATCATTTCAGGACCTTCCAGGTTGACTAATGGACCACTAACAACATCTGGAACAAGGACTAGTAAACCACTGCTAGTACTAATGGACCACTAACAACATCTGGAACAAGGACTAGTAAACCACTGCTAGTACTAATGGACCACTAACAACATCTGGAACAAGGACTAGTAAACCACTGCTAGTACTAATGGACCACTAACAACTGGAACAAGGACTAGTAAACCACTGCTAGTACTAATGGACCACTAACAAAATCTGGAACAAGGACTAGTAAACCATTGCTAGTACTAATGGACCACTAACAACATCTGGAACAAGGACTAGTAAACCACTGCTAGTACTAATGGACCACTAACAACATCTGGAACAAGGACTAGTAAACCACTGCTAGTACTAATGGACCACTAACAACATCTGGAACAAGGACTAGTAAACCACTGCTAGTACTAATGGACCACTAACAACATCTGGAACAAGGACTAGTAAACCACTGCTAGTACTAATGGACCACTAACAACATCTGGAACAAGGACTAGTAAACCACTGCTAGTACTAATGGACCACTAACAACATCTGGAACAAGGACTAGTAAACCATTGCTAGTACTAATGGACCACTAACAACATACAACTGGAACAAGGACTAGTAAACCACTGCTAGTACTAACAATGGACCACTAACAACACTGGAACAAGGACTAGTAAACCACTGCTAGTACTAATGGACCACTAACAACTGGAACAAGGACTAGTAAAACCACTGCTAGTACTAATGGACCACTAACAACATCTGGAACAAGGACTAGTAAACCACTGCTAGTACTAATGGACCACTAACAACATCTGGAACAACTGGACTAGTAAACCACTGCTAGTACTAATACTAATGGAACAAGGACTAGACCACTAACAAACTAACAACTGGAACAAGGACTAGTAAACCACTGCTAGTACTAATGGACCACTAACAATCTGGAACAAGGACTAGTAAACCACTGCTAGTACTAATGGACCACTAACAACACCTGGAACAAGGACTAGTAAACCACTGCTAGTACTAATGGACCACTAACAACATCTGGAACAAGGACTAGTAAACCACTTGCTAGTACTAATGGACCACTAACAACATCTGGAACAAGGACTAGTAAACCACTGCTAGTACTAATGGACCACTAACAACATCTGGAACAAGGACTAGTAAACCACTGCTAGTACTAATGGACCACTAACAACATCTGGAACAAGGACTAGTAAACCACTGCTAGTACTAATGGACCACTAACAACATCTGGAACAAGGACTAGTAAACCACTGCTAGTACTAATGGACCACTAACAACATCTGGAACAAGGACTAGTAAACCATTGCTAGTACTAATGGACCACTAACAACATCTGGAACAAGGACTAGTAAACCATTGCTAGTACTAATGGACCACTAACAACATCTGGAACAAGTAGACTAGACCACTAGTAAACCACTGCTAGTACTAATGGACCACTAACAACATCTGGAACAAGGACTAGTAAACCATTGCTAGTACTAATGGACCACTAACAACATCTGGAACAAGGACTAGTAAACCACTGCTAGTACTAATGGACCACTAACAACATCTGGAACAAGGACTAGTAAACCATTGCTAGTACTAATGGACCACTAACAACATCTGGAACAAGGACTAGTAAACCACTGCTAGTACTAATGGACCACTAACAACATCTGGAACAAGGACTAGTAAACCACTGCTAGTACTAATGGACACTAACAAACATCTGGAACAAGGACTAGTAAACCACTGCTAGTACTAATGGACTAACACACTAACAACATCTGGAACAAAGGACTAGTAAACCACTGCTAGTACTAATGGACCACTAACAACATCTGGAACAAGGACTAGTAAACCACTGCTAGTACTAATGGACCACTAACAACATCTGGAACAAGGACTAGTAAACCACTGCTAGTACCAGACATCGGGCCTTGCTGTCGCCTGCAGGTCAGGTAAACCTTCAGGTGTACCCCACAAATGGAGTGGTGACAGGTCACAGTGGACCTTCGCCACTTCCTGTTTCAGTTCTGGCAGTGCCTGATTCAGATGTTGGTGTTTGAACATAATTCCAGTATCATTGATAACTGGAACAAACTGGTACGAGGGCTGTTCTGGGGTCCTTCTGTGTGAACGTAGGTTTGAGCTGTTCTGACCTGGACGGGGTTCACGAATCTGCCCTCGATTCTCAGCTGTCCTGAGCTCCTGAAGGACTCTTCTGTAGTCAGCAGAGGCAGCGGGGCGTCTTCATCTACAGGAGTCTTCTCCATGGTAAACTGTATCGTTGTGTCTTTCAGGATGTGGAACGCTGATGAAGAAGATTTTTGAGTGAACGGAAAACATATTAGGCTGAGATAGTGTTTATGAGCAGAAAGAAGAGGAAGAAACCAACATTGATCCTCCATCCTTCCCAACCAGGTCTTAAAGGTCTCTGGTAGTTCTGGGCGATATGACGATACATATCGTGGGGACGATAGAAAAGTGTGTATCGTGCCATTTCTCTTCTATCGTTTCTATCGTTTCTAACCTAATTTTATCAATTATTACAGCAAATATGTAATTAAATAACCTGCAATGATAAATTTGATAGAATCATATCTACTTCTACAAAGTAGCCTTTTATGTTTGCACTTTTATTCATGGTTAATGCCTTAAACAGAGTTCTCTTCAACCCTGATGTTTACTTTAGACACTTTATATTGGTTTGCAAACCTTGCACTACAAGGTTACAGATTTCAGAAAGTTGAAAAATAATTTGTGTTTATTTTTTATAGCTGAACTTCAGTGTAAAAATGTGTTTTTCCTCTCAGAAACTGTTGTGCACTTTAAAAAAAATGTGAAAGCTACTGTACCTCTGTACCTACCTGTTTTTGCTGCACTAAAATGTATGTTTGTGACAGTTCAGCTAAATGTCCTTTCAAAATAAAGTTGAAAAGTAAGCAATGAAATTTTTGTCAAACTTTTCAGAGAATAACTGAAAACATACTTTATTATGGTATATCGTGATATATATCGTTATCGTGATATAAAATAGTCCATATCGTGATATATGATTGTTTCCATATCGCCCAGCACTAGTCTCTGGTATCGCTGGCATCCATGCCTGGTTTTAACTCACTGCTGACAGGTATTTTTTTGTTTGTTTTATAACTTGCCATTATTTCTGTACTCAATATTTAATCATATTACAGATAGTTATATTTGCTCAGGGGTCATGTTCTGGGTCTCTGAAAAACACCTTGTGACTCTTTGTACTGTAATAGATGCTACACAAACGAAGCTGAACTGAACTGAACTGAGTTGTTCCTCTAAAAAGCCGATCCTAGAGGACACCGTCTGAGAAAGTGTAGGCTTCCTGTTAAACGTACATTTCTATCAGCAGAGGTGGAGCTGCTGGTTCTTCAGGGTGATTGGTTACTGGGAACCTGTCAGTCACCAGCTCTGGCTGTTACCTACTGGACCACACCAGGCTGAAAAACGTCTCTGACCCATGTCCTTACAGATGGGCGGTTAGGATGGACAATAATTCAATCAGTGTTTCAATCATGATGATGACTTTTAAACACATTTCTGATATTCTGATGAGTAATCTGACAACACTTAGATGTTTGTTAGTAGGTTTCATGTTTCTTGGTGATGAAATTAAATACTGACTGAACAATGGTTTGATATTTTTTTTATTTTTACCATTTTTATTTGTAAAATACAGAGCTCACTGGTGACCTGTCCAGGGTGAACCTGTTCTGGGATTCACTCTCACCTGATATCCGTAATATTGACTCTTTAACTCAGTTCAGGTCCAAACTCAAAACCCATCTGTTTAAAATGACTTTTAATTTGTAAACTGACCCTCATTTTATTGTTGTTCTGACCCTTTGTTGTTATTATTTATTTTTGTGTTCTTATTTATTTGTAGTGTCACTCTCGAGGTGCTGCTTTAGGAGGCATATAGAGGTTAGATATCAAATATAAAAGTAGTCATTATGAAACAATTAAGTTGCCTATTAAAGGAAAAAATTCAGAATGACTAGTGATTCAGTCATGAACTTCAACAGTAAAACTGTTGAAACTGACAACAAGATACATGAATCCAATACTTTAGTAAGCAGTTATAGAAAATAGCATGTTAAATTCAACATGTCTTTTTGATGCCTGGAACTCTGAACATTAGCTTTTCTTATTTTTTTTTTATCACAAAAAGCTCTAAACACTGAATAACTAATACTTCAGGCATGAAAATCCCTCACCTTTCGGTGAAATTTGCTGTTTTGAAGTCAAAAAGAGAGACCTACGTGAATCGTGTAGATCCGAGGAGTTTTCTTTTTTTTTTTTTTTTTTTTTTGGGGGGGGGGGGGGGGGGGGGGGGTGGGGGGGGGGGGTCGGAGTCGGAAGATTTTTCTTTTTAATTTAATTATCATATAATTGCCTTAATATGTAAACTGAGCACTTCAGAAATCGGTAATTTAAATGTACCTGGAGGTTACGTTGCTAAGCGGTTTTTAATGTTAATTAAACGAGGCAGACGAGTTTACGTTTCCTACCTACATCTACCAGTGGTGAGAAGCGCTGGATATTTAATCCGCGTTGTCTAACAATAAATAAGTACAATAAGGAATAAACATCTCTCCTGTGAATTTAAAGCTAATAATCATCCATCCAAACAAGGAGAACTAATCAAATCAAACATCTGGTTAGGAAGGGGCGTCTGGTTAGGAAGGGCGTCTGGTTAGGAAGGGGCGTTTGGTTAGGAAGGGGCGTCTGGTTAGAAAGGGGCGTCTGGTTAGGAAGGGGCGTCTGGTTAGGAAGGGGCGTCTGGTTAGGAAGGGGCGTCTGGTTAGGAAGGGGCGCCTGGTTAGGAAGGGGCGTTTGGTTAGGAAGGGGCGTCTGGTTAGGAAGGGGCGCCTGGTTAGGAAGGGGCGTTTGTTAGGAAGGGGTTTGGTTAGGAAGGGGCGTCGGTTAGGAAGGGGGCGGTTAGGAAGGGGCGTAGGAAGGGTCCGGTTAGGAAGGGGCGTCTGGTTAGGAAGGGGCGTCCGGTTAGGAAGGGGCGTCCGGTTAGGAAGGGGCGTCCGGTTAGGAAGGGGCGTCCGGTTAGGAAGGGGCATCTGGTTAGGAAGGGGCGTCCGGTTAGGAAGGGGCGACTGGTTAGGAAGGGGTCCGGTAGGAAGGGGCGTTCCGGTTAGGAAGGGGCGTCCGGTTAGGAGGGGGTCCGTTAGGAAGGGGCATCCGGTTAGGAAGGGGCGTCCGGTTAGGAAGGGGCATCCGGTTAGGAAGGGGCGTCCGGTTAGGAAGGGGCGTCCGGTTAGGAAGGGGCGTCCGGTTAGGAAGGGGCGTCCGGTTAGGAAGGGGCATCCGGTTAGGAAGGGGCGTCTGGTTAGGAAGGGGCGTCTGGTTAGGAGGAAGGGGCGTATGGTTAGGAGGAAGGGGCGTATGGTTAGGAGGAAGGGTGTCTGGTTAGGAAGGGGCGTCTGGTTAGGAGGAAGGGGCGTATGGTTAGGAAGGGGCGTATGGTTAGGAGGAAGGGGCGTCTGGTTAGGAAGGGGCGTCCGGTTAGGAAGGGGCGTCCGGTTAGGAAGGGGCATCCGGTTAGGAAGGGGCGTCCGGTTAGGAAGGGGCGTCTGGTTAGGAGGAAGGGGCGTATGGTTAGGAGGAAGGGGCGTATGGTTAGGAGGAAGGGGCGTATGGTTAGGAGGAAGGGGCGTCTGGTTAGGAAGGGGCGTCCGGTTAGGAAGGGGCGTCTTAGACTGGCCACAAAAAAAGTTGTAAAAACTTTACAGTTAATATTGAACTGAACTGAATAAGATGTTCTATCTAACCCTAACCCAGTTGTCCCCCAGTATGAATAACTGTCATCTCTGTGTCAGCTGGTCTCCGTCTGCTGATTCTTAATCGTTGGTGATACCTCTCTGTTTTGTTCATTCATTTATTTATTTCTACATTTTATACATTGTTCCATAATTCGGGTTAGGGGTGTCCCGATCCCTGATCTTAAAAATTTAAGGTGGATTGGATCGGCCGATCAACATTATTATAACACGCCGATCTTTTTTTCATTATTTTTTTCCTCAAAAAGTGATCCTGATTAACACAAATTAATAAAGTAATCATATTACACAAACAAAAATATTTTTCAAACTATATACATTTAATAATTTGCACTGAAATGAGGTTTCCCAGCAGCGCTGTCTTGTATCCACCTTAAAAGTTTCTAGACCGGCGGCGTCAGGCTAAACTTTAGCAAAAATATCAGCAGTGTGGCAGCGCTATAAAATTACAAAGACCGACGCTTCAACTGAGACTTGAAACGTGTGGAAGGCTGAGATATCATGATGGGTAAGTAAGAAGAGAGTTTACAACACCACCAATTTAATCAGACACTTAAAAAAGCAGCACCGATCACCGCAGCCTTCTGTCAGGTGCCGTGGTGCCGACGGCTGCAGCTTCAGAGCTGCTGCCGACGGCACCAGCTGCTGCAGCAAACGCTCTGAGAAACTTTTAAAAGAAAGGACAAACTCCCGAAAGACTTGGAGAAATACAGAAAAATCACCGAGCTAATCGAGGAATGTATTACTGAGGACGACCAGCACATTTACAAGGCATTTAACCGGCTCATTAATTACCTCGAGCCTCGTTCCCGTCATTACATGAACGACAAAGGACACAAAGGTGCGCCAACATGTGCAGCGGGTCTTGAAAGAAGTGAAGTTAATATTTTATGTTATTTTTATTCTGATGTGATTTCATTGATTGCAAAGACTTCTGCTAGTGTTTTCATTGCCTTAAACTGCTAGCCAAGTTCACCTGCTGCTATTTAAATGAAGTGCTATGTTCTTTAGTACTGAGACTGTTGAACAGTCACTGTTAAGAAAGAAGAGTGTTTAAATAAGTTATTGTTTATTTTATGAGATGATAAAAGCTATTAATCTCAGCTTGGATGCAGGCCTATTTATTAATGTACACAGGAAATAAAATGCACGGGAAATTAAACTCTGTTTGCCCACTCAAAAGAAGTGAAATCGGATCGGGAAAAATCTGAAATCGGCCGATCATCAAAATTAAAAGATCGGAATCGGATCGGGACCCAAAAAACGTGATCGGGACATCCCTAATTCGGGTGCAGCAAACTTCCACAGCCTTTCAGATCTGTTTTATGCCAACAGTTTTTATCAGTTTTATTGAAAGATTTAAAAATGAAAAATATTCAGATCTCTTACATTACACATTGTTTTATCATGTACGATAAATTTTTCTTTTATATTTTATTCTGTGAAGCACTTTGTTTTAAATGTGTTGTAGAAATAAAATGTAATTAGATGTTCCTGCTTGATGAACAGGTTCTCACCTTTTCCACAGCTGAGGGATTCAAAGAAGTCTTGCCGCGTGAACTGTGCTTCGTCTTGGTTGATGCTGCCGTTGCAGGACGCACCGTCGGGTTTGTCCACTCTGGACATCCTCTTCAGAACCAGGTGACCCATGTTGAGAGAATACAGCCGGATGTCCTTCACCAGCACCTGCAGCCTCTCTCCCTCTGAGTCCTGTCCATGGATGAAGTTCTGGATGGTAATGCTGCCCAGATGACCCACCAGCAGCTCTGGGTGTCCAGGTCTTCGGGGAATGGACACCACGGGTGACTCGATGCTGATGTTCAGGGTCAGCTTCACCAGGAAGGTGTCCAGAGCGGACTCAGGTTCCTGCACCAGATCCTCCTCCTCGTCCTCGAATGAATAGGCCCAGTTCTGACTCAGAGTCCGACTCCTGCGTGACGGAGTCTCGAACAGCGAAACCATCCCGCTGTACTCCGCCGTCTTGGTGGCCAGAACCGTGGACACTTTGGTGGCAGCGCTCTTCAACATGGAGCGGAAGTTGTCCTCGACCTCGTTGGCGGACAGACTGAGCTCCCGCAGGAACCTGGCAGAGTGGTTGTAGTGCAGGGACGCCATCTCCAGCTTCAGCCAACATTCCCCCTGGGACTTCTCCATGAGCCGGAAGTTCAGCGCATCACTGGGAGACGCTCCGGTCTCAGAGAGGAACCCGTCCGGTCTCAGGGAGCCATCATCCGTGGTCCCGATGCTCACCACAAACTGGCTCCGCCCCCCCTCCTGTGTCAAGTCCACCAGCTGCATGGACCCCAGTGAACCGCTGATGTCCAAGTGACTCCCCAGGGAAACGTTGACCTTGGTTCCAGTAATGCTGGCCGTGGCAATCTTCAGGCCTTTCTTCTCGGCTCCCAGTGTGGCACCAGTGGACACGGTGCGGAGAAGAAGCAGGTTGAGGCGGTGGATCTCCACCGTTAGCTCCTTGTTCTGGTCATACGTGGACTGATATGTCTCCTCCTCGCCGCTGGGGTGAGCTTGATGCTGCTGGACCGATGTTGTCCAGGAACTTTCTTCTTTGGGGAAGGACTTCTGGAGGAACTTGAGCAGCTCCACCATGGTCTCTGGGTTGAGGATAATGTCCAGGTTGTTGACCTGCATGCTTGTCACCTGAAGAGAGCTGTCTAGGTTCATGGAAGGGCAGTCTGAACTCACAAACTGGTACTCCAGCTTGATGAGGGCCTCTTGGTCCTTCAGGATGGAGTTTACTGGGGAGGCTCCAGGTAGATCCCAGGATATCTGGTGTTCCTGTGGCTCTGGAGACCGCCCGTCACATGACCCGGGAGACGGTGGCTGGCTTTCTCTGAGGCTCCCGGTGGGAATGTCAAAACTGAGGTGTTTATGAGAAGCGACAAGAAGGTCAAAGTCTGATCCATAAGTCTGTAAGGTGTCTACCAGGAGAAGACCATGAACAGTCAGGGAAACCTCGGCATCATACGGCCGCTTGACGAAATGAGCATTTGTCCCAAACACCTTCAGGACCGATATGTAGCGGCCATCACTCTCCACACCAAGCTGCATGTAGTTGATGTTGAACTGGGCCAGCAGCAGACGGGATTCCACCAGGACTTCCCGGGTGTGCTGCTCCAGAGTCATCACGCTCTGGGTCTTTGCAGACCCCTGCAGCTTCCAGGAACTGTCTTCCCGGTGGAAGATCTTGTCATGGCGGAGAATGGGATGAACAGGAGACGTGTTTGGCCTCGTCTCTGGGTTTCTGTCGCCGCCGCTGCTCAGCCTTGCCAGGCAGCTCCTCAGGGCCGTCATCTTCTCCAGATTGATGTGAACTTTCAGGTCCGGCAGTGTTCCTGACAGCACGGCGCCGGGCAGCTGAGGGTCCGACGTGTACCGCAGCCTCTGCTCCAACTGCAGCAGCACGTTGAACTTCTCCACCACATGCGTCGGCCCGACCTCACTCTCCTGGAGGTGTTTCCAGTTGTCCTTGTAGCGACCGACCATTATCTGCAGGTCCTTGAATGACAGGCAGTACTTCTCATAGAGCTTCCTGCTGTAGGCCTGCTGACCCTCTGGAGATCTCAGACTGGACAGTTCAGGGCTTTTCAGCTGAGGTTTGGAAGGCACATCGAGTTCA
Organism: Hirundichthys speculiger; assembly: GCA_018398805.1. NCBI lineage: Eukaryota > Metazoa > Chordata > Actinopteri > Beloniformes > Exocoetidae > Hirundichthys > Hirundichthys speculiger. Next base: position 51,396 of record JAGFBZ010000922.1, on the reverse strand, counting down.
GGCAGTGGAGATTCTGGCGGTGTGGCCAGAGGAGTCTGGTACTCATCATCACTCATGTCTTCAACTTCAGCCTGAGCAGCTTTGGAGGTCACCAAACTGTCATCTACAGAAGAACCAAACAGTAAAGCTCATCAGGAGCAGGTACGTGGACCTCTGAAAAAAGTAGATGTTTGCTGGTTTCTCACTCCTGGTCCTAAAGCACATCTGCCCTCCTCCAACACACCTGGTTCAAATGAACAGATGACCTCACTGGCTTCACATCCTGGTCTGTATGCCAGGTGAGCAGGTAACACATCCTGGTCTGTATGCCAGGTGAGCAGGTAACATCTAAAACATGCAGGGCAGTGGAACTTGAGGACCAGGACTGAGAAAAACAGGTCTGGAGCATTCAAGTGTGTGTTAACACGATGTCAAGTAAGAAAAACATCAACAATGGTTTCAGAGAAGCAACTGCTGATTATTCTCACGTTGAAGTCCATGACAGCACAGTCAGAAGACTGAATTAATAAAGTTCGTTTGGTTGGTTTCCAGAGAAGCATGACTGAGGCTGAAAAACTGCACCTGAACAAACCAGCAGATCTCTGGCACAATGAACGCCAAAGACGAACCATGTTTGGAGGAACCCAGCAGAAACACCTCAGACCCACCTGTCAAGCACAGTGGTGAAGGCATCATGGATCTGGGTTAGGGTTTTTTCCACCTCTGTATTGAACAAACTTACAGAAACTTGATCAAATCAGCCTGTTATGTGGATGATGAGACACGACCCAGCAGGCCGTCTGACAGAGGTGTTATGGGAAAATAAAAATATATAAATAAAGAGGGGAGGGGCCGCCCGGTGGCACAGTGGTTAGGGCAGGTGACCCATACAGAGGCTATAGTCCTCGCACAGCGGTCACGGGTTCAACTCCCGGCCCGCTGTTGTCTCTCCTGCCCCCTTTCATGTCTGTCTCTACTGTGAATAAAGGCCACTACAGTGATTCCTTATTTTTTCACGGTTAATGGGGATCTTTCTGTTTCCTTCACAGCCTCTGGTCTCTGGAACCGTAGTAAACAAACCGCTGCTATTGTGTTATTTGTGGCTCGTAATTAGCGGCTAACACGCTAACAACAACAAAAGAAACAGTCCGGTTTTCTCTGCATGGAAGGGGAACTTTATTCTGGCGCTGCAGGAACTTGTAACATCACACAGGTTGTATTGTTGTCGGTTAACAGAGAATGTAAATCTATATACGCTGTGCTCGGGGGTTCAACTAGGCAGTTACCTCCTCACAGATCTGGAACTACGCAGATGACACCACTCTATTCTGCTCCACATCAGATCAGTTAAAGGATCCTTGGAAATCTACCAAGAAAAGGCCAACAAACTCGGCTTCAAGGTCAGCTGGCTCAAAACAAAACTAATGCTCAACGGAGGCGCTACCCCCCCCCCTCCGTTGCAGATCAGTGGAGAGGAAGTTGAGTTTGTGACTTCCTCCACCTACCTCGGATCCATTATCACCAACAACGGCAACATCACAACGGAAATAAACCGGAGACGTGCCCTGGCAGCCAGCGCCATGAAAACAGTCTGGTAAGCCACTGTGGAGACACCACTCCATATCAAGGGAGACCAGACTGAAGATCTAAAACACCTCCGTCCTCTCTATCCTTCTCTACGGAGCGGAAACGTGGCCTCTCAACAAGACCATGGCAGCCAGAATCGATGGGTTCGACAGCAGAGCTCTGCGTACAGTTGAGGGGATGAAGTGACCGGGTCTCCAACATCTCGCTGTGAGAACGGACCCAACAACCCCCCCGCGACCCAACTGGCAGCACAGCGACGGATGCGCTGGTATGGACATCTCAAAAGACTCCCGAACATCCCACTCACGCTATCCTCCACTTTGACCCCAAATCTGCCGGCTGGAAACGCCCCCGTGGTGCCCCCCGCACACGATGGATGGACCGGTTACCAGGGACCTACACCAAACCAGGCTGGTCACTGACTGAAGCCCAGCCTCCACCACTGGACCGACCCAAATGGAGAAGATTGGTGAAACTGACTGGCTCTACGCATGGCGTCACCCCCGCCGCCGAGCAAGAGACCCGATGATGATGACGACGACACGCTGGGCTGCTGTTTATGCTCACTCCACTTTTGATCTAACTCTGTTTTCATTCTGCCGTCCCACGACACACACACTACATTACCCATAAGGCCACACCATTACCCATAAGGCCACCTTCTTAAAGGGGCCAGGCCTGGCTCACAACATTTCTTCGCTGTGACAGAACGTGTGATGTTTCCGCAATTTTTTTCTTCATTTTTTATTATATTATATATTTCTGAAAAATCAGAGAATAACTAAAACCGCAGATCTTAAAGTGCGAATTGGCGAGGGATCACTGAAGTGCCAAAAATATGAGACAACTGGAGAGTGGAGGCAGAATCAAGAGATCTACAGTACGTATTTACAGCACCATCACGAGCCAATCAGGAGAAGTTCATGGTCCAGAATGTTCTAGAGGTCCAAAATTCCTCAATGAGCTGAAGCAGTGTAATAAAGAAGAAAAGACCAGACCTCCTCCAGAAACCTCAACTTCCTGCTGCTGAACTACAACTGAATCATGGGGGTTTTTCTGCCTCTCTAAACCACTGCTGATATCTTTCCTTGCTTGATAGTCTGTTTTAAACTGCTAAGAGATCTTAGCAGTGCCAAGTTTTCATTTTTATTTTTTCTTGAATAAATAATGACCCAGTAAAAAATAGAGCAAAAACAAACAACTAATTTTAGTGACGAGACAGCAGGTTGTTTCACCTTGAGAGTTTGTCAGAAGAATCCTCCCCAGATCAACTACGACCAGCATGGGGTCTCCTGACTGGAAATCATCAGGGAAGATGACCTGAGGTGCGCAGATGTCCAGTTTCATGGTCCAACGTTTGCTGTTTTCCTACAAGTCAAATTCAAACATGTTAGTTCTGAAGACGTCACCTCCCAACTCCTTCGTGTCACGTTCAAACAGGTCTCTCTTACGATGAACTCTCCCACCAGCAGCTGGTCAATGGTCTGTCTGATCTCAGCTTTGGTTTGCATCTTCAGCTTGTTGTACTGCCTCCTGGCAGCTTCTGCCACTCTCAGTTCCAGCTCCGACTGATACCCAAAACCTGACCATCAGAAGACAAGAGACAGTTGGTGATCCGTCCAACATCATCTTCTTCTTATCCAGGTTCAGGTGGCGGGGGCAATTCAATTCAACTTTATTTGTATAGCATCTATTACAATGTACACTGTCTCTCTGCACTCTTCCAGACCCAGAGCAAATATTAACTATAAGTAATATGATTAAATCTTGATTAAAGAAACGGTGGCAAGGAAAAACTCCCCTTTAGGAGAGAAGAAACCTTGATCAGGATCATAAGAGGGGACATTTCTGCTGAACACCAGCTGGGTAAAAGAAAGAAAAGAGAAGGGAGACAGGATAGAGAGAGTAATGGTAAATGGACTGCACCTATATAGCGCCTTTCTAGACGCCATCATGGTGCCCCAGCAGCGCTTTACAAAACCCTCGCATTCAATCATTCACCTTCCACTACTTAACCCTAACCTGGGGTGGAGGTCGACGCCGGGACGACGTCTATATAGACAGGTGGAGGTCTATGCTGGGATGACGTCTATATAGACGGGTGGAGGTCGGCGCCGGGGCGACGTCTATATAGACAGGTGGAGGTCAACGCCGGGACGACGTCCATATAGACGGGTGGAGGTCGACGCCGGGACGACGTCCATATAGACGGGTGGAGGTCGACGCCGGGACGACATCTATATAGACAGGTGGAGGTCTATGCTGGGATGACGTCTATATAGACAGGTGGAGGTCAACGCTGGGATGACGTCTATATAGACGGGTGGAGGTCAACGCTGGGATGACGTCTATATAGACAGGTGGAGGTCGACGCTGGGACGACGTCTATATAGACAGGTGGAGGTCGACGCCGGGACGACGTCCATATAGACGGGTGGAGGTCGACGCCGGGACGACGTCCATATAGACGGGTGGAGGTCGACGCCGGGACGACGTCTATATAGACGGGTGGAGGTCGTGCCGGGACGACGTCTATATAGACAGGTGGAGGTCAACGCTGGGATGACGTCTATATAGACAGGTGGAGGTCAACGCTGGGATGACGTCTATATAGACAGGTGGAGGTCAACGCTGAGATGACGTCTATATAGACAGGTGGAGGTCAACGCTGGGATGACGTCTATATAGACGGGTGGAGGTCGACGGCGGGACGACGTCCATATAGACGGGTGGAGGTCGACGCCGGGACGACGTCTATATAGACGGGTGGAGGTCAACGCCGGGACGACGTCCATATAGACGGGTGGAGGTCGACGCTGGGACGACGTCTATATAGACGGGTGGAGGTCGACGCCGGGACGACGTCTATATAGACGGGTGGAGGTCGACGCCGGGACGACGTCTATATAGACGGGTGGAGGTCGACGCCGGGACGACGTCTATATAGACGGGTGGAGGTCGACGCCGGGACGACGTCTATATAGACAGGTGGAGGTCAACGCTGGGAGACTATATAGACGGGTGGAGGTCAACGCTGGGATGACGTCTATATAGACGGGTGGAGGTCAACGCTGGGATGACGTCTATATAGACGGGTGGAGGTCAACGCTGGGATGACGTCTATATAGACGGGTGGAGGTCAACGCTGGGATGACGTCTATATAGACAGGTGGAGGTCAACGCCGGGACGACGTCCATATAGACGGGTGGAGGTCGACGCCGGGACGACGTCCATATAGACGGGTGGAGGTCGACGCCGGGACGACGTCCATATAGACGGGTGGAGGTCGACGCCGGGACGACGTCCATATAGACGGGTGGAGGTCGACGCCGGGACGACGTCCATATAGACGGGTGGAGGTCGACGCCGGGACGACGTCCATATAGACGGGTGGAGGTCGACGCCGGGACGACGTCTATATAGACAGGTGGAGGTCTATGCTGGGATGACGTCTATATAGACGGGTGGAGGTCAACGCTGGGATGACGTCTATATAGACAGGTGGAGGTCAACGCTGGGATGACGTCTATATAGACAGGTGGAGGTCAACGCTAGGATGACGTCTATATAGACGGGTGGAGGTCGGCGCCGGGACGACGTCCATATAGACGGGTGGAGGTCAACGCCGGGACGACGTCCATATAGACGGGTGGAGGTCGACGCCGGGACGACGTCCATATAGACGGGTGGAGGTCGACGCCGGGACGACGTCCATATAGACGGGTGGAGGTCGACGCCGGGACGACGTCCATATAGACGGGTGGAGGTCGACGCCGGGATGACGTCTATATAGACGGGTGGAGGTCAACGCTGGGATGACGTCTATATAGACGGGTGGAGGTCTATGCTGGGATGACGTCTATATAGACAGGTGGAGGTCAACGCTGGGATGACGTCTATATAGACGGGTGGAGGTCTATGCTGGGACGACGTCTATATAGACAGGTGGTGTCTCCCTGCAGCATAGACCTATACCAGCATAGACCTATAGCAGCGTAGACCTATACCAGCATAGACCTATAGCAGATTAGATCTATAGCAGCGTAGACCTATAGCAGCATAGACCTATAGTAGCATAGACCTATAGCAGCGTAGACCTATAGTAGCATAGACCTATACCAGCATAGACCTATAGTAGCATAGACCTATACCAGCATAGACCTATAGCAGTATAGACCTATAGCAGCGTAGACCTATAGTAGCATAGACCTATAGCAGCGTAGACCTATAGCAGCGTAGACCTATAGCAGGTTAGACCTATAGCAGCGTAGACCTATAGCAGCGTAGACCTATAGCAGGTTAGACCTATAGCAGGTTAGACCTATACCAGCATAGACCTATACCAGCATAGACCTATAGCAGCCTAGACCTATACCAGCATAGACCTATAGCAGCATAGACCTATACCAGCATAGACCTATAGCAGCATAGACCTATACCAGCATAGACCTATAGCAGTATAGACCTATAGTAGCATAGACCTATAGTAGCATAGACCTATAGCAGGTTAGACCTATAGCAGCGTAGTCCTATAGCAGCATAGACCTAAAGCATAGACCTAAAGCAGCCTAGACCTATAGCAGCGTAGGCCTATACCAGCATAGACCTATACCAGTATAGACCTATAGTAGCGTAGACCTATAGTAGGTTAGACCTATAGCAGGTTAGACCTATAGCAGCACAGACCTAAAGCAAAACAGACCTAAATCAGCGTAGACCTAAATCAGCGTAGACCTATAGCAGTATAGACCTATAGCAGCGTAGACCTATAGCAGTATAGACCTATAGCAGCAGCATAGACCTATAGCAGCATAGGCCTATAGCAGATTAGTCCTATACCAGCACAGACCTATAGCAGCGTAGACCTATACCAGCATAGACCTATAGCAGTATAGACCTGTAGCAGCGTAGTCCTATACCAGCACAGACCTATAGCAGCGTAGACCTATAGCAGCCTAGACCTATAGCAGGTTAGACCTATACCAGCATAGACCTATACCAGCATAGACCTATACCAGCATAGATCTATAGCAGTATAGACCTATAGCAGCGTAGACCTATAGCAGCATAGACCTATAGCAGCCTAGCTATGATGAGGTTGTTTCAGACCAGCCTGCTCTAGTCAGCCATATAACTGTAGCTATGACAGTCGTCCAATCAGAGGTCCAGACCTCCTTCTCTCCAGCCACCTCCTCTAGATCTTCTAGGAAGACACCAAGAAGTTTTCGGATAGATTTGTGAATTTAAATCTGTGAATTTATTTTTGTTAATATTCATCTTTATCTAAACTAAGCACAAACATGTAAGTCAATGAGTGTTTGGTAGATTACTTATTTGTAGTAACAAAGCATCTTGGTAATAAATCTTATACCGTTAGAAAGCCTGTTTATTTCTCTTTTAAATGGAGCCACATTGATTTGACATTGATTGACTTGACTGCACACCTGTGGAGGTCTGCCTACGGTTCCTCAGCGCTGACAGGATGGAGAAACAGTCTTCTTGGGATGCCAACTGCAAGGTCTGACATCCTGTATTATCTGGAAGTTAGCCTTCAGTTTGTAGATGCTGTTTGGGTTCATTCCAAACAAAGTTGCTCCATCACATGGACCCTATCCAGATCAAACATGGGTAGGAGGACCCACGCTCACAGCTCATCACCTGAAGGTACCAGAAGTTCAAAACAAACATCAACAGCAAAAAAAAAAAGGCTGTTTGTCATTGACAGAGAAGATTTGTCAAATCTTTTCATGGGTTCAACCCACATCATCAGCTCATGTTCCTGACAGATGTGGCTCCGTTTAAAAGGGAAATAAATGACCTTTCCAGCGGTATAAGATTTACTCCCAAGAAGCATTTATACAACAAAAAAAGAAACCATCTACCAAAACACTAATTTACTTACTTTTTGTGCTTAGTTGAGATTTGTGAATCTAGATCTGTGACTCTGTGAGAGAAGCACCACGGTGAGTCAGGTAGGACTGGTGCTGGAGACGAGACTAAGACTGGTCAACTGGTCTGACTGTTGTTCAGGAGAAACCTGAAGAATCTTCCTGTAAATTGAATTCCAGCAGTAATGAGAACATGTGGGTGTCCTGGCGGTTACCTGAGGTGTGAACTCGTCCTTTATAGAAGAACTCAGTGACCTTCTTGATGGCCTGAGGGTTATAGATGATGTTCAGTGGACTGGTGTTCACTTCCAGTCTCCTCTCAAACTTGGACCTCAAAGGGTTTCGTTCGTAGATCATCTCAAACACCGGAGATGTGCACTCAGCCCCGCCTCCTGACGGCAGACCAAAAACAGGATGTTTTTACAGTTGTTAGGTGATTGGATGATTGTGGTAAACCTGGAGAACCATCCTGCAGATTCAGATTAAAACATCCTGAATGAATACGGGGAGCTCACCAGCTGCAGCAGGGGCAGACTGGTCCACTGACTGGTTCACAGCAACAACAACCTTGTCCTGGAAGAAGAGACAGAGCATGGTGAGGCTGGAAACGACAGAAGCATCCTCAGAGATCCAGGTCTTTCAGGTCTCTCACCGTTTTGGGCGACACCAGGACGGGGAAGATGGAGCCCTGCGTGGTCAGGTCTCTGAGGAACAGACCGCCCAGCTGGACAGACAGCAGCGAGGACTCTGATCGAGGCAGCGACTCTACTCTGACCTTCACACCTGAGGGCAGGTGGACACAGAAGCTCACATCAGTAAAGACAGGTGTCTGAAGGTCTAACGTGTCTCTGTTTTACCCTCCGGTTAGGGCTGGATGAAACAGTTCTGGTTACAGAGATGATTCTTCAGCTAACCCAAACAGACCGAAGTCAGAACTCTACCAGGTTTCAGTAAACATCAACTGGATCTGAACAGAGGCCTGAGCTCAGAATATTAATCAGAGTCCATAGTTCTTCTTCTTCAGAGAAGAAGATAATGAAAACATTCCAGGAATCTGATAACCTCCAAAGGTGGCATCTTCAGAGTCATCTGACTGAGGAGTACCACAAGGCTCTGTGTGTGGACCTCTGCTTCTTTACCAGCTTCTACTCAGGTGTTCAGTGATACAGATGTCACGATTCAAGATTCCTTTACTGTCATTCAGAACACCACAGAAATGCAGCACAGAACCAAAGTACGTAGTTCAGGTTAAAAACATAAAAACACCCTTCAGCCTTGAATATATGTCAGTTTATATGCAGACGATACTCTGATTTATGTTTCCGATCAGGACTCCAGTTGTTCTCTGAAAGAACACGGAAGTAGACTCTCGGTCATCCAGGTCAAGGTGATCCTCTGACGTTTAATCTCCAAACCAGTGGCCTTGATTCGAGCCTCAGAGGATCTTTTCTGGTTTGTGCTCTGGTTCAGCTAGGATGAGGATCATCAACCAGTCCAGACTCCAGGCTCTGTGATGGTATGGGTTTGCATCAGTGTCCTTCTCATCCAGGGAACTGTATCCCAACAGTATTTGGATCTGCTTTCTTCATCCAAAGATCTCCAGTTGCTTCTTCTAAAGCTTCAGTTTGTCAGGTGACCCAGAGAAAGTTGGAATCACCTCAGCTTGGATAAATGTTCTCTGAGGCTGAGCCATGAAGGAGAGAAAATATCACATCTGAGTGATTGTAGAATGCAAATTATGATCTGATAATGCTCACAGTGTAGTAGAGTAACAATAATGTAGTGATTATTGTGATTGGTGATTTCTAATCAATAACCGTAGGATCAATGTTAATTTTAGTAATGCAGAAAAATGCTGATCTGAAAGTACCTGTTCACCTGTACTGTGATGTAAGGTAAACAGGTGAGACAGCGGCGCTCTGAGTGTCAGGTTGTCTCGAGAACGTGAGGCATCAATCACGTCTAACCGAAGCTGTGTTCGTGTCCATACTGGCTGGGATCTGTAGATGTTTGCAGAGGTCCATCTCCAGCTTCCAGTGGAGGTGAGGATCCAAGCATCGCTCTCAGTGACGTGTCATTTATGTCTTTTTTATTAGCATGGGAGAAAACAACACATCTGGACAAGCACTGGATTCTTGTGTGCTTCTATAACCAGCGTGAAAGGACAACCCAGTTGCCATGACCTCCATCACTGCAGGACCTCAGTTTCTACCTGGACGTACCTGAGAACTCCAGTTGGATGACACCGCTCTCGTGCAGCAGGTCCGCCCTCCTGTCCTGGTGGAAGAGCGTGACCCCGCCCCTCTCCAGGAAGAACTCCAGCCGAGCAAAGATGTGGTCCCGCCGGGTGAAGGTGTTCAGAGTGTGAGAGTCCTCCAGAGGGTCAAACAGGTCCTCTGTCTCTGCTGGATGGAGGTCAGAGGTCAGAGGTCAGAGGTCAGGGTTCGTTCGTTCCTGTAATCCTGGTTGGTCCGTTCCACATCCTCAACACTGATTTGTTCTCAGTTTAATGTAGCATTATTATTGTTTATGCTTCCTGGTATCATGTCAGACAGCAGATCTCTCCAGAGTCAGGTGTTTCTTACCCAGGATGTCCCAGGATGACGGACTTGGCAACAGTTCTTCAGGTCTGTGTGGATCTTGGGAGTCTCCGTACCAGCCCCCCCAACCTGGGAACCAAGACTGCAGGTACTGGACCATCCCTGAGCTCCCGCTCTTTGGAATGGGTGGGGTGGACAAACTGGGCTGGGGGTCAGCGCTCGGTTCTCTCACGTTCTGAAGGACGAGACGAAGAAAACCCTGTTGGACCAAAACTACGGCGTCCACATGTGGAACAAACATCAAACTACTTTAACATGAGGCAGCTGGGAAAGAGTCTGTTGACACTATAACATCTTTTATTTAATCTTCACCCAGATTCACTTTGTGTTTTTCCTATCAAACTGATGAAAAGAAAAAGACTCATTAGGTTTATTGATTAAGTGAAAGACAGTCCAGTCATGGACACCGACACCAGGAAACAGCAGAGTTGCTGTTAGTTCAGGAAATGATCGTGAGAATTGATATAGTAGAAAAAAGGGTTTTCTACTAAAGAATTTAGTCTGTTAAACGGAGTTGACACCTGCAGGATTTTCAAAGAACATCTGATCTCTGATAACTGATCACAGACTGAGCTGGTTTAAGGATGCAGTTATGAAGCTCCTGATAATTTATTATTCATAAATTTGCAAAGCACTCTAAAATGTGATTTCTTAGTCTTTTTGCTGCTGTGTAGACTGATGGGAGGAAAACATAAATGATCTAATTTTAAGACGAGTGTGACGGAAACATACCTCTGCAATCTGCTCCTGCTTTCTAAACCAGTCGTGGACGATTTCTCTGAGGCTGTGCAGTTCTTCTAACGTCTGCTCCTCCTCCACTCGCTCCAACTCACTCTGGACCACAAAGGAGAAACCAGAACCAGTTTGAGAGAAGAGCTTCAACCAACAAACCAGTGCACACTGGAGATGGAAAATGGTAACTGGCTGATCATTTCTCTCCATTTAGGAAAAGCAGACTGGAATGAAGGCTGGTCTGGAACTGTTGAGGACACCAGGGAGATGTTCTACTAAGAGTGAGTGCTAAATTAAGTATAATGCAGGTCAAGGCCCTGCATCATTTTTTTGAAAATGATTGAGACTGTTTGACTCCTTCAGGCATCTTGAGAGGTTTGTCCTCGCTGGTTTGTCAGATGAGTTGTAAAAAGCACTAAAATGATTCAGGAAGTCTTGGTTCACTTAAAAGGAGAAGAATAAAATCAAATCCAAGACTTGTGGAAAAAAGTTGAGATGACAGAAAAAGTTGAGTGATTTAAAAGTGCATAAAGCAGGAAGCAGCAGGAGACACATCTGCACTCTCCAGAGGCTAGAACATTCTCTAACAAAACAAGAAGAGTTGTTTTTGTTGTTTCTGTTTTCATTCACTAAATCACTTTGTGTTGTACAGGTTGAATGAAGACTGACTAACTGACTGACTGACTGACTGACTGACTGATTGGCTGGTTGGTTGAGCGACCGAGCGACCGACCGACTGACAGAGCGACCGAGCGACCGACCGAGCGACCGACCGACTGAGCTATCGAGCGACCGAGCGACCGGATTGACAGAGCGACCGACCGATCGACCAAGCAACCGACCGACCGAGCAACGGACCTAGCGACCGAGTGACCGAACGAGCGACCGAGCAACCGACTGACCAACCGAGCAACCGACCGACCGAGCAACGGACCTGGCGACCGAGTGACCGAACGAGCGACCGAGCAACCGCCCGACCGAGCTATCGAGCGATCGAGCGACCGAGTGACCAACCGAGCTATCGAGCGAGCGACCGACCTAGCGACCGAGCGACTGACCGAGCAACCGAGTGACCGACCGATCGAGCTATCGAGCGAGCGACCAACCGACCGACCTAGCGACCGAGTGACCGATCGAGCGACCGAACGAGCGAACGAGCGACTGAGCTATCGAGCGACCGAGTGACCGACCGAGCGACCGACCGAACGACCGACCGAACGACCGGCAGAGCGAACGACCGACTGAGCTATCGAGCGATCGAGTGACCGACCGAGCGACCGACCGAACGACCGAGCAACCGACCGACAGAGCGAACGAGCGACCGAGCGACCGATCGAGCGAGCGACCGACGGACCGACCGACAGAGCGACCGACCGAGCGAGCGACCGAGCGACCGACCGACCTAGCGACCGACGGACCGACCGACCGAGCGACCGACCGAGCGAGCGACCGACGGACCGACCGACAGACCGACCGACAGAGCGACCGACCGACCGAGCGAGCTCCAGTGTGGTACCTCCTCCTGAGGACTCAGTGGGACTCCTTTCAGCCTGCTGAAGTACAGGCTCGTGTAGGTCTGGGCGTCTCCAGCTCGCTGCAGAGCGAAGGTCCAGCTGCACCGCCGCCGCTGCTCCCTGATCTCATGCAGGTTGGCCTGGATAGCAAACATCCACCACTTCCTGCAGCTGGAGGAAGAAGACCGCAGAGTTGAAGAGTTAAAGAAACCAACAACAATGAAGATAAAGATCAGACTGAAGGACCACCCAGGTTGACCCTCAACAACACCATGATCATGTTCAGAGACATCTGACAGGAAGTCAGCTGATTACTTGCTCAAACCAGTTTGGTTGAACTTACTTCCCAGTGACGGGGACTTTGGGTCTCCACTTCCTGTAGATCAGGCCTCTCTCTCTGCGGTCCAGCTCTTTCAGGAAGGCCATGATCTGCTGGTACTGGACCTGCACAGACAGGCAGACCCGTTTAACGCTAGAAACATCTGCAGGGTTTCTGTGGATGATGACATCATCCACAGAAACCCTGCAGTTCTGTCAGTGAGTTAGCTGATAACTTTAATTAGAACATGTAATGTGATTGACTGTTAAGTTGAAGGTTGTCTCTTGAGAGAAAGAAGCTCCTTGGAGGATCTGAACAGGGAACAGAGTCCCAGGAACCTCTTTGACCCTGGTGGTCTGATCTGAACAGGGAACAGAGTTCCTGGAACCTCTTTGACCCTGGTGGTCTGATCTGAACAGGGGTTAGGGTTAGAAGGTCTGCCTGCAGACTAACCCTAACCCTAACCCTATGGAGATGTGTGGAAACTATAATAAAGGTAATAATAATCCTGACCCACAGTAAAACATAAAGGATCTGGACCAGGATCTGGACCCTGGAACTCCTGTGAAACAAATATCAGCCTTAAAGGTTGAGTGAACGTGTCCAGGACTTTCAGAAGAACAGAAGCTGTTTTTCTGAACAGAAGCAGCAGCAGAGCTGGAATGATCATCTTCATTCACACAGCTGTCAGAGATCACGTTTACACCAGTACTGATAAAAAAGATCCCAGAACCTGTGAGAGGCGCAGAGACATGGGCTGCAGCTGGACCTGGCCTTGGATCCGGGGACAGCTTCTGGACCTCAGGGGCTCTTTGGAGGTGTTTCTTCTGAGCAGCACAGAAGCACAGACCGGTTCAAAGATGTACTGATGCTCACGGCTCTTCATACACCGGGTCATGGCGTCCTGGATGGGGGACAATCAAGCAGACAAACATCTGAACACGGGTCGGTCCAGAGAGGTCCAGACGGTCTGAACACGGGTCGGTCCAGAGAGGTCCAGACGGTCTGAACACGGGTCGGTCCAGACGGTCTGAACACGGGTCGGTCCAGAGAGGTCCAGACGGTCTGAACACGGGTCGGTCCAGACGGTCTGAACACGGGTCGGTCCAGACGGTCTGAACACGGGTCGGTCCAGACGGTCTGAACACGGGTCGGTCCAGACGGTCTGAACACGGGTCGGTCCAGAGAGGTCCAGACGGTCTGAACACGGGTCGGTCCAGACGGTCTGAACACGGGTCTGTCCAGACGGTCTGAACACGGGTCGGTCCAGACGGTCTGAACACGGGTCGGTCCAGACGGTCTGAACACGGGTCGGTCCAGAGACTGAGACTGACCCACCAACTCAGTGATCCAGACGGCACTGAGTTGGTGGTTCAGAGTAGAACCACAGTAGAGAATGACCAACGTCAAAATGAAACTAGGAAAGTCACATACCTTCAACATCCATCCATCCATCCATCCATCCATCCATCCATCCATCCATCCATTAACATCCATCCATCCATCCATCCATCCATCCATCCATCCAAACATCCATCCATCCATTAACATCCATCCATCCATCCATCCATTCCATCCATCCATCCATCCATCCATCCATCCATCAATATCTATCAATCCATCCATCCATCCATCCATCAATCCATCTCCATCCATCCATCCATCCATCCATCCATCCATCCATCAATCCATTCCATCCATCCATCCAATCCATCCTCCATCATCCATCCATCCATCCATCCATCCATCAATCCATCCTATCAACATCCATCCATCCATCCATCCATCCACCATCCATCCATCCATCCAATCCATCCATCCATCCATCCATCCATCCATCCAATCCATCCATCCAACATCCATCCATCCATCCATTAACATCCATCCAGCCATCCATCCATTAATCCATCCATCCATCCATCCATCCATCCATCCATCCATCCATCAACATCCATCCATCCATCCATCCATCCATCCATCAACATCCATCCATCCATCCATCAATCCATCCATCCATCCATCCATCATCCATCCATCCATCCATCCATCCATTAACATCCATCCATCCATCCATCCATCAACATCCATCCATCCATCCATCCATCCATCCAATCCATCCATCCATCCACATCCATCCATCCATCCATCCATCCATCCATCCAATCCAGCCATCCATCCATCCAGCCATCCATCAACATCCATCCCTCCATCAACAGCCATCCAATCCAGCCATCCATCCATCCATCCATCCAATATCCTATCAACATCCATCCATCCATCCAGCCATCCAATCCATCCTCCATCAAACATCCATCCATCCATCCATCCATCCATCCAATATCCATCCAGCCATCCATCCATCCAACAGCCAGCCACCCACATCATCCACAGCAGCACATCATATCCATCCATCCATCCATCATCCAGCGAGCACACAGCCATCCATCCATCCATCCATCAACATCCATCCATCCATCCATCCATCCATCCACATCCATCAACATCATCCATCCATCCATCCATCCAGCCAGCCATCCATCCATCCAGCCATCCATCCATCCATCATCCATCCATCCATCCATCCATCCATCCATCCATCCATCCAGTAACATCTATCAACATCCATCCATCCATCCATCCATCCACCATCATCCATCCATCCATCCATCCATCCATCCATCCATCCATCAATATCTATCAACATCCATCCATCCATCCATCCATCCATTAACATCTATCAACATCCATCCATTCAGTTAAAATCCATAATAATTTCTGTGTCTTTAATTTTGGTTTTCTATTTAAATTTTTTTCATCAAATCAGGAAAGATAGATGGACATCACTGGCTAGTCTAACCTAGCCTAGCTTAGCCTTACCTAGCCTAGCCTAGACTGTGGACTGAAACACGAAGGTCTAGGATGAATGTATTAATGAAACATTATGGGGGAATTTAGAAACAATCCTGCTCAGATCGTGAAATTAATTTCACCAAACTTTCTTTCAGCTACGACGTGTCCTGATCAAATGTAGCCACATCAGTTTATATATAAACTGGAGAGAAGAGGCCCCAAAATTGAGCTCTGCGGAATTCCCATAGTTGATGTTAACGGTAGTGAAAGTTCAGTGTTTACTTTGAGCCTTTGTTGTCTGTGCTCCAGGTATGATGCAAACCAGCCTATAGCATGTTTAGAGAGGTTAAAAGTGGTGAGTTTGTTCAGGAGTACGTTGTGGTTCACTGTATCGAAAGCTTTTTTGAGGTCTATAAATACGGCCCCCACAACATTAACCCTGTCCAGACTTCTCTTAAAGTTCTCTGTAAGGTAGCAATTAGCCATTTCTGTTTAATATCCTGGTCTACAACCAAACTGTTTATTGTTAATAAGACCATTACTCTCAAGGTGGTCTATCAGCTGCTCTGTAACAATTTTCTCTAGAATCTTGGAAAGAGCAGGAAATATAGAGATTGGTCTGTAGTTACATGTCTGATCTTTAGCAACAGACTTAAAACTTGGTGTTATGATGGCTTGTTTCCAACTTTGTGGAAATTTGCCTACTCTGATGGAAAGGTTTATCAAATGTGTTACGGGTTTAGCCAGGATAGAACAGTGAGTTTTAATAAAGGCAGTATCAAATGCCCAAATGCGTTCTTTGCTTTAGACACATTTAGTTTGTTAATGACTTTAAGTATCTCCTCCTGACTCACTTCCTTAATTTTGAAGAGCATTGAAGGCTCTGATGTTGTGGACAAAGCGACAGAATTGCTGGTTCAAAATTCTCTGCTAGCTCCTCTACTGACCTTATAAAAAAATTATTACATTCATTTGCATTTTATCTCTGCTATTAACACCATTCAATTCTAGTTATGTGATTATTTTTTGTTGACTAGATTTAAGTTTAGTGAGACTATTCAGGTAAAAATAAGACAATGGCTACTGACACACTGATTGGTTTAACAGGTGAACGTCCTAACCACTCCTATGCATAATGTAGCGGGTAGCGCAGGTGGAATAGCGGGTTTAGGAAGGTGGAAGATTACGTTCTTTGCGGGGGAACGCCCCTCACGCTACCCACTATTCCTTAATAGCGGCTTTAGGAGATCCGGCGGAAGATCGGGCCCCTAGACTGAAGGTGACTCCATCACTGACCTGAATCTGATTTGTAGGCAGCTTTCCCAGCATCTCACATTCGGTGTCCCAGTAGACACTGAAGTCTTCGATCTCCAGCTGCTTCTGTCTGAGGAGTTTCTGCACCTGCAAACGCAACAGGACCAAAAAACTCTCCATTAACACCGTACCGTACCGTCTTCTTATCCGAGGTCGGGTCGCGGGGGCATCAGCCGGAGTAAGGAAGGCCCAGACCCCCCTCTCCCCGGCCACTTCCTCCAGCTCCTCTGGGGGGATCCCGAGGCGTTCCCAGGCCAGCCGAGAGACATAGTCCCTCCAGCGTGTCCTGGGTCTTCCCCGGGGTCTCCTCCCAGTGGGCCGTGCCCGGAACACCTCACCAGGGAGGCGTCCAGGAGGCATCCTAACCAGATGAACCACCTCATCTGGCTCCTCTCGATGCGGAGGAGCAGCGGTTCTACTCTGAGCCCCTCCCGGATGACCGAGCTTCTCACCCTATCTCTAAGGGAGAGCCCGGCCACCCTGCGAAGGAAGCTCATTTCAGCCGCTTGTATCCGCCATCTTGTTCTTTCGGTCACTACCCAAAGCTCATGACCATAGGTGAGGGTGGGAACGTAGATCGACCGGTAAATCGAGAGCTTCGCCTTCCGACTCAGCTCCTTCTTCACCACAACAGACCGGCGCAGCACCCGCATCACTGCAGATGCCGCACCGATCCGTCTGTCGATCTCCCGCTCCATCCTTCCCTCACTCGTGAACAAGATCCCGAGATACTTAAACTCCTCCACTTGGGGAAGGACCTCATCCCCAACCTGGAGAAGGCACTCCACCCTTTTCCGGCTGAGGACCATGGTCTCGGATTTGGAGGTGCTGGTTCTCATCCCAGCCGCTTCACAGCCGGCTGCGAATCGCTCCAGCGAGAGTTGTAGATCACGGCTCGATGAAGCCAACAGAACCACATCATCTGCAAATAGCAGAGACCCAATCCTGAGGCCACCGAACCGGATCCCCTCAACACCTCGACTGCGCCTAGAAATTCTGTCCATAAAAGTTATGAACAGAATCGGTGACAAAGGGCAGCCTTGGCGGAGTCCAACACTCACTGGAAACGAATCCGACTTACTGCCGGCAATGCGGACCAAACTCTGGCACCTGTCGTACAGGGACCAGACAGCCCGTATAAGGGAGTCCGGCACCCCATACTCCCGAAGCACCCCCCACAGGAATCCCCGGGGAACACGGTTGAACGCCTTCTCCAAGTCCACAAAACACATGTAGACTGGTTGGGCGAACTCCCATGCCCCCTCCATAACCCTGAAGAGGGTGTAGAGCTGGTCCACCGTTCCACGGCCGGGACGAAAACCACACTGCTCCTCCTCAATCCGAGATTCGACTATCCGACGGACCCTCCTCTCCAGGACCCCTGAATAGACCTTCCCAGGGAGGCTGAGGAGTGTGATCCCCCTGTAGTTGGAACACACCCTCCGGTCCCCCTTTTTAAAGAGGGGGACCACCACCCCAGTCTGCCCTCCACCGATCCACAACGTCCCGAGTTGAGGTCAACAGCTCCCCATCCCCACTGTATACAGTGTTGACGGAGCACTGCTTCCCCCTCCTGAGACGCCGGATGGTGGACCAGAATCTCTTCGAAGCCGTTCGGAAGTCGTTCTCCATGGCCTCTCCAAACTCCTCCCATGTCCGAGTTTTTGTCTCAGCAACCACCAAAGCCGCATCCCGCTTAGCCTAGCCTGCCGATACCTGTCAGCTGCCTCCTGGAGTCCCACATGCCAAAAAGGCCTGATAGGACTCCTTCTTCAGCTTGACGGCATCCCTCACTGCTGGTGTCCACCAACGAGTTCTGGGATTGCCGCCACGACAGGCACCAACGACCTTGCGGCCACAGCTCCGGTCGGCCGCCTCAACAATAGAGGCCCGGAACATAGCCCACTCGGACTCAATGTCCCCTGCCTCCCTCGGAACATGATCGAAGTTCCTGCCGGAGGTGTGAGTTAAAGCTCCTTCTGACAGGAGACTCTGCCAGACGTTCCCAGCAGACCCTCACAACACGTTTGGGCCTGCCAGGTCTGACCGGCATCCTCCCCCCACCATCTGAGCCAACCCACCACCAGGTGGTGATCAGTTTGATAGCTCCGCCCCTCTCTTCACCCGAGTGTCCAAGACATGCGGCCGCAAGTCCGACGATACGATTATGAGTCGATCATCGAACTGCGGCCTAGAGTGTCCTGGTGCCAAGTGCACATGTGGACACTCTTATGCCTGAACATGGTGTTCGTTATGGACAGTCCATGACGAGCACAGAAGTCCAACAACGAAACACCACTCTGGTTCAGATCGGGGGGGCCCTGCCTCCCAACCACACCCCTCCAGGTCTCACTGTCGTTGCCCACGTGAGCATTGAAGTCCCCCAGCAGAACGAGGGAGTCCCCAGATGGAACATTCTCCAATACTCCATCCAAAGACTCCAAAAAGGGTGGGTACTCTGAATTGCTATTTGGTGCGTAAGCACAAACAACAGTCAGGACCCGTCCCCCCACCCGGAGGCGGAGAGAGGCTACCCTTTCGTCCACCGGGGTAAACCCCAATGTACAGGCGCCAAGTCGGGGGGCAATAAGTATGCCCACACCAGCTCGGCGCCTCTCACCCGGAGCAACTCCAGAGTGGAAAAGCGTCCAACCCCTCTCGAGGATACTGGTTCCAGAGCCCAAGCCGCGCGTCGAGGTGAGTCCAACTATATCTAGCTGGAACCGCTCGACCTCACACACCAGCTCAGGCTCCTTCCCCCGCCAGAGAGGTGACATTCCACGTCCCTAGAGCTAGCTTCTGCAGCCGAGGATCGGCCTTTTATATCAGGAAACACTTTACAGCAATTACTGAAACATTAGTTCTATAATAAAAATACAAAGGTGCTTTTAAAGATGATTAAATACACACTTCACCATAAAAAAATTGTTAAAACCTTAAACCTCGTCAGAGTTTGGACCACAACAGTTTGGATCAGGTTTATGGTCTTTGAGAAATCCCAGGTGTAAGTTTGATTAATCCATCCTGACAAACAGCGCCATGATCCGGTTTTAAAGTGGACCCTAACCCTGACCCAGAAAGAGACTTGGAGCAGAGCGTTGGCAAGCACCGCTCACTTGGCTGGATCCGTAGGAGATAACGGATCCACACTATGGTTTCAAGATCACGTGACCATTGTGCAGCAGTCTGCTCGTTCAAACGATGTTAATCTCACCAAGTCTTGTTCTTTGTAGAAATATACATTTAAAAATTAAAAAGATTGCCCCTTTCCTTACAAGTGGTTGAAATCTCTTCTAAAACCCTCTGGATTCTTTCAACAGTCTTCACGGGTTAACACGGGTTAACTCGGGTTAACCCGGGTTAACACGGGTTAACGGGTCTGAGGTGGTGCTAAGGCTTTATTCTGCCCGTGTGGACGGGTGGTTCTGGCTGCTGCAGAACTACGACCTTCATATGGACAGCTGCTGATATTCAGACTTTGGTTCTGAAGGAGAAGTCTGGTACGTGGGTCCTCTCTGGACCGGTCCAGAACAGGTGCAGACATGTGAACTGTGGTCTTCGAGAGTTCAGTAAAGAATGAGATGTGATGATGTCATGACCTGGTTCTGTGTGGGTGGAAAAGAAAATCAGTTCTACAAAGGCCCCAGAACCAGCTGGTAGAACCAGCCCTGAACTGGGTCTAGAACCAGACTAAAACCAGAATCAGTTTCAGAAAGGTATCCTGCAACAACTGCAACACAACAACATTAATCATGTAATGAAGAATCTGAATTGGCATCTCAGCCAGTAAGGTTCCATCTGATTGGTCAAATATATTATCAGTATGTGAATAAGAATAACAGACTGACATTTATTTCAATATTTTTTGTTCTTGCAGAATTGATATTGCACGTTAAAATTATGTTAATGATGGATTTTTAATATATCATCCAGCCCTTAAGGCTGATTCATGCTTCTGGATAGCAGCGACGCTCATGGACTACTCACGGCTCCGGCGCCATACCTCATGTTTAGGCAACATGCAGTTAATTTGGAGAGGGGTCAGTTTATGACGTAGGGTTCCCAATCAATCACAAGTCTGTGAAAGGGAATGTTTACCTGTGAAGGTGTGAAAATAAAACTGGAGTAAAGACTCACCGACTCGCTAGAGGGGTTCTGAGCAGATACGTTGTTGATGCAAACTCCAAAGGAAAAAGGTTTCTCTGGGTTGGAGGAGTCATCCTCAAATCGAAGATGAACGTTCTGGATCTTCAACTGCATATAAAAAAAAATAATAATAATAATAATATTCCATTTTCCATGGTAGAAAAGGACATAAAATCTGTAACAACTGCCCAGATGTGGTTCCTGATAGACTCACCTCGATGTTCTCCACGATCCTGGTGACGACTGAGGCCGTAACAGAGTACCAGTACGACTCCCCTCTCTGTTCACACTCGCTCTGCAGAGATCACCAGAACCAGAACCATCACACTCAAACACAAGAATACACTGAACCAAGGTCTGGATCACTCTGAACCAAGGTCTGGATCACTCTGAACCAAGGAAGGTCTGAACCAAGGTCTGGTCCTCTGAACCAAGGTCTGGGTCCTCTGAACCAAGGTCTCTGAACCAAGGTCTGGTCACACTGAACCAAGGTCCTGGTCACTCTGAACCAAGGTCCTGGGTCACTCTGAACCAAGGTCTGGGTCACTCTGAACCAAGGTCTCCACTGAACCAAGGTCTGGATCACTCTGAACCAAGGTCTGGGTCACTCTGAACCAAGGTCTGGGTCACTCTGAACCAAGGTCTGGATCACTCTGAACCAAGGTCTGGGTCACTCTGAACCAAGGTCTGGGTCACTCTGAACCAAGGTCTGGATCACTCTAAACCAAGGTCTGGGTCACACTGAACCAAGGTCTAGATCACTGTGAACCAAGGTCTGGGTCACTCTGAACCAAGATCTGGATCTCTCTGAACCAAGGTATGGGTCACTCTGAACCAAGGTCTGGATCACTCTGAACCAAGGTCTGGGTCACTCTGAACCAAGATCTGGATCTCTCTGAACCAAGGTCTGGATCACTCTGAACCAAGTCTGGATCACTCTGAACCAGGTCTGGTCACTCTGAACCAAGGTCTGGATCACTCTGAACCAAGGTCTGGGTCACTCTACCAGGTCTGGGTCACTCTAAACCAAGGTCTGGGTCACTCTGAACCAAGATCTGGATCACTCTGAACCAAGGTCTGGGTCACTCTAAACCAAGGTCTGGGTCACTCTGAACCAAGATCTGGATCTCTCTGAACCAAGGTATGGGTCACTCTGAACCAAGGTCTGGATCACTCTAAACCAAGGTCTGGATCATTCTGAACCAAGGTCTGGATCACACTGAACCAAGGTCTGGATCACTCTAAACCAAGGTCTGGGTCACACTGAACCAAGGTCTGGATCACACTAAACCAAGGTCTGGGTCACTCTGAACCAAGGTCTGGATCACTCTGAACCAAGGTCTGGATCACTCTGAACCAAGGTCTGGGTCACTCTGAACCAAGGTCTGGGTCACTCTGAACCAAGGTCTGGATCACTCTAAACCAAGGTCTGGGTCACACTGAACCAAGGTCTGGGTCACTCTGAACCAAGGTCTGGGTCACTCTGAACCAAGGTCTGGGTCACTCTGAACCAAGGTCTGGATCACTCTGAACCAGGTCGGATCACTCTGAACCAAGTCTGGGTCACTCTGAACCAAGTCTGGTCACTGAACCAAGGTCACTCTGAACCAAGGTCTGGGTCACTCTGAACCAAGGTCTGGGTCACTCTGAACCAAGGTCTGGTCACTGAACCAGTCTGGTCACTCTGAACCAAGGTCGGATCACTGAACCAGGTCTGGGTCACTCTGAACCAAGGTCTGGATCACTCTGAACCAAGGTCTGGGTCACTCTGAACCAAGGTCTGGATCACTCTGAACCAAGGTCTGGGTCACTCTGAACCAAGGTCTGTCACTCTGAACCAAGGTCTGGGTCACTCTGAACCAAGTCTGGATCACTCTGAACCAAGGTCTGGGTCACTCTGAACCAAGACTGATCACTGAACCAAGGTCTGGGTCACTCTAAACCAAGGTCTGGTCTGGGTCACTCTGAACCAAGTCTGGATCACTCTGAACCAAGGTCTGGGTCACTCTGAACCAAGGTCTGGGTCACTCTGAACCAAATGGATCTCTCTGAACCAAGGTTGGGTCACTCTGAACCAAGGTCTGGATCACTCTAAACCAAGGTCTGGGTCATTCTGAACCAAGGTCTGGATCACACTGAACCAAGGTCTGGAACCAAGGTCGGGTCACTCTGAACCAAGGTCTGGATCACTCTGAACCAAGGTCTGGGTCACTCTGAACCAAGGTCTGGATCACTCTGAACCAAGGTCTGGGTCACTCTGAACCAAGGTCTGGACTCTGACCAAGATCTGGATCTCTCTGAACCAAGGTATGGGTCACTCTGAAACCAAGGTCTGGTCACTCTGAACCAAGGTCTGGGTCACTCTGAACCAATGGTCTAGATCACTCTGAACCAAGGTCTGGTCACTCTGAACCAAGGTCTGGATCACTCTGAACCAAGTCTGTCACTCTGAACCAAAGTCTGGATCACACTGAACCAAGGTCTGGATCACTCTGAACCAAGGTCTGGATCACTCTGAACCAAGGTCTGGATCACTCTGAACCAAGGTCTGGATCACTCTGAACCAAGGTCTGGATCACTCTGAACCAAGGTCTGGATCACTCTGAACCAAGGTCTGGATCACTATGAACCAAGGTCTGGATCACTCTGAACCAAGGTCTGGATCACTCTGAACCAAGGTCTGGATCACTCTGAACCAAGGTCTGGGTCACTCTGAACCAAGGTCTGGATCACTCTGAACCAAGGTCTGGGTCACTCTGAACCAAGGTCTGGATCACTCTGAACCAAGGTCTGGATCACTCTGAACCAAGGTCTGGGTCACTCTGAACCAAGGTCTGGATCACTCTGAACCAAGGTCTGGGTCACTCTGAACCAAGGTCTGGGTCACTCTGAACCAAGGTCTGGATCACTCTGAACCAAGGTCTGGGTCACTCTGAACCAAGGTCTGGATCACTCTGAACCAAGGTCTGGATCTCTCTGAACCAAGGTCTGGGTCACTCTGAACCAAGGTCTGGGTCACTCTGTCCAGAACACTAAATCAAGGTCTGGTTCACTCTGAACCAAGGTCTGGATCACTCTGAGGTCTGACCAAGGTCTGGATCACTCTGAACCAAGGTCTGGTCACTCTGAACCAAGGTCTGAACCAAGGTCTGGGTCACCAGGTCTGTCACTCTGAACCAAGGTCTGGATCACTCTGAACCAAGGTGAACCAAGGTCTGGTTCACTCTGAACCAAGGTCTGGATCACTCTGAACCAAGGTCTGGATCACTACGAACCAAGGTCTGGGTCACACTGAACCAAGGTCTGGGTCACTCTGAACCAAGGTCTGGATCACTCTGAACCAAGGTCTGGATCACTCTGAACCAAGGTCTGGTCACCTGAAGGTCTGGGTCACTATGAACCAAGGTCTGGTTCACTCTGAACCAAGGTCTGGATCACTCTGAACCAAGGTCTGGATCACTACGAACCAAGGTCTGGGTCACACTGAACCAAGGTCTGGGTCACTCTGAACCAGGTCTGGGGAACAAGGTCTGGTCTGAACCAAGGTCTGGGACTCTGAACCAAGGTCTGGATCACTGAACCAAGGTCTGGGTCTGACCAAGGTCTCACTCTGAAACCAAGGTCTGGATCACTCTGAACCAAGGTCTGGATCACTCACCAAGGTCTGGTCACTCTGAACCAAGGTTGGATCACTCTGAACCAAAGTCTAGATCACACTGAACCAAGGTCTGGGTCACACTGAACCAAGGTCTGGATCACTCTGAACCAAGGTCTGGTCACTCTGAACCAAACTAGGATCTATGAACCAAGGTCTGCTCAAGGTCTGACACTGAACCAAGGTCCGGATCACTCTGAACCAAGGTCTGATCACTCTGAACACTGGTCTAGATCACTGAACCAAGGTCTGATCACTCTGGATCACTCTGAACAAGGTCTGGATCACTCTGAACCAAGGTCTGGGTCACTCTGAACCAAGGTCTGGATCACTCTGAAACCAAGGTCTGGATCACTCTGAAACAAGGTCTGATCACTCTGAACCAAGGTCTGAGTCACTCTGAACCAAGGTCTAGATCACTCTGAACCAAGGTCTGGATCACTCTGAACCAAGGTCTGGATCACTCTGAACCAAGGTCTGGGTCCTCTGAACCAAGGTCTGGATCACTCTGAACCAAGGTCTGGGTCACTCTCACTCTGAACCAAGGTCTGGTCACTGAACCAAGGTCTGGATCACTCTGAACCAAGGTCTGGGTCACTCTGAACCAAAGTCTGGTCACTCTGAACAAGAACCGTCTGGGATCACTCTGAACCAAGTCTGGTCACACTGAACCAAGGTCTGGGTCACTCTGAACCAAGGTCTGGGTCACTCTGAACCAAGGTCTGGGTCACTGAACCAAGGTCTCTGAACCAAGGTCTGGGTCACTCTGAACCAAGGTCTGGATCACTCTGAACCAAGATCAGGGTCACTCTGAACCTGAACCAGGTCTGGGTCACTCTGAACCAAGGTCTGGGTCCACTCTGAACCAAGGTCTGGGTCACACTGAACCAAGGTCTGGATCACTCTGAACCAAGGTCTGGATCACTCTGAACCAAGGTCTGGGTCACTCTGAACCAAGGTCTGGGTCATTCTGAACCAAGGTCTGGATCACTCTGAACCAAGGTCTGGATCACTCTGAACCAAGGTCTGGATCACTCTGAACCAAGGTCTGGGTCACTCTGAACCAAAGTCTAGATCACTATGAAGCAAGGTCTGGATCACTCTGAACCAAGGTCTGGATCACTCTGAACCACTGGTCTAGGTCACTCTGAACCAAGGTCTGGATCACTCTGAACCAAGGTCTGGATCACTCTGAACCAAGATCAGGGTCACTCTGAACCAAGGTCTGGATCACTCTGAACCAAGGTCTGGGTCACTCTGAACCAAGGTCTGGATCACTCTGAACCAAGGTCTGGGTCACTCTGAACCAAGGTCTGGATCACTCTGAACCAAGGTCACTCTGAACCAAGGTCTGGGTCACACTGAACCAAGGTCTGGGTCACTCTGAACCAAGGTCTGGATCACTCTGAACCAAGGTCTAGATCACTCTGAACCAAGGTCTGGATCACTCTGAACCAAGGTCTGGGTCACTCTGAACCAAGGTCTGGGTCACTCTGAACCAAGGTCTGGATCACTCTGAACCAAGGTGGGTCACTCTGACTGACCAAGGGGTCACTCTGAACAAGGTCTGGTCACTCTGAACCAACTGGTCTAGATCACTTGAACCAAGGTCTGGGATCACTCTGAACCAAGGTCTGGGTCACTCTGAACCAAGGTCTGGGTCACTCTGAACCAAGGTCTGGGTCACTCTGAACCAAGGTCTGGATCACTCTGAACCAAGGTCTGGGTCCACTGGTCTAGATCACTCTGAACCAAGGTCTGGGTCACTCTGAACCAAGGTCTGGGTCACTCTGAACCACTGGTCTAGATCACTCTGAACCAAGGTCTAGATCACTCTGAACCAAGGTCTGGATCACTCTGAACCAAGGTCTGGGTCACTCTGAACCAAGGTCTGTGTCACACTGAACCAAGGTCTGGGTCACTCTGAACCAAGGTCTGGGTCACTCTGAACCAAGGTCTGGGTCACTCTGAACCAAGGTCTGGATCACTCTGAACCAAGGTCTGGGTCACTCTGAACCAAGGTCTGGATCACTCTGAACCAAGGTCTGGATCACTCTGAACCAAGTCTGGGTCTCTCTGAACCAAGGTCTGGATCACTCTGAACCAAGGTCAGTTTTTACATTTTCAGACTAATCACTAGAAGTTAATGGAAGCTTGAGAAAACCAGAACCTGTAGGAGGTATCAACCTAAAAGAGGCCAGTTTCCATCAGTGTGAAGTTATGAATTGAAATGAATCAGTGGTGCTGGTGTTGGACCTGGACCCAATGGTCCCACCAAGCAGGACCACTGCTCCTACCTTGAATCTGTCCTCCAGAGCCTTCAGGAGGTGTTGTTTGCGCTGCCTCTCCTCCTCTCTTTCCTTCTCTGCGTCGTACTCGTGGAGCTGGGCGGGGCCAATGATCAGGTTGAGCTGGGACATGGAGATGACCCACGGGTCACTGTGCGGTCGGTAGAAGGGGATCTGGAGGGTGATCTTACCAATGAATCCTGGAATAACACAACACAAAGCGTAGGTTACCTGGTGGTTACCTGAAGGTTACCTGGTGGGGCTCACATAGGAGGGTCTTCCCATTCCTTGCTGGTACTTGGTGGTCTGTGCTTGTGTCCCGGATGTTTTACATTCGATTTTAACAAAACCTTTTACTTTCTCATTTCATGTGTTGGGTCTCTATCTTATGTTAAGCCCGACAAGCCAGGTCGTAACAGATGATCTGGTCCAAGTGTGGAGGACATTTTTATTCGGTTTTGTTCATCTTATTCGTCTTTAACAATATGTTTAAAAGTGATTTGTCTTATCTAACAAGACCAATACACATCATAGTCAACAAGACCAAATGTCTGACAAAAGGCAAGAGAAGACAGCTGTGATTCATTGATAAAGGAGACACAGCAGGGGTTAGCTGTGACTTTGAATAAACATTGCTAAATTCAGTTATCATCAAGTAACTAAGCTCTTGATCAAGGAACTGTATAACGTTGCTAAACTCAATTATCAGTCTCATTTAAGACAAATGTCTCTTTGCTTTCACCACTACCTGCTGTGATCCACTCTGTATGCAAAAACCTGTAAGCAGAATCAACATCTTTTTGTCTTGGCATAAAAGAAAACGCCCTCTCTGTAACGACTGAGTCCTCAGCCAGTATTCTGCGGAGCGCTGGCTGACAGCTCTCCTTGTGTGCACATAAGATTTTTGTATGTTTGTTTCTTTTCTCTGTAATAAATTCTATTCTGATTTTCTCATCGAGATCGGGTCTTATTTTTTCCACAACACAAGCAGCAGGTGTCTCTTCATGCATCAAACACACACCTGGAAGCTTCAGGGCCACAGCTTCATCTCAGTCTCACTAAGAGTAAACAAACCAACGCACCATTTAAATCACATGCTTGATCTGCTCCTCACCTACGGTCCACAACCTGATCATTTATTAGTGTCTCCTCTAAATCCTCGCCTCTCACACCACCATTTAATAATGTTTGATCTGAACATCCTCAATGTTAAAACGCATAATTAAAGGTAATACAACAGCCTTCGTTTCTTATCTCCCTATGGTAGAATATGGTAGAACAATTGATGGTGATGACCTGAAATGTTCCTCTGCAGATATTGATGAGCTCATCATCAATACTGCAGATGTTTTACATTCAGCTTTGATGCTGTTGCTCCTCTGATAAAGAGGGTCTCCAACCAGAGGAGCTCAGCTCCTGGTGTCTGTACTGGTCCTGTCAGACTGGTGTCTGTACTGGTCCTGTCAGACTGGTGTCTGTACTGGTCCTGTCAGACTGGTGTCTGTACTGGTCCTGTCAGACTGGTGTCTGTACTGGTCCTGTCAGACAGTGGACTGGTGTCTGTACTGGTCCTGTCAGACTGGTGTCTGTACTGGTCCTGTCAGACAGTGGACTGGTGTCTGTACTGGTCCTGTCAGACAGTGGACTGGTGTCTGTACTGGTCCTTCAGACTGGTGTCTGTACTGGTCCTGTCAGACAGTGGACTGGTGTCTGTACTGGTCCTGTCAGACTGGTGTCTGTACTGGTCCTTCAGACTGGTGTCTGTACTGGTCCTGTCAGACAGTGGACTGGTGTCTGCAGTCCTGTCAGACAGTGGACTGGTTCTTCTGTGGAGTTCTAAGGAGGTACGTTATCCTGGTGAAAGTCAGGTTAATCTAGCCTGTTTGTTCATGTGAATGAGTCTTCCCTCAACCACCACAGGTGGTCATGGAGTTCCTCAGGTTTCTGTGCTTGGACACTTACTTTTCTATGCAGAAATGTTAGATTCTATGAAATGTTTATTGGATATGCAGATGATACTCAGGTAAACTAGTCCATGAACAGTTATCAGACTAGTGAGTTCAGATGCATCAGTAAAAAGAAAAAAAGACCCGATTCTGTTGACCCTGAAGATAAATCTGACGGAACAACATGGACCGATCAAAAGCAACGATGCAGCTCACAAAAAAGTTCTGTTAATGTTCCACTGTTGGAGAAGCCAGCAGCTTCCTGTTCCAGTTCTGAGTTGTTTGTCACACTGCAAAAACTCAAAATCTTACCAAGTGTATTTTTCTAATTTCTAGTCAAAATATCTCATCACACTTAATATAAGACAAAATCACCTAAAGAGTAACATTTCAGTGAGATATAGGAGCTTGTTTTTAGACAGTGCATCTTTAATTAAGCGAATTTTCATTTGTTCCATTGGCAGATTTTTTTGCTTATTACAAGCTAAAATATATTGTATTAAGTTTTTTTTAACTTATTTTTTGAGTGGCCTTTTTTCCAGTGCATCTGTGTGAGGTCATCAGGCAGAGTCTCACCTGCTTTTACTTCAAATGGTATGTCAAACTCTCGAAGGGCATCTTTCCTCAGTGGGAGGTTTTCCAGCTCGACAGCACCTGTGGAATTACAGGAACACAGAAGAACAAGTGACTACCTCAGACACCTGGTGGGGCTTTCAGTTCAAGACAGAAAGGAATCTACCTGAAACCGTCACTAGACTGACAGGAATCTACCTGAAACCGTCGCTAGACTGACAGGAATCTACCTGAAACCGTCGCTAGACTGACAGGAATCTACCTGAAACCGTCGCTAGACTGACAGGAATCTACCTGAAACCGTCGCTAGACTGACAGGAATCTACCTGAAACCGTCACTAGACTGACAGGAATCTACCTGAAACCGTCGCTAGACTGACAGGAATCTACCTGAAACCGTCACTAGACTGACAGGAATCTACCTGACAGGAATCTACCTGAAACCGTCACTAGACTGACAGGAATCTACCTGAAACCGTCGCTAGACTGACAGGAATCTACCTGAAACCGTCGCTAGACTGACAGGAATCCACCTGAAACCGTCGCTAGACTGACAGGAATCTACCTGAAACCGTCGCTAGACTGACAGGAATCTACCTGAAACCGTCGCTAGACTGACAGGAATCTACCTGAAACCGTCGCTAGACTGACAGGAATCTACCTGAAACCGTCGCTAGACTGACTGACAGGAATCTACCTGAAACCGTCACTAGACTGACAGGAATCTACCTGAAACCGTCACTAGACTGACAGGAATCTACCTGAAACCGTCACTAGACTGACAGGAATCTACCTGAAACCGTCACTAGACTGACAGGGAATCTACCTGAAACCGTCGCTAGACTGACAGGAATCTACCTGAAACCGTCACTAGACTGACAGGAATCTACCTGAACCGTCCTAACTGACGAATCTACCTAAACCGTCCTAGACTGACAGGAATCTACCTGAAACCGTCACTAGACTGACAGGAATCTACCTGAAACCGTCGCTCTGACAGGACTGAACCTGACAGGAATCTGAAACCGTCGCTAGACTGACAGGAATCTACCTGAAACCGTCGCTAGACTGACAGGAATCTACCTGAAACCGTCACTAGACTGACAGGAATCTACCTGAAACCGTCGCTAGACTGACAGGAATCTACCTGAAACCGTCGCTAGACTGACAGGAATCTACCTGAAACCATCACTAGACTGACAGGAATCTACCTGAAACCGTCTCTAGACTGACAGGAATCTGAAACCGTCGCTAGACTGACAGGAATCTACCTGAAACCGTCTCTAGACTGACAGGAATCTACCTGAAACCGTCGCTAGACTGACAGGAATCTACCTGAAACCGTCGCTAGACTGACAGGAATCTACCTGAAACCGTCGCTAGACTGACAGGAATCTACCTGAAACCGTCACTAGACTGACAGGGATCTACCTGACAGGAATCTACCTGAAACCGTCACTAGACTGACAGGAATCTACCTGAAACCGTCGCTAGACTGACAGGAATCTGAAACCGTCGCTAGACTGACAGGAATCTGAAACCGTCGCTAGACTGACAGGAATCTACCTGAAACCGTCGCTAGACTGACAGGAATCTACCTGAAACCGTCGCTACCTGACATGAAAGTTAGGGGGTTTCCCCTTTATTTTGTAAATGTTGTTTTTAATTAGTGGTTTTGGAGCCTTCGACTACGACGCTGATGCCTCCTGTTTTATACGTCGCCTCCACTGAACTCACAAACACAATAAATTGCAGTCCATACATCATTAATAAAATGTAAAAGGAGCTGACGTATAATCAACATATAACCCCCCCCCCCCCCCCCCCCCCCCCCAGTCCAGGATGGAAGACTGGTAGCAGCTCTGACCCTCAGCTGTCAGAGCCACTCCCTCATCTTATCACCCGTCTCCTAGGCAACCGCGGCATCGTCCAATGAGGAGGAAGCATGACTGTTCCACATAGATAAACAGAGAGGACTCTCTCTTATCTGTAGAACGGTGTCCTGCCCTGTTTTTTTAGATGTCCCAGCAGCCTCTAAAGGGGGAGGGGCTTGGAATCTCACTGCTTCAGTGTCCCGCCCACACATCCAGCTGTTCTAACCTCACCTGTGGCTGAAGCTCCTGCTCGGGGCTACGTACCTTTGAGGAGGGCGATGGAGAGCTGGTCTGTGTTCAGGTTGCTGACGTACTTTCCCAGGTACGTGTTGAGCACCCAGGCAGCGAGACCCTCCAACATCCTGAAGGCTCAGGGGGGCCGGCAGCTCCGGGGTTCAGGAGGACAGGTGTGGCAGTGGAAGCGTGGCCCTGGTGATGGGTGGCCCCGCAGAGGAGGCATTCAGTACCTGAGGGAGACACACACACCTGAGCCACTCCTTCACACACCTGAGCCACTCCTTCACACAGCAGCAGGTTCAGGGTCTTTCTAAACAGAGAGAACTCTGGGAAATCTGAACAGACGTGATGGTTTGTAGAGGAAACCGCTCAGTGGAGAAGCTGGACCCCGGTCCACCAGGAAAACCGGCAGTTCTCAATCAAACAGTTGACCATCTTCAAGGAAAAAGACATTTACTTCTTTTCTGGGAAGAAAGAAACTTCTAACTTCTCAAGGAAAGTCCCAGTTTTTGAGTAAAAAACAGAAAACAAGCAGGTGACCTCAGTGGAGAGTTGACACCTTGGCAACCTCAGTCCAGAGGTCAACTAACCTTGAACTGACAAGTCAGAACCAAAACCCTCAGAGGAACATCTGAACCATCTGAGAACCACCTGAACCATCTGAACCATCTGAACCACCTGAACCATCTGAGAACCACCTGAACCACCTGAACCATCTGAGAACCACCTGAACCATCTGAACCATCTGAACCATCTGAGATGGCTGCAGCTGATGTGAGGTTAGGGGTTAGGAGTTAGGAGTTAGGAGTTAGGAGGTAGGGGTTAGGGGGTTAAGGGGTTAGAGTTAGGGGTTAGGTTAGGAGTTAGGAGTTTAGGGGTAGGGGTTGGGGTTGGAGTAGGGGTAGGGTTAGGGGGGTAGGAGGTTCGGGGTTGGGCTTAGGAGGTAGGGGTTGGGTTAGGGTTCGGGGTTAGGGGTTCGGGATTAGGAGTAGGGGTTAGTGGTTAGGAGGTAGGGGTTAGGAGGTAGGGTAGGGGTTGGGGTTAGGGGTAGGGTTAGGGTAGGGGTTCGTGGTTAGGGGTTAGGGGTTAGGGTTTGGTTAGGGAGGGGTTAGGGGTTTCGGGGTTAGGGTAGGCGGGTAGGGGGTTAGGGGTTCGGAGGGGTAGGGGTTAGGGGTTAGGAGGTTCGGGGTTAGGGGTTGAGGGTAGGGGTTAGGGGGTTAGGGAGGTAGGGTTAGGGTTCGGGTTAGGGGTTAGGAGGTAGGGTTAGGGGTTAGGGGATTCGGGGTAGGGGTTGGGGTTCGGGGTAGGGTTAGGGGTTAGGGTCGGGTTAGGGGTTAGGGGTTAGGGGTTAGGGTTAGGGGTTCGGGGGGGGGGGGTAGGGGTTAGGGGTTAGGGGTTAGGGGTTGGGTTAGGAGGGTTAGGTTAGGGGTTAGAAGGTAGGGTTAGGGTTAGGGTAGGGGTAGGGGTTCGGGTAGGGGTTAGGGTTAGGGGGGGTTAGGGGTTAGGGTAGGGGGTAGGGGTTAGGGGTTAGGTAGGGGTTAGGGTTAGGGGTTCGGAGGGGGGGTTAGGGGTTAGGGGAGGTAGGGGTAGGGGTTAGGGGTTCGGGGGTTAGGGGTTAGGGGTTAGGGGTTAGGGTTAGGGGTTAGGGGTTAAGGGGTTAGGGGTAGGGGTAGGGGTAGGGGTTCGGAGGGGTTAGGGGTTAGGGGGGGTTAGGGGTTAGGGGTTAGGGGTTCGGAGGTCGGGGTTAGGGGTTAGGAGGTAGGGGTTAGGGTTAGGGGTTAGGGGTTAGGGATTAGGGGTTAGGGTTAGGGTTGGACCCCAGATCCGATCACAGATCTGCATCTTTCTAAGATACAGTATATTATCAGAATACCTTATAAAAGTTATTAAAGTTCATTTCCTGTCAAACTCATTCCAGCTCAGTTAACTTCGTGTTCATAAAATGTTTATTCTGTTGAACAAGAGTCTTCTCATAAGTGAATATTTCAATATTATTGAGTATTTTACTGAGTTCCTGACCCAAACCCAAACCCTGACCCTGTCATGAATCCTCTCAGGTCCAGTTGTGTCCTGGTCTCCTCCTCTCAGAGGTTCTTATCGGTTCTGACCCAACTCTCCCTCCCAGGACCCCAGAAAAGCTTCAGGCACCCCGGTAAACCTGAGACCAGACCTGCTGGTTTCGGTTCTGTTCAGAAACTCACCGACAACCCTGGCAGTCGTCTCATGGACGCAGCTGCGCGTGCATGTCCCCGCGCCACAGAAGTTGAGTTCACGAGAAAGACCCCGTCCGAGCCGAGTCGGAACCACACACCCGGTAAACCCAGAGGACCCGGTGGTGGACCGGGAGTAGGTGACTGGCGGCGGTCACGGAAACGAGGCGGAGGTTCCGTCAGAGATCCAGACAGACAGTTGATCCAACCGACCGCGGCAGAACACTAAGACCTTCTCTCTCTGTTCTACACACTCACACAGAACCGAACCGCACCGGTTCTGGAAAGAAACACCGAACTCCACTGGGTTCACCAGCTACGCTCGCTTCCTGTCACGTGACCAAAACAAACCTCCGACGTTCAGGAACTGAGGTCAAACAGACATGCGCGCTAAATGTCGTACCGCCCCCTGTCTGCCGGAGGAGGAGGAACAGACCGGAATAGATTGATTAACACGAAGCCTCCATCATAGTGACGTCAGCTGGGCTGAAGGTGCCACAGCCGGGTTAGAGTTCCTCCACTGACCAGTAGAGGCTGCAGTTCCTCCAGTGACCACTAGAAGCTGCAGTTCCTCTATTGACCACAAGAGACTGCAGATCCTCCAGTGACCACAAGAGACTGCAGTTCCTCCACTGACCAGTAGAGGCTGCAGTTCCTCCAGTGACCACAAGAGACTGCAGTTCCTCCACTGACCAGTAGAGGCTGCAGTTCCTCCAGTG
This sequence comes from Hirundichthys speculiger, assembly GCA_018398805.1. Taxonomy (NCBI): domain Eukaryota; kingdom Metazoa; phylum Chordata; class Actinopteri; order Beloniformes; family Exocoetidae; genus Hirundichthys; species Hirundichthys speculiger. The sequence continues at coordinate 16,964 of JAGFBZ010000922.1, read as the reverse complement.
ACCACTAGAAGCTGCAGTTCCTCTATTGACCACAAGATACTGCAGTTCCTCCACTGACCACAGGAGACTGCAGTTTCTCCAGTGACCACAAGAGACTGCAGTTCCTCCAGTGACCACAAGAGACTGCAGTTCCTCCACTGACCACAGGAGACTGCAGTTTCTCCAGTGACCACAAGAGACTGCAGTTCCTCCAGTGACCACTAGAGGCTGCAGTTCCTCCATTGACCACAAGAGACTGCAGTTCCTCCAGTGACCACTAGAAGCTGCAGTTCCTCCACTGACCACTAGAGGCTGCAGTTCCTCCACTGACCACTAGAGACTGCAATTCCTCCAATGACCAGTAGAGGCTGCAGTTCCTCCACTGACCACTAGAGGCTGCAGTTCCTCTAATGACCACTAGAGTCTGCAGTTCCTCTATTGACCACAGGAGACTGCCGTTCCTCCACTGACCACAAAAGACTGCTGTTCCTCCAGTGACCACTAGAGGCTGCAGCTCCTCTATTGACCACAAGAGAATGCAGTTCCTCCACTGACCACAAGAGACTGCAGTTCCTCCACTGACCACAAAAGACTGCTGTTCCTCCAGTGACCACTAGAGGCTGCAGCTCCTCCACTGACCACAAGAGACTGCAGTTCCTCCACTGACCACAAAAGACTGCAGTTCCTCCACTGACCACAAGAGACTGCAGTTCCTCCAGTGACCACTAGAAGCTGCAGTTCCTCCACTGACCACTAGAGGCTGCAGTTCCTCCACTGACCAGTAGAGGCTGCAGTTCCTCCAATGACCACAAGAGACTGCAGTTCCTCCAGTGATTACTAGAGGCTGCAGATCCTCCAGTGACCACAAGAGACTGCAATTCCTCCAATGACCACTAGAGACTGCAGTTCTTCCACTGACCACTAGAGGCTGCAGTTCCTCCACTGACCACTAGAGACTGCAGTTCCTCCAGTGACCAATAAAAGCTGCAGGTTCTCCAGTGACCACTAGAAGCTGCAGTTCCTCCACTGACCACTAGAGGCTGCAGTTCCTCTATTGACCACAAAAGACTGCTGTTCCTCCATTGACCACTAGAGGCTGCAGTTCCTCTATTGACCACAAGAGAATGCAGTTCCTCCACTGACCACAAGAGACTGCAGTTCCTCCAGTGACCACAAAAGACTGCAGTTCCTCCAGTGACCACAAGAGACTGCAGTTCCTCCAGTGACCACAAAAGACTGCAGTTCTTCCACTGACCACTAGAGGCTGCAGTTCCTCCACTGACCACTAGAGACTGCAGTTCCTCCAGTGACCAATAAAAGCTGCAGTTCCTCCAGTGACCACTAGAAGCTGCAGTTCCTCCACTGACCACTAGAGACTGCAGTTCCTCCAGTGACCAATAAAAGCTGCAGTTCCTCCAGTGACCACTAGAGGCTGCAGTTCCTCTATTGACCACAAAAGACTGCTGTTCCTCCAGTGACCACTAGAGGCTGCAGTTCCTCTATTGACCACAAGAGAATGCAGTTCCTCCACTGACCACAAGAGACTGCAGTTCCTCCAGTGACCACAAGAGACTGCAGTTCCTCCACTGACCACAAAAGACTGCAGTTCCTCCACTGACCACAAAAGACTGCAGATCCTCCAATGACCACAAGAGACTGCAGTTCCTCTATTGACCACAAGATACTGCAGTTCCTCCACTGACCACTAGAGGCTGCAGTTCCTCCACTGACCACTAGAGACTGCAGTTCCTCCACTGACCACTAGAGACTGCAGTTCCTCCAGTGACCACAAGAGACTGCAGTTCCTCCACTGACCACAAAAGACTGCAGATCCTCCAGTGACCACAAGAGACTGCAGTTCCTCTATTGACCACAAGAGACTGCAGTTCCTCCAGTGACCACTAGAAGCTGCAGTTCCTCCACTGACCACTAGAGGCTGCAGTTCCTCCACTGACCACTAGAGGATGCAGTTCCTCCAATGACCACTAGAGGATGCAGTTCCTCTACTGACCAGTAGAGGCTGCAGTTCCTCCAGTGACCACTAGAAGCTGCAGTTCCTCCACTGACCACTAGAGGCTGCAGTTCCTCCACTGACCACTAGAGGATGCAGTTCCTCTAATGACCACTAGAGGATGCAGTTCCTCCACTGACCACAAAAGACTGCAGATCCTCCAGTGACCACAAGAGACTGCAGTTCCTCTATTGACCACAAGAGACTGCAGTTCCTCCAATGACCACTAGAGGATGCAGTTCCTCCACTGACCAGCAGAGACTGCAGTTCTTCCACTGACCACTAGAGGCTGCAGTTCCTCCAATGACCACTAGAGGATGCAGTTCCTCTACTGACCAGTAGAGGCTGCAGTTCCTCCAGTGACCACTAGAAGCTGCAGTTCCTCCACTGACCACTAGAGGCTGCAGTTCCTCCACTGACCACTAGAGACTGCAGTTCCTCCAGTGACCACTAGAAGCTGCAGTTCCTCCACTGAGCACAAGAGACTGCAGTTCCTCCAGTGACCACAAAAGACTGCAGTTCCTCCAGTGACCACAAGAGACTGCAGTTCCTCCACTGACCACAAGAGACTGCAGTTCCTCCAGTGACCACTAGAGGCTGCAGTTCCTCTATTGACCACAAGAGACTGCAGTTTCTCCAGTGACCACAAAAGACTGCAGATCCTCCAGTGACCACAAGAGACTGCAGTTCCTCCACTGACCACTAGAGACTGCAGTTCCTCTACTGACCACAAGAGGCTGCAGTTCCTGTACTGACCACAAGAGACTGCAGTTCCTCCACTCACCACTAGAGGCTGCAGTTTCTCTACTGACCACAAGAGGCTGCAGTTTCTCTACTGACCACAAGAGGCTGCAGTTCCTCTACTGACCACAAGAGGCTGCAGTTCCTCTATTGACCACAAGAGACTGCAGATCCTCCAGTGACCACAAGAGACTGCAGTTCCTCCACTGACCACTAGAGGCTGCAGTTCCTCTACTGACCACAAGAGGCTGCAGTTCCTGTACTGACCACAAGAGACTGCAGTTGCTCCACTGACCACTAGAGGCTGCAGTTTCTCTACTGACCACAAGAGGCTGCAGTTCCTCTACTGACCACAAGAGGCTGCAGTTCCTCTACTGACCACAAGAGGCTGCAGTTCCTCCACTGACCACTAGAGGCTGCAGTTCCTCTACTGACCACAAGAGGCTGCAGTTCCTCTACTGACCACAAGAGGCTGCAGTTCCTCCAGTGACCACAAGAGACTGCAATTCCTCCAATGACCACAAGAGTCTGCAGTTCCTCCACTGACCACAAGAGACTGCAGTTCCTCTACTGACCACAAGAGGCTGCAGTTCCTGTACTGACCACAAGAGACTGCAGTTCCTCCACTGACCACAGGAGGCTGCAGTTTCTTCAGTGACCACAAGAAACTGCAGGTCCTCCACTGACCACAAGAGGCTGCAGTTCCTCCAGTGACCACAGGAGGCTGCAGTTCCTCCACTGACCACAAGAGGCTGCAGTTCCTCCACTGACCACAAGAGACTGCAGTTCCTCCACTGACCACAGGAGGCTGTAGTTCCTCCACTGACCACTAGAGACTGCAGTTCCTCCACTGACCACTAGAGACTGCAGTTCCTCTACTGACCACAAGAGGCTGCAGTTCCTCCACTGACCACTAGAGACTGCAGTTCCTCCACTGACCACTAGAGACTGCAGTTCCTCCACTGACCACTAGAGGCTGCAGTTCCTCTACTGACCACAAGAGGCTGCAGTTCCTCTATTGACCACAAGAGACTGCAGTTTCTCCAGTGACCACAAAAGACTGCAGATCCTCCAGTGACCACAAGAGACTGCAGTTCCTCCACTGACCACTAGAGGCTGCAGTTTCTCCACTGACCACAAGAGACTGCAGTTCCTCTACTGACCACTAGAGGCTGCAGTTCCTCTACTGACCACTAGAGACTGCAGTTCCTCTACTGACCACAAGAGGCTGCAGTTCCTCTACTGACCACTAGAGGCTGCAGTTCCTCCACTGACCACAAGAGACTGCAGTTCCTCCACTGACCACTAGAGACTGCAGTTTCTCCACTGACCACTAGAGGCTGCAGTTCCTCTACTGACCACAAGAGGCTGCAGTTCCTCTACTGACCACTAGAGGCTGCAGTTCCTCCACTGACCACAAGAGACTGCAGTTCCTCCACTGACCACAAGAGGCTGCAGTTCCTCTACCGACCACTAGAGACCACAGTTCATAATTTCATGACATTTATACAAAGAAAATAAAGAAATTGAAATTGTTCAATACAAGTTTATGATTGTTGGAAAAAAAAATTATAAATGCAATAATTTTTCTAATTTTGCAGAAGTCCTGAGCAGCTCAGTGGACAGGTGGACTGTCCTGCAGGTCCATTTCCCCCAGTGTCCTGTCTCCTCTTCAGTGTGAATAAAGGCCACTAGAGCTTAAGAAAAAAATGACTTGTTATAGCAAAACTTTTCTTATTTAGCACAAAAAGTCATGATATTGTGAAACTCACCATTTTACAAAATTCCCAAATTTACAACATGAATATTTTTAAAAATATCAATATTTAGTGATAAAAACTTAGTAATTTAAAAGATAAAAAGTTGCAATTCCATTTTTAACTAGAATTGTTTTTTTCTAATAATTGTCTTTTTACAAGAAAAAAAATGTTACTTTAGAATGAAATGTCACAATTACATGAAAGTTGCAATTTAGAATATAAATGTAAATAACAGGTCAACATTTCATTAATCTCTGAGAACAATGATGTCCTTTAACACTTCAGATGTTTCACATTAAAGTTGTTTAAAGCAACAGCAGTCAGTCACTTTCTGTTGAAGCTCCTCTTGCTTCATTCGGGCGTCTCTGTGGACTGTAAATCCAGTTGAACCAGTGAATCCAGTTAAACCAGTGAATCCAGTTTGGTTCATGACTCATGTCCTAGTCTTCTCTCTGAGCAGCATGAGCGTTCCTACCAGAGGGAAGCAGCTGGAGACACGTCCTTTATCACATTCACAACCAGAACAACCAGTCTGGTTAACTGGACAAGTGAACTTTAAACTGACAGTGCTGGTCCAGATCAGGAGAAACCATCTTCTGCCTGTAGCTGGAGTCTGTTGCTTGTGGGTGGCATTTCAGTGGTTTTAATTTTATGGGTGACCAGTTAAAACTGGTGTGACAGTGGAGTAACCAGTTCCCACATTAACCAGTCAGCAGCCTGACAGCTGCAGTAAAACTTCCATCTGTTTCTGGTAAATACCATCTTCAGTGTAGCTGACATCTCTAGATGTTTCTGGACCAAGCATCATCTGGACTTCTACTCATGGTCCTCCACCTCCGTCCTGTCCTCACTGACATCTCTAGATGTTTCTGGACCAAACATCATCTGGACTTCTACTCATGGTCCTCCACCTCCGTCCTGTCCTCACTGACATCTCTAGATGTTTCTGGACCAAACATCATCTGGACTTCTACTCATGGTCCTCCACCTCCGTCCTGTCCTCATTGACATCTCTAGATGTTTCTGGACCAAACATCATCTGGACTTCTACTCATGGTCCTCCACCTCCGTCCTGTCCTCACTGACATCTCTAGATGTTTCTGGACCAAACATCATCTGACTTCTACTCATGGTCCTCCACCTCCGTCCTGTCCTCACTGACATCTCTAGATGTTTCTGGACCAAACATCATCTGGACTTCTACTCATGGTCCTCCACCTCCGTCCTGTCCTCACTGACATCTCTAGATGTTTCTGGACCAAGCATCATCTGGACTTCTACTCATGGTCCTCCACCTCCGTCCTGTCCTCACTGACATCTCTAGATGTTTCTGGACCAAACATCATCTGGACTTCTACTCATGGTCCTCCACCTCCGTCCTGTCCTCACTGACATCTCTAGATGTTTCTGGACCAAACATCATCTGGACTTCTACTCATGGTCCTCCACCTCCGTCCTGTCCTCACTGACATCTCTAGATGTTTCTGGACCAAAACTCATCTGGACTTCTACTCATGGTCCTCCACCTCCGTCCTGTCCTCACTGACATCTCTAGATGTTTCTGGACCAAACATCATCTGGACTTCTACTCATGGTCCTCCACCTCCGTCCTGTCCTCACTGACATCTCTAGATGTTTCTGGACCAAACATCATCTGGACTTCTACTCATGGTCCTCCACCTCCGTCCTGTCCTCACTGACATCTCTAGATGTTTCTGGACCAAGCATCATCTGGACTTCTACTCATGGTCCTCCACCTCCGTCCCTGTCCTCACTGACATCTCTAGATGTTTCTGGACCAAGCATCATCTGGACTTCTACTCATGGTCCTCCACCTCCGTCCTGTCCTCACTGACATCTCTAGATGTTTCTGGACCAAACATCATCTGGACTTCTACTCATGGTCCTCCACCTCCGTCCTGTCCTCACTGACATCTCTAGATGTTTCTGGACCAAACATCATCTTGACTTCTACTCATGGTCCTCCACCTCCGTCCTGTCCTCATTGACATCTCCAGATGTTTCTGGACCAAACATCATCTGGACTTCTACTCATGGTCCTCCACCTCCGTCCTTGCCGTATTGTCTCTCAGACCATCATGGTCTCACAGCAGGAGGTCTGCAAGAACTCTATGATTCAGTCGGTTTCTGGTGGATCAGGCATTGCTGTCCTCCTCATCTCCTTTACTTTTTCTCCTAAGTCGCTGGAAGCAGTGGACCGTAGAAGCTAGCAGGAAGCTGGCCACGATGGCTGCCAGGGACACGGAGACTCCAGAGAAGATGACGATGAGGAGGTCCGTGAGGGACAGGGAGCCACGGCACTCCCTGAAGCTGTCTTCAGAAAGCAAACTGAGAGGGATGTGGCGGCCGTCCAGAGGCAGGTAGCACTGCAAGCCCTCCAGACCTGTGGAGAAAGAACACAGGTGAGCCCTGCAGGCAGATTCTGGACCTCTAGAAAGCCACGCCCATAAAGCCACGCCCACTTAACCAAAAATCAGAAATCAACAGCACATTTGATGACTAAAACATTTGCGCATCTGTCCATTCCATCCACTGTGTCTGAGACTTCATTTCAAACCTTTGTGTTTGTTTGGTTGCTAAGCAACACATCCACCAGGAGTCCATGAGTGACATCAGCAAACATGGCGACTCATCCTCTCTGCTGCTGTCACTCCAGACTCCCCCAGCTGTTCTGGACGTGGTACATCCATGTGGATCCTTTCAGACTAAACGTGCTCTTTTAAGTTTTCCACTAAATCCGGTACTTTCTTAAAAATGTTCATCATTTATTTTAACATTGACTCATTACTTCCTCCATGACTTCTGCTGGCGTTGCAGCGTTTCATCTGTGTCAGTAGCAGCAGGACTTCAGACCCAGACGGAGGACTCTGTCTCCGTAGACGTCTCCAACCCTGAACTCCTCCGTCACCATGTGACCCGTCTGACGAAACCACGATCGTTTCCAAAACTATAAACTCCATCAGGAGCAGGTGCTGATGTGGAAACTCAGTGTTCAGTATGCGAATGACTGATGTGACAAGAAGATCCAGATGATGGGATTCTTCCAGAAATGTTTCCAGTACCTCCCAAGCTGTATCCCACAATGCAGTGGGCCACTGCAGCAGAGGCTGAACCTTCACGGTGTCTTTCCAGCTGATCCTGGCGGAGAAGTTTGTGTGCCTGCATGATCCCAGGACCTCTGCTGTTGGGAGTAATTCTAAGTACGTTTTACTAACTTTAAAAATGATATAAAAACAAATAAAGAGACAGAAGCCGTTTGATGTCTGGGGATGAACTCAGGCTCCTTAACTGTAAACGGGGACTATACCTTTAGTGGTGTGAATCAGCAGCACATCTGGAACATCTGTCCAGCAGGTCTGATACTGCAGGTGTTTCCAGCTGTTAACCCAAACCCTGGTTTCAGATGCTGCTGTCTTTAACTTTAACAGCTGGCAGATGTTGGCTCAGGCAGCTTCCAGGAGACATTTATCTACCAAGGGTAACTATGCAGATTTAAGTGAAACTACAAGTTTGAACTAATCAATAAAATTGATTTTCCGATTTTACCTACACACGGCTGTGAACAGCTGCCACCTGTAGGTCTCGACTGTTCATGGTTAAGTTCCAGCAGAGTTCTGCCTGTCCTGGTTTCAGTTCTACTGGTCCTGGTTTCAGTTCTCCAAGTCCTGGTTTCAGTTTCAGTTCTAAGTCCTGGTTTCAGCTCTGCTGGTCCTGGTTTCAGTTCTCTAGTCCTGGGTCCTGGTTTCAGTTCTAACTGGTCCTGGTTTCAGTTCTGTCTCTCAGTCCTGGTTTCAGCTCTGCTGGTCCTGGTTTCAGCTCCTGGTCCTGGTTCAGTCCTGGTTCAGTCCTGGTTCCTGTTCTCAGTTCCTGGCTGGTTTCAGCTCTCAGCTGGTCCTGGTTTCAGTTCTACTGGTCCTGGTTTCAGCTCTGCTGGTCCTGGTTTCAGCTCTGAGTCCTGGTTCAGCTAGTCCTGTTTCAGTTTCCTGGGTGCTCCTGGTTTCAGTCCTGGTTTCAGTTCTACTGGTCCTGGTTTCAGCTCTGCTGGTCCGTTTCAGCTCTGCTGGTCCTGGGTTTCTCAGTCCTCTATCAGTTCCTGGTCCTGGTTTCAGTTCTACTAGTCCTGGTTCAGCTTCCTGGTTTCACTACTAGTCCTGGTTTCAGTTCTACTAGTCCTGGTTTCAGTTCTCCTGGTTTCCTGTTTCAGTCTACTCCTGGTTCAGCTCCTGGGTCTGCTGGTCCTGGTTTCAGCTCTACTAGTCCTGGTTTCAGTTTACTAGTCCTGGTTTCATCTCTGCTGGTCCTGGTTTCAGCTCTGCTGGTCCTGGTTTTCAGTTCTATGTCCTGGTTCATGGTCCTGGTTTCAGTTCTACTAGTCCTGGTTTCAGCTCTGCTGGTCCTGGTTTACTGTCTACTAGTCTGGTTTCAGCTCTGCTGGTCCTGGTTTCAGTCTTGCTACTGGTCCTGGTTTCAGTTCTACTAGTCCTGGTTTCAGCTCTGGTCCTGGTTTCAGCTTGGTCCTGGTTTCAGTTCTACTAGTCCTGGTTTCAGTTCTACTAGTCCTGGTTTCAGCTCTGCTGGTCCTGGTTTTCAGTTCTGCTGGTCCTAGTTTTCCGGTTTCAGTTCTACTGTCCTGGTTTCTAGTCCTGGTTTCAGCTCTGGTCCTGGTTTCAGTTCTCTGTCCTGGTCCTGGTCCTTCAGTTCTACTAGTCCTTGTTTCAGCTCTGCTGGTCCTGGTTTCAGCTCAGCTGGTCCTGGTTTCAGTCTGTCACTGGTCCTGGTTTCAGTTCTACTAGTCCTAGTTTCAGCTCTGCTGGTCCTGGTTTCAGTTCTACTAGTCCTGGTTTCAGCTCTGCTGGTCCTGGTTTCAGTTCTACTGGTCAGTTTCGGTTCTACTAGTCCTGGTTTCAGCTCTGCTGGTCCTGGTTTCAGTTCTACTAGTCCTGGTTTCAGCTCTGTCAGTCCTGGTTTCAGTTCTACTAGTCCTGGTTTCAGCTCTGCTGGTCCTGGTTTCAGTTCTACTAGTCCTGGTTTCAGCTCTGCTGGTCCTGGTTTCAGTTCTACTAGTCCTGGTTTCAGTTCTGCTGGTCCTGGTTTCAGCTCTGCTGGTCCTGGTTCAGCTCTGCTGGTCCTGGTTTCAGTTCTACTAGTCCTGGTTTCAGCTCTGCTGGTCCTGGTTTCAGTTCTACTAGTCCTGGTTTCAGCTCTGCTGGTCCTGGTTTCAGCTCTGCTGGTCCTGGTTTCAGTTCTACTAGTCCTGGTTTCAGCTCTGCTGGTCCTGGTTTCAGTTCTACTAGTCCTGGTTTTCAGCTCTGCTGGTCCTGGTTTCAGCTCTGCTGGTCCTGGTTTCTACTCTAGTTTCAGCTCTGCTGGTCCTGGTTTCAGCTCTCTGTCTGTTTCAGCTCTCCTGGTTTCTGGTTTCAGTTCTACTAGTCCTAGTTTCAGCTCTGCTGGTCCTGGTTTCAGTTCTACTGGTCCTGGTTTCAGTTCTACTAGTCCTAGTTTCAGCTCTGCCGGTCCTGGTTTCAGTTCTACTAGTCCTAGTTTCAGCTCTGCTGGTCCTGGTTTCAGTTCTACTAGTCCTGGTTTCAGCTCTGCTGGTCCTGGTTTCAGTTCTACTAGTCCTGGTTTCAGTCTGCTGGTCTGGTTTCAGTCTTCCTGTTTCAGCTCTGCTGGTCCTGGTTTCAGTTCTACTAGTCCTGGTTTCAGCTCTGCTGGTCCTGGTTTCAGTTCTACTAGTCCTGGTTTCAGTTCTACTGGTCCTGGTTTCAGCTCTGCTGGTCCTGGTTTCAGCTCTGCTGGTCCTGGTTTCAGTTCTACTAGTCCTGGTTTCAGCTCTGCTGGTCCTGGTTTCAGCTCTGCTGGTCCTGGTTTCAGTTCTACTAGTCCTGGTTTCAGCTCTGCTGGTCCTGGCTTCAGCTCTACTGGTCCTGGTTTCAGTTCTACTAGTCCTGGTTTCAGTTCTGCTGGTCCTGGTTTCAGCTCTGCCGGTCCTGGTTTCAGTTCTACTAGTCCTGGTTTCAGTTCTGCTGGTCCTGGTTTCAGCTCTGCTGGTCCTGGTTTCAGTTCTACTGGTCCTGGTTTCAGCTCTGCTGGTCCTGGTTTCAGTTCTCTGGTCATCTGCTGGTTTCAGCTCTGCTGGCCTGGTTTCAGTTCTACTAGTCCTGGTTTCAGCTCTGCTGGTCCTGGTTTCAGCTCTGCTGGTCCTGGTTTCAGTTCTACTAGTCCTGGTTTCAGCTCTGCCGGTCCTGGTTTCAGATGTGGTTCCAGCAGCAGCATCCCTGGTTAGCCTGGGCTACATGGAGCTTTAGCAGCTCTCCTCATAAACCTGTGGGTGACATTGGGGTGGGTTTTTTTGTCCAGTTCTTTTTCACAGTCTATGGCCTGGTTCTACAGTTATTCTAATCGCCATGCTAACGAGGACAGCTGATTAACCAGAGAGACTTCTGATTGGCTGAGTAACGTTGCTGGAGATGTTCATAACTAGACAGAACAGAACAACACTAGGTTATCTCTCTGAAAGTCCGTCTTCTTTAAATCCATAACGTTATTTCTGTGGTCATAGCATTCTCTGCAGCTGTAAGGATCAATTATCTGATGTAATTAAAGTTCACTAAAATGTAGTCAGAGATTTTTACTGTTATGTCCTGCTCAGACAGCTACAGAACCATGGAGACATTTGAACCTTGGTTTGTTTCTGGTGGTCTCTGTCGGCTGTTTCTGGGCCCTAACAGCAGCAGATGCTTCATGAAGCAGTGAATCTCTGGACTTCCTCTGCTCTCTGATGGGACACAGTGTTAGTTATTTGTTTAAGCAGCTTATGTCTTACCCGTGGGGAGCTTGTGCCGGTTCTCTGACAACCACGCAAACAGTTTTCCAAAGTGGCAGCTGCAGAGCCAGGGGTTTCCCTCCAGTCTTAGCAGTTTCAGGGAGGGCAGGGGCTCCAGGACCCCCACGTCCAGGATGGTGAAACCGTTCTGCTCCAGGTCCAGCTCCCTCAGAGAGGTCAGTCCCATGAAGGCGTCCCGGCCGATCATGTTCAGGTAGGGGTTGTTCCCGAGCCTGAGTTTGATCAGACTCCTCGACTCTCCAAACGTCCCTGAGGGAATCTCTGTCAGGTTGTTGCACCCCAGGTCCAAGAAGACCAGTCTGGTGGAGGCGCTCAGAGTCCCGGGCTCCAGCTGGGACAGGGAGTTGTTCCTCAGGTCCAGGTAGATCAGGTCGCTGTAGAGAACCAGGAAGTCAGAGGGAATCCAGGGAATCCAGTTGTTGGAGAGCAGCAGACGGCGAACACCCAGAGGGAGGGAGTCCGGGACCCCTGTTAGACCTTTACTGGTGCAGTTCACTGTGTGGTGGTCAGGACATGAACACTTGGGGGGGCAGTGGTGACCTCGGATCAACCAGGTGGATGAGATGAGCGCCAGGAGGGGCTGCAACCAGTTAATGCATGGTGACATTGTTGGGAAGTATCAATCAGGAGACAGGGGGTGCAGAGACAGCAGCCAGCGGGGGAGGGGGGACAAGGTCACAGACACAAGAGGAGAAGGAGGTTAGCATCACAGGAGGGGAGGGGGTGTCAGGTCGGTACTGGTATCCTTCCATGGAGTCTTCAGAACCATCAGAGAACCAGAGAACCAGAGATCAGGACCAACGTCAGCCTGTTGGTTCTGAGAGAGGAGGGGAGGAGCTAACAAGGGACAACCGGCGGAGGGAGGGAGGGATGAAAACAGACGATCAACATCAGTGACTCTGTCACCATGTGACCTCTGATCAGCCAATAGCAGCATCCCACAGCAGCTCCTCGTCTGCCCCCGTACATCCATCCACAGTGGTTTACTGGATCCGTCCAACACTGACCCTGATGAGATCTGGATGAATCTGTCGTTACATAGTCTGGGATTCTTGGGACTCTCTTCGGCACAGCTGTATGTTTCCAAACTGTCCAAAATAAATCCCTTTTTTGAGTAGCAAAGACTATTCATGTTTAGCACGAAGCCTAATTTCTCTCTTCAACAACACAGCTTCAGCAGGAAGATACAGCTTCTGATGTGAAACTGTAAAAAATGAGTTTAAACTGTTGGACTTTCAACTCAACACATCTTCTGATGGCTACTCCCAGCAGGATGATGCACCACAATAATCTTAAACTGGTTTCTTGAACATGATAGTGAGTTCACTGTCCTCCACAGTCACCAGATTTCAGTCCAGCAGAGCAGCTCTGGGATGTGGATTAATGGGAGACTCTCATCATGGATGTCCGGCCAACAAATCTGCAGCAACTGGTCATGTCAATATGGACGAGAATCTGAGGAACGACACCAAGAATTAAGGCAGATCTGAAGGCAAAAGGAGGTCCAACCAGCTACTAGAGAAGTGGATCTGATAAAGTTGCTACTGACTGGATATATAGATATACAAACACACGAGTTTGCTGCCCTCCAGAGGCAGACTGCAGTAACTCCACAAACCCTGAAACAGGAAAATGCCTTTAGCTTTTAGGCCTGCCAGTTAAACATGTTATTGTCTGTCACTGGTGATTTAATGGTAATATTTGAAATTTTCATCTTCAATGACATACCTTCTTCAAAAATAATAAATAGTAAAAGTAAATATATGATAAGATCATGTGATCTAATGTAGTTTATAGACTGAAGTGGATTTAAGAAATATTACAGATCATCTCCTGCTCCTGACAGCAATCAGCGACTTTCCTGAGAATCCACAGCTACTATAACTAACTTTAATCAGATTGATGTTACAAGTTTACTGGAGCCAGTTAACTTTATCCAGATTATTATTTATAGTTTTCTGGAGCCAGCCTTAACTAGGTTCAAGTTACTAGTTCACTGTAACCATTTAACTTTAACTAGATTAATGTTACTCATCAACTGGAGCCAGTTACCTTTAACCAGATTAACGTTACTAGTCTACTGGTGCCAGGTAACTTTAACAAGATTAATGTTACTAGTTCACTGGTAACATTAATCCTGTTAATGTTACCAGTGAATTAGTAACATTAATCCTGTTAAAGTTAATGTTACTAGTTCACTGGAGCTAATTGACTTTAACCAGATTAACGTTACTAGTCTACTGGAGCCAGTAAACTTCAACAGGATTAATGTTACTAGTTCACTAGAGATAGATAACTTTAACCAGGTTGACGTTACTAGTCTACTGGAGCCAGTTAATTTTAACCAGATTATTGTTACTGGTTCACTGGAGCCAGTTAACTTTAATCACATTAATGTTAGAAGTGTACTGGACCCAGTAAACCAAAACAACATTGATGTTACTAGTTTACTGGAACTGTTTAATTTAACAAGATTAATGTTACTCATCAACTGGTGCCAGTTAACTTTAACCAGATTAACATTACTAGTCTACTGGAGCCAGTTAACTAAAACCCACATGGATGTAACTAGTTTACTGGAACTATTGAACTTAACAAGATTAATGTAACTCATCAACTGGTGCCAGTCAACTTTAACTGAATTAACATTACTAGTCTACTGGGGCCAATTAACATTAACCAGATTAATGTTACTAGTTCATTGGAGCCAGTTAACTTTAACCAAATTAATGTTACAAATGTACTGGACCCAGTAAACCAAAACCACATTGATGTTACTAGTTTACTGGAACTGTTGAACTTAACAAGAATAATGTTACTCATCAACTGGCGCCAGTTAAACTTAACCAGATTAACATTACTAGTCTACTGGAGCCAGTGATCCTTAACCAGATTAATGTTACTAGTCTACTGAAGCCAGTTAACTTTAACAAAATAAATGTTACTAGTCTACTCAAGCCAGTTAACTTTAAAAAAAAAAATTATGTTACTAGTTCACTAAAGCCAGTTAACTTTAACCAGATAAATGGTACCAGTCTGCTGGAGACAGTTAACTTTAATCAGATTAATGTTGCTAGTCTACTCAAGCCAGTTAACTTTACCAAATTAATGTTACATGGGTATTTTAAGGTTCTTTTATTGGTTTTTAAATGTATTAATGGTCTTGGGCCATCTTATTTATCTGACCTGCTTTTATTATATCAACCCTCGCGGACCCTGAGGTCCTCTGGCACCGGTCTTTTAACAATTCCCAAAATGAGAACAAAAACCCACGGGGAGGCTGCTTTCAGCCATTATGGCCCACAGCTGTGGAATAGCCTGCCACAGAACATCAGGGCCGCAGAGACTGTTGATATTTTTAAAAGGAGGCTCAAGACTCACTTATTTAGTCTAGCTTTTGTATGATTTTATCTCCTTCATTTATCTATTATTTAATAACATTCTATTTATATTTATTTTTACCTAGTCTCTTAGTAATATATTTTAACATGATCTGTTTTCTCGATCATTATTATTATTATTCTTATACCTTACACTCTTACATCTTTTATAGTACATTTTTCTAGTCATTGTTTTTTTAACTTGTGTTTAGCTATTTATTTATCTCATTTATTTATCTAGTCTCTTAAATAATAAATTCTTATTTTGTTTGTTTTCCTGATTTTCTTTTGGTTCTCGGTTTTTAACTCCAGTGTTCCCTCATGGGGGCCCTCCATGCTGGGAGGTGCACATGATCTGCCGTGGGGCCGTCGCCTCGGGGATCGTTCAGGCCCGGGGGATGGGGGGGGGACCTGCACCATGTGGTGGCTTCCCCCTATCAGTACGGGTCGGGGTGGTCTCTGGCGGCGTCATCTGTAGCCACGGGCGGTGCGGTGCTACTCCCGGTATGGACGGCTCCCAAAAGATGGTGTTTCCTCAGTAGGTCCCTCAGTGTTCAGCCATGCTGTAGACACAGCTTGTTCTGCTCATGTCGCTCTTTTTTGGGGTTGGGTGAGGGGTGGTGGGTGGGTGCTTAGCCCAGTGGGTGGGTCGGTGGGTGGATGTATGTGTGGGTGTGTGTGTGTGTGTGCATGCATGTATGAATGCATATATGCTGTGTGTGGGCATTTGTATTTGGGTTTGGGGGGGTTTCTGTGTTTTTAATTTTCTTGTTGTTCAGCACTTTGCGTTGCAACATGATTTGTAGGAAAAGTGCTATATAAGTAAAGTTTGATTGATTGATTGATTCACTGGAGCCAATTGACTTTAACCAGATTAACGTTACTAGTCTACTGGAGCCAGTTAACTTTAACCAGATACATTTTACTAGTTTACTGGAGCCCATTAACTTTAACCAGATTAATGTTACTGCTCTTCTTGAGCCACTTCATCTCTAAAAACAGTTTAAGTCAGTTTGTCAGCTGGAAAGTGAACAGGTGCCTTGACAGTACTTTAATGCTAACCAGTTATAAAGGCGTTATTTGGTGTTTTAGTCTCATCTTCACTCATGCTATCGTGATGCCACTGGAGGTTTGTCTCCACATGAGCTGGTTTTGTTTTAATGTGTCCTCATCTGTTCTTCTTTGCTTCCACATTTCTGAAATCATACATTCTCTGCAGAAGGAACCTGCAGACTGATGCTGATGGATTTAACCTGCCAGCCTGTCGGTGGATCTGTTTGTTCAACATGTATGTACAGGTTGTCATCTTAGACTCAATGAACGGCTAATCCTTAATCTTTTAATCTTGTATTTCTCAGTGATGTCAGGTCAACAAAGCAGTGATTATATAAATATCCCTGAGCCTTATGAAATCATCCATCTCCATGACCACAGGAACAAACTGCTCGACCCCTTCATGTATGAAAAGTAGGTCATGTTCACATGGCGTGCTGCAAACACCCCCTCGGGAATCCTGCAGCGTTGCGTCGTCGTTTTTTTGTCCAAATGTTTAAACCTAGATGTCATGGAAGCAACAGTTTCTTCTTCATCAGCAGAAACCAGCAGACACAACATTCTGTTTCACAACAGGAACATGTTAGCAGTCCCCATGTTAGTAGTTCCTGCTACTCTCAGTAGTGAAGACTTTATGAGCTTTTTTAGTGGGAAAATAATCAAAATTAGAGATGAGATCGGCCAGGCCCAAGCTGTCAGCGGCTGTGGACACGTCCCTGCAGCTTCGTTGATTTCTTCGTTTCTGATTTGACTCTGGACTGTTTTTCTCCTGTGGGCCTCTCTGAGTTGACCTCAACTATCAGTAAAGCTAAACCATCTACATGTCTGTTGGATCCCATCCCAACTCAGCTGTTCAAGGATGTTATATCCTCTATTGGTATATCAATTTTGGATCAGATTAATCTATCTCTACAATTAGGATATGTGCCACAGGTTTTTAAAGTTGCAGTTATAAAACCTTTGCTCAAGCAAGAAACCATCCCTTGACCCGGACATCTTGGCAAACTATAGACCAATATCCAACCTTCCATTTATCTCTAAAATTCTGGAAAAAATAGTTGCTAGCCAGTTAGGAGAACACCTGCATAGAAATGATCTATTTGAGGTCTTTCAGTCAGGGTTTAGAACTCATCATAGCACAGAAACTGCACTGATTAGAGTCTCCAACGACC
>JAGFBZ010000921.1:0-203702 GCA_018398805.1 Hirundichthys speculiger | reverse complement strand
GCAATATTCACATGCAGCGCAGGTTGTGCACGTGCAGAAGAAAAAAACCTGAATTTAGTCCGACTCTCATAAATAATTTTCCAGTACAAAACTCCACCTGGCCCCCCCCCTCAGTCCCATCTGTTCCCAGAACAAACCAGTGACGTGTGGACGCTCCAGCTACGTCCTGCAGGATTCAGATACTTTATTTTTTTTTGCCTGTAGCATCTCAGAAACACTCTTTCAACCCAGACTGCTCTTTCTTTCCCACTGAGCTCGTTCTGCTGACAGTGATAGCGCTACGTTCATCTACTTGCCAGCAGCACCGGTCACATGGACCGAATATGGGTGAATGAAAAGGAGAGTGAGGTTGACTGGCAGAAAGGATGACGAATTACCGTATTGGCCCGAATATAGGACGATATTTTATTCTAGAAATCATATTCTCAAAAACAGGGATCGTCTTATAATCAAGGTCTAGACTTTTCAGTTGTAGTTACACACCTGCGCCACTAGATGGAGCCGCACTGAAGTAATCAGTAAGAATGGAGCAGATCTGATCTGTTTATTAACATAATAAACAGCAGTTTATTAAATACTACTATACCTTGATCTTCAATAACATGGAAACCTGACACGTACCTGTACTTTAAATATGGTACCATACTTCCTAAAAAGATGAAATCATTCAAATGTTTAACAATACAGGAGAATGTTATCTCTGCGTGAGTTTTTCTACAATGATTGTACAATAGAGATGCGCGGATGACGTATATTTTAACCCGCAACCGCTTCTTAAAATCTCTATCCGCCCGCTATCCATTTGCAGGAACATTTTTTCACCAATTTTCAAAACCGAACCGACCCGCCATCCTTTTTAATAATATGTAAAATATTTTTTCTTATTATTATTATTTGAGTGCTTCAACCGCAATCCGCCCGAATTTAATTAAAGTATTATTTTTTGACGAGTCATCCGCCCGATATGCGGATTATCCGCTCCGCCCGCGGGTGCGCGGTTCATCCGCGCATCTCTATTGTACAATAAGAAGTTGTTGGATGAATAACCTTTTGTCTTCCACATATTTTTATTTTCCCAAAATTATATCTGAAAAATAGGGGTCGTCTTATAATCAGAGTTGTCCCATATTCGGGCCAATACGTTACTTAAGTAAAATAGTTGATTGTGCTTTTTTTCTTTTTTTAAACTGCTCCAGCCTCAACAGATGATGTTTTTCATATTAATCTCAGAAGAATCAGTAATATGTAAAAACAATTTTAACCCATAAAAAAAAAAAAAAAGAAAAATATTTCTTGAAATGATCACCTTGTCCACCTTTAAACATTCACTCTCTTCACATCTGGAGTCAGATGTTGAATGACGCTACGCAGCAGATGCTACTGCAGGACACGGATGCAGACACACAGCGATGCTGGTTGTTTTAATCCAAACTTCCTTCCACTTCAGTGACTCCAGTTATTTTTAGCACAGTTGTCTGTTGTGGTAATAAAACAATCATCTCTGACAGTTTATTGAACTAGACGGAAAAAAAACAAACCTCAGTCTCCATCAGTGATGTTTCATAAACTATTCAAATCAATATCAGCTGAAAGGATGGACCGTGCACATGTGTCTGTGCACGTCTGACGTCACACATCTGAGCGCTACATGTGACAGCGACTAGCGGAGCCCAGCGGAGCGTCACATGGTCCGCTGGGATGGGAGCCGCTGCCCAGCTCACATGGGTGGCACATGTAGCGCTTATGCGCCGCTAACGTGATCAGCTGCACGCTCCCCCGACACTTTGCAACTCTGATGTTAGCTGTGCGAAAAAAAAAAAAAAAAAAAAAAAGTGCTGCCCCTCGTTTCCAGCGTTAACACCATCGGCGCACTGACAGCTCCTGGTACAGTCCTCGCCTCCGGCTGCAACGCTTCATACTGGGTTCGTTTAAACCGGAGTTAGAACTGAAACTCACCCCGGGTTGGTACAGGCTGCCGTGCTGGCAGCACACGCTGAAGGTTTTTACCGCCGGAGGACGTTCCTCCGTCATCAGCAGGGTCTCCTCCAGCTCGATCTCCTTCTCCAGCTTCACCAACACGGGAGGCTCCACGCCGTACCTGAGACAGAGGGTCAGGGTTACCTGAGACAGTTTCAACCAGAATCCCAGTTAGACCGGGACCAGACGTCTGACGATCGCTTGCGTTCGCAGACTTACTTGGAGACGATGCGACCGATCTCCAGCAGACAGAGGCAAACCTGCCGAGGCTCTTTGTGCAGCACTGGAGCAGAAAACATCAATTACCATCCTGTTAAGTTTCAAGCAGCTGCTGCTCGATCCAGACAACCAGAGTCAAAGCTTTAAAAACCGTCACATTATGTAAATATTCACTGATTTCTGCACAGGTCAGAAAACGCTTAACTTGTTTTTAACAGAAGTAGCTTGGCTTTCTTCCTAAGTCGCCCCAGTCTGGTTTTTGGAAAGCCATTAACTGTAATGAAGTGAGTACTCATTGTGATTGTGTGTCTCGTCGGATCCCGTTAAATCCCTAAGAAGCAGAGCTTAACCAGCAGACTCTGCTCCTCAGATTTGTTGCATTAGGAGCTTCCAGCTGAGATCTAGTCGTTTCTATCTCATTACCATCGTCCATATCAGCTCCAGCAGTAATGAGCTGCAGCTCTGGATGGACGGATCTGCACGGAGGGCTACATCCGGGAGGACGTCGTGTCATTTCTAAAGCATTTCTGATGAAGAGCAGGTCTGATAAACGTTCAGCCTCCTGGTTCATGATTGTTGAAAAGTTTGCTCTGAACGCTTGAATAAAAACAGACCTTGAACTTTGAACCTCTCCAGCTTTACAGCATTTATCGCCTTGCTCGAGCCGATTACCAACAGTGGCATTTTAATGAGCTCCTCCGTTTATTTATTTATTTTATAACAGGCCTGATTCAGAAACGCTTTACCAGAGCGAGGTGTTCAGGTCATTTCAGCCCAAATAAAAACAACAGGTTTGTGCGTCTAAAACTCAAAAATCATGTCCGCTTTGGACCGAACCGTCCAGGCAGCTGTACACTGAAATAAAGATGGAAGGACGGAGGAACAATATATCTACATCCGTTAGATAAAAGAACAGGTGGATGTTATTTACCGAGGCCCTCAGACTCAAACAGGTAGGTCTCCTCCACGCCGATGAGCCGACACCAAGCCAGGAAGTTGGCCGTGTTGTCACGAGCGAAGAAGGAACCCGGAGAGGCGTCTCTCTTGCATGAAACCTTCCTCACAGGAAAGAGCTGTCAGGGGAGAGAATGAGGAAGTCTAAAATTAGTTTTAGGACAAAAGTAAAACAGATATATGCAATAAACAACAGATGTTTTTAGTGATGCATGATAACTGTTTTTTAAAACCGATAACTTCCAGCTCCTAAAGGCCGATACTGATAACCGATAACACACACATATACCTAAGATCATTAAATCAATACTATGAAAAAAACCAAAATTAGTTTTGACTTTTTATATGAACAGATATTTATTTTTTCCAATGAAAAACTATTGACAAGCCTCTCAAACATTTTCATAAAGCTATCAAACAAACCTATTTAATATCTCACAGTAACTTAAATAAGGTTCATTACTGACTGATATAAAAAAAAATAAAGGCTCCTTGAACTGATGGAAATACATGCATCAGAATTACTAACTGAAAAAGATTAACATTTAAAGGATTTTGACTTGTGGTTCCATTTAAATTAATACCTTTAATTAAAGTAAATGAGGTTCAGAAGTTTTTATTTTTAATCTCATGGAAGCTTTAGATGAGAGGAATGAGGGAGAGGAGAGACTGCTGCTGGCTTGTGCGCGTTAGCATTAGCTTCCATTAGCTTCACGTTAGCATGATTCAAAACTCCATGTAAGCGATTGTTATGTTGTAGGTGGCTGATCAGGTTTTACGTATTAAAGCTTGTGCTTCCCTCCTCGTAGAATTCACTCGGAGGATTCGTCACAAATAACCACCAAACTATCTTCTTCTGAAACTTTAACGAAGTTCCACGCCGCCATGTTTGTTGTGATCAGCGCTGTGCTGCAGGCTGCATTCAAGGTGTAACGTAAATTCCCGACATTTCCTCGTTTGCTAGTCATTCTTTCAGCCTTTTCTATTTTTTTTTCTTTTTTTATGTGTAACATGTGGGAAAAACACTGCGAAGTATCAATTAAAGTTAACAACTACTAAAATTATGACCGAGTTAACGAGTTGTTTTCTGGCATGAGGGAGTATTCTTGATTTTCCTTATTGAGTAATCGTTTTTCTGATTATGCCGACGTCACTTGAACACAACATTCACTGCTGGTCATTCAAGGCTCAGAGGGAGCGAGACACTGCTGTGTTGACAGAAATATAAATGTTATCGGGGCTATTCGTCGTGATATCGGACTTATCGGGATGCATCATAATTTCTTGTTATCGGCCCGATAGTTATCGTGCACCCGTAGTAATCACACATTCACACAGCTATGTTGCCTGCTTAAACTATTTCCCATTTGTGCATGTTCACTGCATCAAAATGTCGCCAACATTGGCTCAACAACTGCAGGGACGCCCAACTGCTAACCATCATTTCACATTAATCCCACTCAGCTTTCATTTCACAGTGAGCAGTACGTTTGTAAAACGACGGGAGTCACGGCACTCAGGCTCCTCCCCCTAAACTGTCTGGAGTCTCTAATGTTTCCTGCAGAGCAGCGAGCAAACACTCCTCGTACGTAATCAGGAGAGCTGCCCTTTGGACGCCCGTCCGAGCCGCGTGACTCACCTTGCAGATGGCAGAGGGGCAGCTCTGGGCGATTTTAGTCTGCAGCACGCCGATGAGCTGGCAGAGTTTGACGCCGTTATTCAGCTCCTCCATGAAAAACTCGGCCCTGACCTCCTCTCCTGCAAGAAAAAAAAATATTCAATGTTAATGGAGCCGTTAATTTGCGTTTGTAGAGGGATGTAAAACACTGACGACATTCTCATCAGAGTCAAGACGCCGCAGTGAATAACATTTGCATGTTTGGAGCTTATGGCGCTCCCACGACCCCCCGACTGTAAATCAAAGCTCTGTAGAGACCGCTGACCCACTCAATGCACTCTGGGAACTAAATCCACAATACCATCTGACTCTGTGCTCCACAGTTGATTTTCCAACCAACACGGCCGACCCAAGAGACTTGAAACTTTATCCACACTGCCTCGTTCGTGGAGCATCCGGCCCTCACGACTGACGACCGGTGGGGGGGGGGCTTCAGAAGTCTAGAAATGTGGCGTGTAGGTCATCGTGGTCACAGGGCCTATAACTCACGTTGAGTGTTCAGTACCTGCCCTCAATCCTCCTGAGAACAACTGAATGGCTGCTTCTGAAAAAGCGTTTCAGCGCCACACAATAGAGTCAGTTTCTAGTGAGCTTCTGTTTCCTCGCGGCTCTATTGTACGTTTGGGGACAATAGATGTCCGGATAATAGCAGAGATGGATGAAATGGAGGATTTTGTTCCACTCCGCTCTCTGTGGTTTCCTAAAAGCTGGTTTGAAAAAAGGCAGCATTAAAATCCAATTACAACACGAGACCGTGTCGGTGGTGCGTCGGTATTTTCCTGGCCTGGGGGGGGGGGGACACCGTTAGCATGCGATGCTCCACTGTTTCATTCAGAAATGCGAACTCATCTGCAGCGCTGCACCTACCCAACATGGCGGAGAGCCAGATGGCCAGGTCCTCCTGCATGGGCACCAGGGTGGCCTCATGGCGCACCGCCAGCCACTGGTCGTACTGGAAGACGTCGGCGAGGCCGGGGCCGTGCCGCTGCGCCAACGGGCTGCGGGGGCTCCTGGGGCTCAGCAGGGGGGTGTCGAACTTCTCGCCGAACCAAACCTGAAGATGAGAGGAGGGAGAGCTGAGAGAAGGAATGGTCTCTGGCTTGAAGTGAAGCGCGGCTACGTTTGGAGAGAAGACATTTTGATGTACTGGAGTCAAACCAGAGAGGTAAAGGAGGTCGCTGCATCAGTGATGCAGGGCTGGAAATACCTGATGGAGCTCAGAGATAATCTGACAGGAACTAAGGGTTTATGTTGAATTAGGGTTGCACGATAATTATCAACCTGATAACTATCGGGCCGATAACAGGAAATTATGACGTCATCCCGTTAAGTCCGATATCACGACGAATAGCCCGATAACATATATATTTCTGTCAACACAGCAGTGTCTCGCTCCCTCTGAGCCTTGAATGATCGGCAGTGAATGTTACGTTCAAGTGACGTCCGCATAATCATCATTTTTTGTTAGTTGCTGACTTTAATTGATGATATTTGCTCGGGGGTCATGCTCTGGGTCTCTGTAAAGCGCCTAGAGACAATTGTCATTGTAACAGACGCTATATAAATAAAATTGAATTGAATTGAATTGAATTGAATTGATATTCGCAGTATTTTCCCACATGTTACACATAAAAAAATTGAAAAAATAGAAAAGGCTGAAAGAACAACGAGCAAACGAGGGAACGGAGGAATTTACGTTACACCTTGAATGCAGCATTGCGGAACAGTGCGCTGATAAAAACCAAACAAACATGGCGGCGATGGTGTAGAACTTCGTTAAAGTTTCAGAAGAAGATAGTTCGATGGTTATTTGTGACAAATGCTCCAAGCGAAGGAGGGAAAAATAGCACAAGCTTTAATACGTCAAACCTGATCAGCCACCTGAAACATAACCGTCGCTTCCATGGAGTTTTGAAATCACGCTAACGTTAGCTAACCAGCAGAAAGTCAACCCCTCCACTCCCAGCCCCCCCATCATCTCTCTCATCTAAAGTTTCCATGAGATTAAAAAACAAAAATCCAAAACTACTAAACCTCATTTACTTTAATTAAAGGTATTCATTTGAATGGCACCACAAGCCAAAATCCTTTAAACGTAATTTTTTTGTTACTATGGAGTGCACTTTTTTTTAGTTTATTTACACAGACAAGTCTAACTTGTGTCAGTACATTATGACCTGTGCTTTATTTTTTATTGTCATTGAGGAATGCATTTTTTTCAGTTTGTAATTCTGATGCATGTATTTCCATCAGTTCAAGGAGCCTTTTTTTTTTATATCAGTCAGTAATGAACCTTATTTAAGTTAATGTGAGATATCAAATAGGTTTGTTTGATAGCTTTAAGAAAATGTTGAGAGGCTTGACAATAGATTTTCATTGGAAAAAATAAATATCTGTTCATTTAAAGAGTCAAAACTGTTTTTGATTTTGTTCATAGTATTGATGTAATGATCTTAGGTATATGTGTGTGTTATCGGTATCGGCCTTTAGGAGCTGAAAGTTATCGGTTATCGGTATCGTTTTTAAAAAACAAAAAAAAAAAAAAAAAAAACAGTTATCGAGCATCCCTAGGATCAACACTGGCAGTTGCTTCGCTGCCCACTGTTCACGAGGAAACACTGCAGTAGTGCTGGGCGATATGGAAAAAATAATATCACGATATGGACTATTTTATATCACGATAACGATATATATCACGATATACCATAATAAAGTGTGTTTTCAGTTATTCTCTGAAAAGTTTGACAAAAATGTCATTGCTTACTTTTCAACTTTATTTTGAAAGGACATTTAGCTGAACTGTCACAAACATACATTTTAGTGCAGCAAAAACAGGTAGGTACAGAGGTACAGTAGCTTTCACATTTTTTTAAAGTGCACAACAGTTTCTGAGAGGAAAAACACATTTTTGCACTGAAGTTCAGCTATAAAAAAAATAAACACAAATTATTTTTCAACTTTCTGAAATCTGTAACCTTGTAGTGCAAAGTTTGCAAACCAATATAAAGTGTCTAAAGTAAACATCAGGGTTGAAGAGAACTCTGTTTAAGGCATTAACCATGAATAAAAGTGCAAACATAAAAGGCTACTTTGTAGAAGTAGATATGATTCTATCAAATTTATCGTTGCAGGTTATTTAATTACATATTTGCTGTAATAATTGATAAAATTAGGTTAGAAACGATAGAAACAATAGAAGAGAAATGGCACGATACACACTTTTCTATCATCCCCACAATATGTATTGTCATATTGCCCAGCACTACACTGCAGCAGAACCAGACCCGGGTGACAGTCCAGCCCTGCGCTGCCAGCGTGGGGAGGACGCGACCCGGACGCCGTCACACTTCACTCGTCCCTTTCAGAGACGGCGGCGAGCAACCAGACACTGGAGCGTGACCTGGTAACCGCTGCACCGACGCCGTTTGAAAAACCACCACCATCAGTTTACAGACACGTTCAGTGTAATTACAGATTTAGTAACGCTTGCTAAACCAGGCAATTTAAAAAAAAAGATACTGATAATAAAATAATAATTCATAATAATCTACAGGGAAGTAGATGCTGCTGTTCCCGTCCGTCCTAACTGGGCTGCAGCTCTGGTTCAGTCTGGAGCCTGAAGCGAGCTGCTGATTATGGTTCTTGACGTTGACGTCCCATCATATCAATGTCTGCCGTCTCACACACACACACACAAACACGTGCACGCTCTTTCCCATCTCCCTCAGTCCTTCCAGGAGTAACTAAATCACTATGAGGAAGAAGATCTGTTCAGTGACTTTTATAAAGGGAAGAAAAACTAGAAGTTGTTTACTTGCGGCGGGAGGAATAACTGAGAAAGCAGCCCCAGATGTGCACGATGACAGTTCCTCCAGATGTTATATAACGCCTCCAGATCAGCAGCGCTGTTCAGTTTGTTGACATCTGTTTCAGATTCAGACCCTAATAGATTTGTGCTCATCACATGCCGCTGAGCATTAATGGGACGCTGCATCCAGCGTGGTGAACGGGTTACTGTGTTACAACAAGGCCTCGAATTCATGGCGTCGGCTCAGCTAGCAAACAGGAAACCTTCTGGGCAGCGGAACAGACGGGCCGTTCATCTCTGCTGATGGTTGGAGCGTCGCCAGCGACACCGTCCAGGAGCGGGAGTGAACCTTTGGTTTGATGAGGCTCAGTGGATCAACTAGATCCTGATTATTCATGTGGTGATGTAGTCAGTTAGGATCATCAGCGCCGCTAATATATAACGCTGAAGACACACAGGATTAACGCAGCTAAAGCTTCAGAAGAGGCAAAAAGTAAAGACTGATGTACTTCAAGATATTTGATTTTCATATGTAAAAATCATAAAGGTGCTCGATAACTATCGGGCCGATAACAAGAAATTATGACGTCATCACGATAACTCCGATATCACGACGAATAGCCCCGATAACATTTATATTTCTGTCAACACAGCAGTGTCTCGCTCCCTCTGAGCCTTGAATGACCAGCAGTGAATGTTATGTTTAAGTGACGTCGGCATAATCAGAAAAATGATTTCCCGGTAAGGAAAATCAAGAATACCCCCTCATGCCAGAAAACAACTTGTTAACTCGGTCATAATTTTCTGTAGTTGCTAACTTGAATTGATATTCGCAGTATTTTCCCACATGTCACATAAA
The DNA here is from genome assembly GCA_018398805.1 of Hirundichthys speculiger. Lineage (NCBI taxonomy): Eukaryota > Metazoa > Chordata > Actinopteri > Beloniformes > Exocoetidae > Hirundichthys > Hirundichthys speculiger. The sequence continues at coordinate 194,207 of JAGFBZ010000921.1, read as the reverse complement.
ATAGAAAGGCTAGCAAACGAGGGAATGGAGGAATTTACATTACACCTTGAATGCAGCATGCAGCACAGCGCTGATAAAAACAAGCATGGCCGCGATTTTATGGAACTTCTTTAAAGTTTCCAAAGAAGATAGCTCGCTGGTTATTTGTCACAAATGCTCCAAGTGAATTCCACGAGGAGGGAAAAATAGCACAAGCTTTAATACGTCAAACCTGGTCAGCCACCTGAAACGTTACCATCGCTTTTGAAAGTTTTGAAATCACGCTAACATGCGCTAATGCTAACATGAGTCAACACCAACATGAGCTAGCCAGCAGCAGAGAATTCACCAGGACTTAGACATCAGTGAGGCTTTTGAAAAATCCAAGAAGTTTGCCAAAGATGACCTACAGGTAAAGGTGAAACAGGTAGAAGGTAGAAATGTTTTGATCTAACTTGTGTCAGTGCATTAATTTTCTATGTATATTTATTTTTTTGTAAACTTCTCGAATACACTTTTTCAGTTAGTAATTCTGATGCATGTATTTCCATCAGTTCAAGGAGCCTTTATTTTTTATATCAGTCAGTAATTAACCTTATTTAAATTAGTGTGAGATATCAAATAGGTTTGTTTGATAGCTTTAAGAAAATGTTAGAGAGGCTTGACAATAGTTTTATATTGGAAAAAAAATAAGGATCTGTTCATTTAAAGAGTCAAAACTGTTTTTGGTTTTGTCTTAGTATTGATGTAATGATCTTAGGTATATGTGTGTGTTATCGGTTCGTGCATCCCTAAATAATCATTGATGTTTTTTAACCCTGTCTGATTGGACCATTCACACAAAACAAAAAAAAAAATATATCACTTGTGCGATTAAAACAAAAAAAAAACACTAAGCCATACTTAAACATTTTAAGTTTAAGCTCTAAACCTTTGAAAGCTCTTGAACGACAGAAGACTCATCATTGAATGAGCAACACTCTGCATGAAAAGATGAACTTCTCTTCATGTGAGAAACCAGAGGAGTGGTCTTTGAATTATTTAACATCCCAGATTTCCACCGAGCAGCTCGTCCTCCAACAGGCTCAGCAGATGGCTGCTGGTTCTGCTGGAGCTCTGTGTACGTCAGACTACATCCACACTGGTCCTGTGTGATTTTAAAACGTGAAAAACAAACCAAAAAGCCTTTAGAAAAGCTGATTGTGATTTGCTCTTCTGGGTCACTTTGTGACCTTTCTTTAAATCCGTTTCATATGACCATTATCGCATTATCGCAAACTGCATCACTGATGGCCAAGGTTATAAATTCAAAATTCCAAACAAAACCAACCCTTCATTGTCATGTGTCTCAATGGCGCCAAAGACAGACTGCTGTCACGATCAATAAGTGTCCAACCATTTCTGTGACGTCAACCAGACGGTGACCACTGAGGGACTGAAGCGTCCAGCGCTCATTTTATTGACCAATATGAGTTTACTGATCAGTAGGGGTGAGTATTGGCAAGGACCTCGCAATACAATATGTATCACGATATGATATTACCACGATATCACAATATATTGCAAGATTCTACCTAGTTAATATCAAAATTAAAAGTAGAGATGAAAAATCAAGTTGCTGTATATGTTCATCAGATGATATTGATCATTCAGAGTAGTGCTGGGCGATATGACGATACATATCGTGGGGACGATAGAAAAGTGTGTATCGTGCCATTTCTCTTCTATCGTTTCTAACCTAATTTTATCAATTATTACAGCAAATATGTAATTAAATAACCTGCAACGATAAATTTGATAGAATCATATCTACTTCTACAAAGTAGCCTTTTATGTTTGCACTTTTATTCATGGTTAATGCCTTAAACAGAGTTCTCTTCAACCCTGATGTTTACTTTAGACACTTTATATTGGTTTGCAAACTTTGCACTACAAGGTTACAGATTTCAGAAAGTTGAAAAATCATTTGTGTTTATTTTTTATAGCTGAACTTCAGTGCAAAAATGTGTTTTTCCTCTCAGAAACTGTTGTGCACTTTAAAAAAAAATGTGAAAGCTACTGTACCTCTGTACCTACCTGTTTTTGCTGCACTAAAATGTATGTTTGTGACAGTTCAGCTAAATGTCCTTTCAAAATAAAGTTGAAAAGTAAGCAATGAAATTTTTGTCAAACTTTTCAGAGAATAACTGAAAACATACTTTATTATGGTATATCGTGATACATATCATTATCGTGATATAAAATAGTCCATATCGTGATATATATGATTTTTTCCATATCGCCCAGCACTAATTCAGAGGACAAATTGAGTCAAAACTTTTTGCTTCAAAACAACCTATTAATTGTTTATTATTAGTGTTTTTTCACATTTAATAAATAAATAAAATAAAATTTTCCTAAAAAATATATATATATTAGGAACTGAAAAAAAAAAATATTATATTGGGCGGCCGAAAATCGCGATATATTGCCAAATCGATTTTTTTATACCCCTACTGATCAGGTACTTCCAGTGTAGCAGATACCAGCATTGATCAGTCTGGACAGAGCCTTCATCTCCATGACGTTTCACGCATGATTAGGATGGGACGGAGGGAGAATTGAATCATTGAATTGAATCATAGTGGCTTCATTAGCAAGAAAACCTTTTAATAAACTGGAGAATTATATATATTTCTGAAGGACATCATAGTTCTTGTCCTCTTCTGTACAAAAGAATTAAATCGAGTTAGTTTGGATTCAACTTTGATTTGCAGGCAGACAGAAGAAACTACCAACAAAAGTCACCTACGACTGGTGCTCAGCGGAGCAGGAAAGCTAGCGAAAGACTGTGAAATGTGTTAATCAAAAGTGGGATTAGCAACCTGCAGCCATATTGGTTGGTATTAACAACTAACATGGACGCTTTCCCGCTAAAACCCTCATCTCCATCGCTGTGACCTTTGTATTCAGGAGGGGGGCGGGGCCGGAAACACGAGAAGTCGCCGGTGAACAAAAAGTAGGACAATGTGGCCAGAACACCTGAAGTTTGAGAGGGAAAAACTCGCCACTCTTGGAAGGACGTGCGTTACGTAAGGCTGTTGTGGAGGGCGGGCGGCCAACGGCGCTCAGCCTGATCCCAGCGACGACGCGCAGTTCAGCCTCCACGTCCAGCCAATGAGACACCTGATCAGGACGCCGTTGAGAAACGATGTCCAAGATGCCGTACCAATGAGAAAATGACGCCCGAAGAGCGCAGCTAATCCAGCGTCACATTGTGACGGGGTTATATTCAGCCTCACCGGTAGCAGTTTTTAAAGCCGACTAATGTAATCTAAAAACCTGCACAACTCAGAATAGGGCCAATCTCAGTTAATCTCTCCTCTACTTACGCCACCGCACTGAGGGCTGGTAATCCAGCAAAGAAACGCAAAATACTGAGATTCTAGAGCATTTGGACGCGTATCTACCAATCACGCCTCAGTTTCTGATGCTCTTAACTTGAGCCACTTACACCAAGGCTGAATAAACTTATTAAAAACAGGCAACGGCAGTCAGGGCTGGGAATAAATGACACCAGGAAGTCTCTTACAACCATCGAAAATCTATTAGTTTGACCTTTTTATTTTCCCATTCAGTCTTCTCTAAAATAAATCAGGGTTCAAGGACAATTTTCAATTTTTCCAGCCTTCCAATTACTGTTCTTTTTTTTTCCTTTTTTTGTGGGAGGGTTTAAATGTCCCATGGCCTGGTTACTGACTTTTAACTAACCCAGAACTGTTCTATCTGTTGGTTTTCACTTCAGAGAGTCATTTTAAATTAACAAGTTCTGGAAAGCTGAAGACATTTTTGTGGGAACGACCCCTTCATCGGCACTGGACCTCCAAGAGACCACTTGTTGGTTCACATGTGGGCGACCATCATCATAGTCTCAGTTCACTGAGACTGTATGAACCAACGACTGGCCTCCTGGACGTCTGTTGGGGTGGAGATGGTTACTCCAGTCACCTACAGACGTCTTTTTCCAGGTGTGACCGACCTCTGAAGTCATTGTGGGCATTTGTACTCGAATTGCCCAGTTCCTTTGTTTGAGAAAAAAAAAAACCCCACAAGGCAAGCATGTCTTCAGATGTTTTCAGCGTCAAGAAAACCCATAGGTTGCAGTAATTTACTCTGGGTAAGAACAGGCTGTGGAGAAACAATTTTGACGAAATGACAAGGAGACAGAGGGCCAATTCCAATTCCTTCCTTAACCCTCAACTCAATTCTCGCCCTTAACCCTCAATCTTGGCCCTCCAAAGTAAGTTTAGCGCTATCTTGTGACTTAGAAAAGTGACACCACTTGAGTGAAATTACGTCTTCAGACTGTGGGGGGTGGCCTTACACTAAAGCTACGTCCAGTCTGGTAAGAAAAGGACGACAAAGACATAGAAGAATAAGATAATATAAATATATATATAACGAAGACAGTAAGATAGTTTCCTAACATTTATATCTTTATTAACTCCAAAAATACTTACATTAGTAGCTAGCTTTTTTCGGCACCATCCTTTTCGAAGACGTCTTGGCGAAAATACGCAATGCCTCCTGGGTAGCCCTTACTCCTAAGGGTGGTGCCGGATAGTCTCAATATTGAGGGCGATACAGCCCTCAAACTTGTCCCTCAACTTTAAGTTCGGGACAACACTCGCACTTCACGGGAGCACGCATTTTTGAGATCGAGGTTTAAGGGAGGAATTGGAATTCAACCATAGTTCTGCCTTTTTTCTTTCATTTACAAATTTCCTGCTGTCACTATAGCACAGGGGAAATGGGTAAGACAAAAAAAAACCTCTTTAACCATGTCTTTTCAGCTTCGTTCACGGAGATGGTTTAAGGGGGCGGAGTTAAAGTCCCGTCAAAGCGATGCCGTGGGTCTGAACCCACCATCGTGGGCTACGCAGGATCCCAGCATGCACCTCTCTTTGTTCTTCTTCATCTTTGTATTTCCCCTCCACTACTCCTGATGTCTTCAAGTTGGGTCTAAAGACAGTTTGCTGCAGTGACTGACGCTCAACATTCATAAATTATACATCATTTGCTCCGTTGACATGCAATTTGAAAAAGGAAAAGAAAAAAAAAGAGCACACAGGCAGGCAGAAAGTTTCATGAAGAAGCCTCCAACAGTTGTTTAAATACCGGATGTGACACTCGCTGAGCTCATCGCTGCGTCTGGAGCAGCCGTCTGCAGGAAGTGGAGGCCCAGACGGTCCCAGTCTGAAGCGCTACAGACGGTCCTGATGAGCAAACCTAACCCCAGCAGTCAAGGAAAGAAGGACGTGGACGTACACGAGACCCTCGGGTCCAGGGAACATTCCAGCGCTACGTTTCCACGTTAGCCAGATCAACTTTCACCTCATTGTCCACAACTGATACCTGGTCTCCATTAGCAACACCAGCGTCCATCACAGCGAAGACAGTTTGACTGGTTGGACCTGCTGGGTCACAGAGGGACGAACCGCTACAAGAGTTTCACTGCTCGAGGTCATGAATCAGCATTATTACAATCAGTGAAATCACAATTAACTAACTCAAATTAGCACGCTGGATTGATCAGCCTTAACACTGAAAAATCTAGAAACTTCTTATTTCGCAAACAAACTACAACAATGTCTCAGACTCAAAAGAAATGGTTCATACCAACATAAATGCAGGCAGAACTGCTGAAATAATCTGAATGTTAATCTGAATGAAACACGGCTGCGACAGCCTCTGGGAATCATTCGTTCACGGCCAGGTGACGTCTACACCTGAAAGGAGCAAATCCTTCAGAAAACAAGACCAGTTGTCTTTTTCTGGATTACATTATTTTTGTGGTCGTTTGGGGCCAAAGTTGAAATGACCAGTTTCAGAGCACAGATTGTCGTTTCTGGTGTGCACACGGTTTAAAAGAAATTCAGGAAATAGTCCAGCACCAGATGGACACGAGTCCAGATATGACCTGATCATGCTTTCACGTCCCTGATCATTCATGTGATTCAAACGTATATATTTAGCACCGCGGTGATTTCTAACCCCACTTGCAGCTAGTGTTGGGAAATATGACGATATATATCGTGAGGACGATATAAACTGTATCGTGCCATTTCTCTAATATTGTTTCTATCGTTTCTAACCTAATTTTATCAATTATTACAGCAAATATGTAATTAAACAACCTGCAACGATAAATTTGATAGAATCATATCTACTTCTACAAAGTAGCCTTTTATGTTTGCACTTTTATTCATGGTTAATGCCTTAAACAGAGTTCTCTTCAACCCTGATGTTTACTTTAGACACTTTATATTGGTTTGCAAACTTTGCACTACAAGGTTACAGATTTCAGAAAGTTGAAAAATAATTTGTGTTTATTTTTTATAGCTGAACTTCAGTGCAAAAATGTGTTTTTCCTCTCAGAAACTTGTGCACTTTAAAAAAAAATGTGAAAGCTACTGTACCTCTGTACCTACCTGTTTTTGCTGCACTAAAATGTATGTTTGTGACAGTTCAGCTAAATGTCCTTTCAAAATAAAGTTGAAAAGTAAGCAATGAAATTTTTGTCAAACTTTTCAGAGAATAACTGAAAACATACTTTATTATGGTATATCGTGATATATATCGTTATCGTGATATAAAATAGTCCATATCGTGATATATGATTTTTTCCATATCGCCCAGCACTACTTGCAGCTATCCCAAAAGATCTGAACCGCAAAATGAAAACCTGTAGACATGAGCTTGTTGTGTTTCCAGATGAGCCCGTCGGTTACTCAAACACCCGTGAGTGCACGGATAAGTGACCAGATATGAACCACGACGTGCTGAGCTAGAAATGGATGCAGTATCCTCACAGGCTGCCTTTAATAACACTCTATATATTTATTAAAAAACAGCTTTCTCTGTTTTATATCACACACGCCCACAGCATGACGGATAAATGAGGGAGAATTTCACCATGTTTGTTTCAAAAACCCACAGCTGCTGTGTTGACTGAAATCACTGTTATACTGAATCATCTGGTGCACGAGAAGCTGCAGCCTCCCAACCGCAGTTCAATCATCTGCTAATCAATCCATCAGCACCAGTCCGGCGGGTTTCCCGCCACATGCAGACCGAGACAGACGGAGGGAACCAGGACCGCCCGACCCGAGGAAGGCCCGTCATCATCAGGGAGGTGCCGACGCGTTTGTTTGTGTTTGTTTTGGGACGGCTGACTCTCCGTTACTGGGAGGGGATGGGAAAAGACGTGTCGAGCATTCCACCACCCCCCAAAAAAATGCGAGGAGAAACTCCTCAGGGTCCGAGCACGACGACGACGGCGGCGGAGCTGCGTGCCGCTACACAGGTGGGCGCGCCGCAGCTGTTGGGCAGCAGATGTCTGCAGCTCTTTATTTAATCTGCGTAACCGTGGCAGCGTCTCCGTTGCCGTTGACGGCGCTGGTGACTCACTGTTTAGACGCACAAACAACGGCCCTGCGGTGAAGTTCAGCCCGACGGCTGTGCACAGATATCTGAGCAGCACTCGTCGTGCGTGCTGTACACTTTGTACAATTTTGACAAACTCTCCAAACCGAACTCAGATGCATTTGTGATCATAAATCTGTTCAACATCGCTGAGTCCACCTGGTCATGAGCTTACCTGGATGCCAGTCTGGACAGCCATGACTGCGTTCGTAGAGGACTCACTTCTTCATTCTGTTAAAAAGAAAAGAAAAAGAGGAGAAAGTGGTGAAAAACAAATCATCTCTGTGTCAATAACAACATCATGTCCCAGTTTAGCATCGCGTGAAACCAGGACTTCCAGACAATAGCATCTGTGTTAGCGAGGAACGCTTATCTGGATGCACATGGTGTCTGATCAGAACGGCGTTAAAGGAGAAGTTCGCCACTTTCTCCACGACTGTGAAAAAAGGTGGACGTTGTGTTAAATATTGAGATGGATGCGTGTCATAAAAACCTTCAGTTTTATCAACCTCAGATAAACAGATAAAAATCTTCCAACTGGCACAAACCACATTTTTCTCTCCACTTTTTCATTTGTTTACATGTTAAACAGCTTTGAGGAGTCGACCAGTTCTGTTAACTATTTACTGACGCGGGTTCATCTTTGCTCAGCTGCTCTTCGTCAAGTTCATCATTAATCACCAACTGATTGCCGTTTGGTTTCCAGTACGCTGAACTTTAAAGAACATAAACGATGGCAGAAAACCAAGCAGGACATCATTTCTACAGGATATTTAATCAAATTTAACTCAGACTGATCTGTTTCCTAGAGATCATCACAGGGTAGCAAGTATTTACTAGTTTAACTTCTTTTTAACCAGTTTAACATCTTTTCACCCTAAAATTGTTCAGCTCCTTGGTATGAAAAGAAACTGTATTGTTATTTTTTAACATTTAGAACCGATTCGAAGTTGGTTTCCTGTCAGAAGCAGCAGGATGAGCGTCGGTCGTCCTGAAGACGTCGCTGGTTGACTGCTGGTGGAGGATCTTTACGGGATTAAATCTCCTCGATGTGGCAACAAAGGTTTACGATACTGATACAGAGTTACAGCGTGACCCGTCTTTATAGTCGACACCCCCACTGAGACAAAGAGAGTCCACATTTACTGCTAAAGAAGAAAAAAACTCGATAGAGTACTTTGGGCAACAGTCTTGGCCTAAATGTTAAATACTTTATACAGTAATATAAGAGGTACATACAGTCATGGAAAAAATGATTAGACCACCTTGTTTTCTTCAGTTTCTTGTTCATTTTAATGCCTGGTACAACTAAAGGTACATTTGTTTAGACAAACATAACGATAACCACAAAGATTGCTCATAAGAGTTTTATTTAAGAGCTGATATCTTACCATTTTCCATGGTTTTCTTGATTATAACCTAAATCACTTCAGTTTTTACATCAATAGCTATGGCGTTGTACTGCCAAAAACACTGCTTTTATGCATTCAGTGTTTTCTTTTCTGTCTGTTTTAGTCACATGATGACGTTTAGTGGTACCAGGTATTAAAATGAACAAGAAAGTGAAGAAAACAAGGTGGTCTAATAATTTTTTTCATGACTGTATGTGTGCTGGCTGCTCGTCTACTTTTTGCACTCTTTGGTGTTTTTGTCAGTTTTTTTTATTTTTTATATCAACTACTGATGGATCTTCCCACAGTAATAAGAGTTTAATCAAGAGAAGAGCTTCTTTCATTGCAACGGAGTAAATCTGGAGTATTTCATCCTGTTCCAGCTGAGATGAAGACGAGTTTCCGTGGTTGTCATGCTGGTGCAAAGGTGAAGGTCAGGAAATGGAGATACAAGCCCTTTCTGCCCTCAGGCATCATGGGAAATGTCAACTCCCTGACCAACAAGAGGGATGAACTGGAGATACTGGTGAAGAGTCAGAAAATGAAAAGCCTTTTACTGAAACCTGGTTGAATCCAAACATCTCAGACTCCATTATGGATCTACCTGGATTCACCTCCTACAGTCAGACAGAGAAGATAAAGATAGTGTCTAGAAGAAAGGAGGAGGACTGGCTTCATTAGTGAACCAGAGATGGTTTAGTGTGATGGAGCAGATGTGTCGTCCAGATGTTGAATTAATGGCAGTTGGATTGAGACCAAACTATCTACCAAGATAATTTAATAAGAATACTTGTTAATATTCCACTCAGCTCCGTCTGACATACAACATGAAAGCGTTGCTAGGATACAGACCAAACATAAAAATGAGAAACACAATGAGGCCATCCTGAACCAACTGGACCATCTTCTTCACGACACCGTTGAGGATCAAAGGAGCAGCAGTTTCCATCTCTTCGCTGCAGGACGGAGAGATTTACATCTTCTTCTCCTGCAGCAATCAGACTTTAATTCTCATTATGTTTAGATCATTATTAATTGTTGTGTTTTCCCCTCCAATTATATTAAGGGGGGGGGGCTAGTGGCCTTTATTGATCGTGTACAGACGGGAGCATGAGACAGAGACGGGCCTCCAGCTCAAACCACTAAACTGTCCAACTGCAACAATTCTGCTAATTTATGCTTTTAAAGTAGCTCCAACGAAGCGGATTGAAGCCTCACTGATCCATGTGATCCAGATGAGACTAAAGGTTTCAAATCGGTTCACCTGAGCTTTGAGCAACTGCCCACTAAAAATCAATACAAGTCAATTAAATCAATAATGAAAGTAACAAAAAAAAAAAAAAAAGGTATGACCCTAAATTCAATAAATTCCTTTTCTCGCCCAGGATTTCACAGAGTCACGACCTCCTTCTGAACCGCTTTCATAAATCAACTCCCCAGATCCACCCAGGACACACGCTGATTATCCAATTTATCCTTTAAACTAATTTCAGGCTCCATCCTTTGATCATCAACTCAAATCCTCACAAAAAACACACTCACCTATTAGCAGGGAAGCGTTATAAAGTCTGTATTCAGTGTGTAATCTGATTTATGAGGCATCATCTCTCAGAGTTGGTTCTGAAACAGAGGAAGAGACCAGAAGGACAAACAGGACGAGCCGCTGATCAGGATGCAGCGGCGGCGTTTTTACTGGACGCAGCGACTTTCAGAGGATCCAACTTTCTCACGAGGAAGTGACGGCGGGGTCAGTCTGAGTTCTGCTCTGTTCCCACACAGGAAGTGCAGGATTCCCCCGACCCTCGACTGTCCCGGAGGGTGTGTTTGACAAAGGGAGGGGTGGGGGGGAAGCAATCACAGGCATGTAGATCCTAATAAACACAGCTGAGGCAATAGTCGTCCATCACAGAGAGGCCCCCCTCCTTCCCCAAAACACAAGAATGATCAGCTTTTAACAACAACAACAACAACAACAACAACAACAACAACAACAACAGCAGCAGCTTGTCAAAGTTAAATCTTGTCATATTTATATTTCCCGGTGGTTTCCACTGATGTCATGCTCGAAACAAATCTACAGCCGCTGCATCAGTTAAAGGCCCGTCAGAGCTGAGTCCAGTTATCCGACACCAGAACTGCAACCCACAGGAGAGAAGATGCAAGTCAGCGGCCGAGGAGACCGAGGTGACTTACCTCAGAGCAAAAAAAAAAAAAAAAACTGCTGTGGTACCGACGGGAGACACAGCTGATCAGTCGAGAAAATGCATCGTCATCCAGCTCATTTTAAAAAAGAAAGAAAATGTAGAGTTGTGCTCAGCCGGAGCAGCTCCTGCCTCTGTGGCTCCACGAGTGACGGGGAGGGAAATGGGCTGAGAGAGGGAGGGAGGGAGGGAGGGAGGGAAGATGGATGGATGGGAGGAGGTGCAGAAGGAGAGCCCTGCCTAATGAAGTGGCTACGCTTCACTAAGCCCTGACCCCCCCCCCCCCCCCAAACCAACAATCCTATCACAGCGGGACCCTCTCACAAAGCAACCATTGTTGTGTTAGCTTTCCACCACGGAAACACACAACTCTGACTCAGAGACTCAGACTCGTGGGGAGACTCGTGGAGACTCATCGTGGAGACTCAGGAAACTCGTGGGGACTCGTGGGACTCGTGGAGACTCGTGGAGACTCCTGGAGACTCCTGGAGACTCCTGGAGACTCATGGAGACTCATGGAGACTCATGGAGACGGACAGAGGTGGTGTCCAACCTCCAACCAGACCGGTCCAGCCCGCCCAGCACACCTCTAACCCCCAAAACCAGTCCTCACCGGTGGGTTCCAGGCGGGAACTGAGCTCGTGTCTCAGGACGGACGTCTCCCGGGCCGTAAACGTCCAGGCAGATGTCTGCGGAGGACATATGGAAAAGTAAAACTACACAGAACCGCCAGAAAGAAAAAAGAGCAGTACACGTGATGTCACGTGACCGGATCAGGTGTTGGTTCCCCCCAGCTGTTTAAATCAGTTTTGCTTTAATGATCACAGAGTTGGTCGACTGTGATTTAACCCTTTGATGGTGGAAATTATGGATGTCACGCACAATATAAGCTTTTTGGAAATGTCCTCCAAAGCTACTAAATGGAATAAAGACGGCCTTTTCTAGGAGAGGAATAAGCCAGAAACTCTCTTTAATCAGCATGTAGGCGTCCATATGAAGGCTCAAAGGGCAAATCCTTGGCTCTGGAGTCCAGTTGTTTGCATCTGGGGCCCCGGCAGAACTCGAGTCCCTGCAGGGGCCAAAAGCCCCCACACAGTGAAATGAGGACAAAACCCATTTTATGATGGTGAAGTTGGGAGTTGTGAGCCGGAAAGGGCAGAGATCAACATGGAGGACGACCACGCACACATTCTCCAACGGTCATAGGAAAGAAAAAAAAACAAATAAATCTCACAATACTGGTCTTATGAAGTCAATGTCCCCTCGAGTCTTTTTCCTCCTTCCATTACAAATCATTTCCCATCACACATCTCAGTTGCTGGGGTTGAAGCAGAGATGACTCGTAGGGTTAACTGCAGCTGTTCCAGTCTGGAGTCTGGTTCCAGTCTGGGTCCAGTCTGGGTCAGGTTGAGCAATCAGAGATAACTACAAGTTGGGGTTAATGATAAGGTTTTCTTCTTCAGATTGAGTTAACGACAAACGCTAACGCTATCACCTCGCTGCGTCTGTTTTCCATCCAGAACAACTGGATTTTGCAACTCTTCAATTGTTCTGGTGTCTCTCAGAACTAAACCAACCACATTAAAGTGAAATAAGTGACCAGAGGATGCAGGTTTATTGCTTTGTTTGCCTCTGAGACTTTGTGGGCTTCATAACACTCGGCACGCTCTGCAGGATGCTGCTTTTTTTGAGTGCTGGGTAAAGTTTATTGTTCAAAACTCTTTGTTGTTTTCAGATTTACAAGACAATAATTCTTTTGTACCATCTGAAGTGTTCCACCTTTGGGATGAAAACATCCACATCAAAGACATGAAACCTGGTGAATAATCTTGGTTTCTCAGTACTGTGACTAGTGCTGGGCGATATGGAAAAAAAAAAATCATATATCACGATATGGACTATTTTATATCACGATAACAATATATATCACGATATACCATAAAAAAGTATGTTTTCAGTTATTCTCTGAAAAGTTTGACAAAAATTTCATTGCTTACTTTTCAACTTTATTTTGAAAGGACATTTAGCTGAACTGTCACAAACATACATTTTAGTGCAGCAAAAACAGGTAGGTACAGAGGTACAGTAGCTTTCACATTTTTTTTTTAAAGTGCACAACAGTTTCTGAGGAAAAACACATTTTTGCACTGAAGTTCAGCTATAAAAAAATAAACACAAATTATTTTTCAACTTTCTGAAATCTGTAACCTTGTAGTGCAAAGTTTGCAAACCAATATAAAGTGTCTAAAGTAAACATCAGGGTTGAAGAGAACTCTGTTTAAGGCATTAACCATGAATAAAAGTGCAAACATAAAAGGCTACTTTGTAGAAGTAGATATGATTCTATCAAATTTATCGTTGCAGGTTATTTAATTACATATTTGCTGTAATAATTGATAAAATTAGGTTAGAAACGATAGAAGAGAAATGGCACGATTCACACTTTTCTATCGTCCCCACGATATGTATCGTCATATTACCCAGCACTAAACAACTAGTGATGTTCCGATTCCCATACCAGTATCGGAAATTGCTCCGATACCGCCAAAATTGCTGGTATCGTATCAGCGAGTTCGGGAGTCCAGGCACCAACTGATACCAAGTAAATTATATTTAATGACTTATTTACTGGTTACTTCCGTTACACTACCAGCAAAAAGAAATACTTTTTACATTTTGCAAAACTGTTTTATACTGTTCTATTTGGAAATAAATATAAACATAAATGGCTTTGATTTGCTGTATTTATTCATGTTTTACAACCATGATAATTATATTACAGTCAGGCAGAGTAAATTTTTTTTCAAATATCATACTTGAATCAGTAGTTGGTATCAGGCGACACCAACAGCTCGAGAATCAGGAGGGAAAAAAATGGTATCGAACATCTCTAAACTGTTAACTGGACCAAAGAGCTCCAAGAAGAGGCAGTTTTCACTGGAACCAGAGGACAAACAGGATGTGTAAACGTGTAGAACTGCATGATTTTAATCAAAATATGGACTTTGGATTAACTCAGAACTAAACCACGTAGTTTACTGTTCTGTCTGTTTAATGCCAAATCCTGTACTTGTTTTTGTTTTTGTGACTTTCCTTTCTGGCTGCAGCCATGTTGCATTTTCAAACCGAGGTATTTTTGAGGGCAACATAAAGAACGACTTGTGCAACAACTACAGATTACCCATAATCCCACAGGACAAGCAGCGCATGGGTACACGACAGAGACGCCTGGCCAATCAGCAGCGAGAACGCTCCTGTGCAGTTTAAAATTCTGCAGTTTGGTACGCTTGGATGTTTCCCTGCACAAAAAAAGTAAAATTAGCGAACACACAGAAGAGATGTTTTTACCGTATTGTAGATATTTATTGTCACCTGAATTTCGTTTTAAATGTATTTATAATGCATTGTATGTTTCTGATTTAAATTAAAAAAAAAAAAAAAAAAAAAAAAAAAAAAAAAGGGAAAATGTCCTGACGTTCCCCTGCGTACCACCAGTGGTACGTGTACCACAGTTTGCGCACCACTGGTTTAGATGACATCGGGGAACACTGACCCTGGGTGTGAAAGCACGATGCTCAACAAGCTAAATGAGTTTCAAAAAGGGGGAAGAACTTAAGATAACCAGAGAAACTCATCTTTAAGGTTGCCGCGTCTATTCTCGTCCTCTGTGTCGTCTTTTTGTTCACAAAAAGAATTACACCATCTAATGAGTGTCAACCATGCGAAAATAAAAAATTAAAATGTAGGTCACACTTTTGTTCAGTGCATGTGGAGTAAACAAGTTTGGACACCACAGATCACAAGCCAAAGATCCCACAGTCACATTATTAACCACAGGAGCTTGTTCAGCCTGTATTGATATTTAGAAAATAAAAAAAATAATCAAAGGCTTTTCCAGATTCCACTCAAACCACCCACTTTAAAAACTGGTTTGAATTCAAAGTAGCGCAGCTGAGCTAAAAATGAAACTAAGCTGGGTAGCTTTCTCCAAGAATAGGCCTTTTCTCTGTGTGTCACGCTCAATACACGAGCCGCTTCCTACCGGGAACTACTCAGGGAGCCGCTTCCCACCAGGAACTACTCAGGGAGCCGCTTCCCACCGGGAACCACTCAGGGAGCCGCTTCCCACCGGGAACCGCTCGGGGAGCCGCTTCCCACCGGGAACCGCTCGGGGAGCCGCTTCCCACCGGGAACCGCTCGGGGAGCCGCTTCCCACCGGGAACCGCTCGGGGAGCCGCTTCCTACCGGGAACCGCTCGGGGAACCGCTTCCTACCGGGAACCGCTCGGGGAACCGCTTCCTACCGGGAACCGCTCGGGGAACCGCTTCCTACCGGGAAACCGCTCGGGGAACCGCTTCCTACCGGGAACCGCTCGGGGAACCGCTTCCTACCGGGAACCGCTCGGGGAACCGCTTCCTACCGGGAACCGCTCGGGGAACCGCTTCCTACCGGGAACCGCTCGGGGAACCGCTTCCTACCGGGAACCGCTCGGGGAGCCGCTTCCTACCAGGAACTACTCGGGGAACCGCTTCCTACCAGGAACTACTCAGGGAACCACTTCCTACCAGGAACTACTCAGGGAACCACTTCCTACCAGGAACTACTCAGGGAACCGGCTTTGTCTCGTCACAAATAAGCATCAGCGGCTGTTAAAGGAAAGGGTTCCCGCCAGGACTTCCCCGGAGCGCGACCTAAACGTGAAGGCCGTCTGTGCGTTTGTTGTGGTTGAGGGCCGGAGTCGCAGCCAATAATCATTTAAGAGGATCAGCTTTATTCCAGACACCGGAGCACATCCGTCTCCGTGATGCTTCGTCACAACAACACGGCGCACGTGGCGCACGCATGTAGCCTGCAGCGCTGCAGTGGTGCATGTGAGCACCCGTGCGTAAGTGCAAGAATTATGTAATGAGTTTGGGCAGTGGTGTCCTTTTGATTTTCCACTATATTAAAATGTGAGTCAGGGGGCTAAAAATAAATATGAATAATAAAAATATAGATTAGGGCTGGGAAATGATTAAAACTTTTAATCGCGATTAATCGCATGATTTCCCTGATTAAATCACGATTAATCGCAAAATCAAATAATAAATTCAAAAGTAGTGTAAAGGTCACTTTTATTTAAATGTTCTGCTGCCATATGAACTAAAGTGTCATAACATTTGTTGTTCAAACACTTTTAACATCAGCACTTGTCAGTAACCCATTTAGTGTAAATCTCATCTTAAAAAAAATGTAAAATTAAATAAAAGGTTATTGCCACTGCCAGGGCAGTAATGTCATCCTGTTTTTATAAAAATAAAAAATTCCAACAAAATGATTGTGTCTCAGCACAATCAGAACATTAAAACAGGTAATTTCTGAGGTAACAGCAGAAACTTTTAACGGGGAGTTCAACTTGTCAGTTGTTACAAATAACCTTGTTTCTGTTGAATCCTCCGTCTGGGAGAACTTTAAAATGAAAATGTCCATGTTAAAGTTCAGTAACTTTACCAATCTGTGTATCAATCATTCTTTCCATTTTCAATTGTCAATCAAAAATGAAAAATAAATAAAAAGTGACATTTTATTACGTTTTTCATTTTTTAATCTAACGAAAAAAAAAAATGCCTGTTTTTTTATATTTCAATTTTAAACTTGGATCAAAAATATGAAATTAAAAAACGGGCCACAGAACTGAATTAGTTTTATAATGGAGGACTGGACTTTCTGTTGTAGTTACACATCTGAGCCAATAGATGGAGCCGCACTGCAGTAACCAGCTAGAGAACAGCAGGACAGTGAACACATGGAGCAGATCTGATGGAACATGGAGGAATGACACCAAAGTTTGGTTGCAGAATTGTTAATATTGCTACCTGAACTGTAAAGTTCAGATTTTTACCGTTCTCTGGTTCCACAGCAGCCAGTAACAGACTTTTCAAAACAAAAGCATGTGATCAACATGCATTAACGCACGATAAAATAAATGTCTGCAGTAATAAATTAATGAGTTAACGCGATAATAACGCGTTAACTTGCCCAGCCCTTATAAGTCAGATAGAAAATTGCAGCTCTCCAGGGTGTTTCTCTAGAAAATAAAAATAAAAGCTCATATGGGAGCGCTGTGTTGCTGTAACGCTATAGAAATATATCGATGCACTGGTTTGATGCGGACGTCTCAACAGGGGAGCGAGTGCGCCCTTACTGGGAGTACTGGTGGCCTAAAACATGGAAGACGCTTCGGGAGTGATTCAAGCAGACCCTGATCATCTGTGATCCATTTCTGAACTCACCGTTTGTGGTTGCTGTTCACACATTTTCTACCAAGGTTCAGCTAATTGACACCATCCTGTAAAACTTTTTGATAAACTTCAGTTTCCCCCCTCGATAGCACATGGTGCAGGCCGGAGGCAGCAACCCGAGCCTCAATCATGCTGCTCCCTCCACCGTGCTTCACTGTGACATTCATATGGTAGATCATAAACAGAGATGTTTATCAGTTCCAGTGACGTTTAAGCCTTTAGCTGCTAATCATAGCTTCTATTTAACTCACTTGTATTCAACATTGTGCTCTTGAAGTCATCTTGGCTGCCACTTCTAGGAAGAGTAGCCCCAGCACTGAACCATCTCCATTCATAAGTAGTTCATCTAGTAGGTGCTTCAACAGCTTTGATATTACTTCGTATTCTTTTCCAGCCTAAAGCAGATCAGCTACATCTTCACAGATCTTTTAGCAAGATATGGTTCACAGTAGAGTACGACTCTTCTGAACAGCAGACCCAGAAGACCCAGAGGACCTCCAAACCAAACTACAGCTCATCATCCATCACTGCCACAAGATGGAGATCAGATCACTTTTTAATGGCGGTTTAAAGCAGAAAACAAGGTCGTGGAGCCATCACACCACGAACGAACCGCACCAGAGTCCGCCGACAGCCGTACCGAGACCGGTCTGTACGGCTGTTTTTGTGACGGAGGTTGTTGTGTTCGCACTGACCCAGGTGAACCGCTCTCATAACCAAAGCTCCTTTGAGCTGACCTAAATAGGGCCGGTGTGAAAATTACCTAAATTCTTGGGGTCTACAAGGGGTATTTTTTCTAGCTGGTTCTCAGTTTTCTTAAATAAGAGCCGGAAACGCAACTACTGTACCACCGACTAGTGCTGGGCGATATGGAAAAAAATCATATATCACGATATGGACTATTTTATATCACGATAATGATATATATCACGATATACCATAATAAAGTATGTTTTCAGTTATTCTCTGAAAAGTTTGACAAAAATTTCATTGCTTACTTTTCAATTTCAACTTTATTTGAAAGGACATTTAGCTGAACTGTCACAAACATACATTTTAGTGCAGCAAAAACAGGTAGGTACAGAGGTACAGTGGCTTTCACATTTTTTTAAAAAAATGCACAACAGTTTCTGAGAGGAAAAACACATTTTTGCACTGAAGTTCAGCTATAAAAAATAAACACAAATTATTTTTCAACTTTCTGAAATCTGTAACCTTGTAGTGCAAAGTTTGCAAACCAATATAAAGTGTCTAAGGTAAACATCAGGGTTGAAGAGAACTCTGTTTAAGGCATTAACCATGAATAAAAGTGCAAACATAAAAGGCTACTTTGTAGAAGTAGATATGATTCTATCAAATTTATCATTGCAGGTTATTTAATTACATATTTGCTGTAATAATTGATAAAATTAGGTTAGAAATGATAGAAGAGAAATGGCACGATACACACTTTTCTATCATCCCCACGATATACAGTCATGGAAAAAATTATTAGACCACCTTGTTTTCTTCAGTTTCTTGTTCATTTTAATGCCTGGTACAACTAAAGGTACATTTGTTTGGACAAACATAACGATAACCACAAAGATTGCTCATAAGAGTTTTATTTAAGAGCTGATATCTTACCATTTTCCATGGTTTTCTTGATTATAACCTAAATCACTTAAGTTTTTACATCAATAGCTATGGCGTTGTACTGCCAAAAACACTGCTTTTATGCATTCAGTGTTTTCTTTTCTGTCTGTTTTAGTCACATGATGACGTTTAGTGATACCAGGTATTAAAATGAACAAGAAAGCGAAGAAATAAATGGTGGTCTAATAATTTTTTCCATGACTGTATATTGTCATATTGCCCAGCACTACCACCGACAACCAAAGACAACGGAAGTAAGGAGTTTCACAACCATGTTCATCCAGTCATCACATAATTAATGTAGACGTGGTCATGAAAAACTAGAGGTGGTGCAGTTTCTTTCTTGCATACGTAGTCTACAGGACAAAACGGTGTAATAGTTTTAATGTGAAAGTAAAGCCCTCCTTTTAGACTTTTAATTTGAAAACTCAACAGACATGAATGAATATCCTTGTGTAATTACTCTTTGCCCCGGTGTGAAGTGTCTGAGAGCCAGAACCAGGGCCAGCTCACCTCCTGCGCCCCTTCCCTGCAGTCAAACGAGTTCTTCTGGACCCAACGAGTCCCTGGAGAATACCAACTCCTCCTCTATTAGACTCCTTCCTGCTGAGCCCTTTGTGTCTGGACTTAATTACCCCGTCAGCGAAGTGTTTCATTTAGAGCCTGGCTTCCCCCCTTTCTCAATACAGATGGGCTCCTGGCTGCTCCGCGTTGAAAAAGGAAATTCATTTAGTCAAGGAGAACGAAAGAAAGCAAATAATATGTCAACTGTCTGCTGCTGAACTGAGCCCAGCACCTTTAATGAAACTTTCTAGAGCCGTTTAGTCTCCCCAGCTCACCCTGGTCCTCCATTGTAAAAATACTAGACCCATTTAAAGTGGGATTAAATCCTTTCTTGGCATTGACCCTCTTGTCCTTGTTGGAGCACCTTCTCCTGAGAGGCAGGACAGGATGAGTAAAGCCCATCTTAAGGGCTTCGATGGGTGGGAGCCACCTGCCAATCCCGTTTTGATTTGTTGATGCTAATCCACAGCTCGCTCCACGTCACCGGGTCGGTTCCGGGTCATCAAAGCCCCTTAGCGCTGACTCAGGATCAGACTTCCCACAACCTTGACCGGCGGCGGTAACAACGCAAGCCGATTCCAGGTCGGTTGGTTCCCGACAAACTGCATCCAACACCAGCAAGATTGTAGGCGACAAACAAACAGAAGATGCAGTCGGTCCTCCAAAAAATACACAATATATTTAGGTTACTCATTTCTACCATCATGAAGAGTCAGTAAGAATGAAATATAACATTTTATAAATGATAAATGAATTCAGCCTAAAACAAATATAACTTAACCTCAGACTTTCTTACCGCCCTCAGCTATTTAAGAGATTCCTCACCACATTTACAAGCTTGAAACAAAACAGTGACTCACTGTTTAGCAGGAAAGACCCCCATGGATCTCTACAACGTGAACATGGAGGGAGAAATATGAATGACTCAGTCAGATGACCCGATAAATCATATGAACTGATTGCTCTGAAACACGCAAAACAATGGGTTTAGAGTTCACTATGTCCCAATAACCAACATCTGCAGACATCCCATTTGGACTATTGACGTCGAGTCAAAGAGCAACACACCACTATCTCATGGAGGTCTGCAGTGGGAAAATAATGCACCAGCTGCAAATCCATCGCTTCAAACAAAGAGTATCCACTTTTACAGTTGTCTCCCTCCTTTCCAGCTTCATCCCTGGACGACGCCAGGAGTCAGCTGCCTGAGTCAATCAGCGGCGGTCAACAGCGCGCTTTAAGATGAATCAGGTTTGGCTACGTGCCCACTATGAGCTGTTCCTGCTGAAGCCATGTGCCAACTAACTCCTCTGACATCATCACTGGCTGTTTGAAACACCGCCGCCAAGCAAACTTGACCGTTAGTTTTTCCCTCTGCCGTTATTTTAACAGATTTGAAAATGCATCATACTGCATTCATTAAATTAATGGACAGCGACATAAAAACGGTGGACTGAAACTTTTCTGTATAAGAAAACGATAGCTGGGGATGTGGAGAATGTGCTTATCTCCAGTGTGTCATAGTGACCTTCTACCACCAAAAGCTTAATGGAACAATTACTGCTCATGAAAAAAAGGGCTTCGTCTACTAATCAATACAATCTGCTTTCTTTACTGATATTTCAGATGTACTGAAAATAATTCTGTACTAGTACAGCCAATGATCAAATACAAAGATAATTCAGAAAAGCTTCCGTTGCCTTAAGAGTCACGTTACCCTCTTCCCACTCCTCAAAAAGCCTCAGGTCAAGGAGACATGGATGGTCTGCTGATGATCTCAGCATATAAAGACATGACTGTTTATCGTGTAATGACAGGAAGGAGAGAGGGACGTTAAAACCGCAGCACCTTCAGATATTAGAAAGAAAAAAAAGGATGCATTTTCATGAAAGACAGAGACTTAAAAACTCAAATATTGGAACATTTATGGTGAAATACAAATGCAATCATTTTCTCAAAAAGGGGGAAAAAGCAGATGTCAGACAAGTTCTAAAATGACATGCAAATGCCCAAAATGAAATGCAGAGCATGTGAAAACTTTAAAAACGACAAAACAGTATCTAATATTTTGCATATTTTTATTCTATACTCTGACTCATTTAATGTTTGCTGCCCGACCCACCCCCTAAACACACTGAAAGTGTATAATGTAGGAAGCAACATGCCATAAATAAAGAAAAATATTAGTTGCACGCACACATCCACCACCAGTTAAGACAAAGGAGGCTTAATGAGTTAAAATTTCACATGAGCACATATGGACTACGGTGCAGCGCGCGTGGACACAATGGAGATGATAATGAAATCTTGGATTACCCCTCATTTATTTAGGATGCAGCTCACTGGGACAGGATGGGGGAGGGTGGGGGGGGGTTCGGGGTAAGCGTGTGCATGTCTGAACTTCTTTGAGCCTTGGCAGTCCCAAAACGTAAGGCCTGATGCCAAAGATCAAGCAGATGGTCATTATGAAGAAGGCTGGAAATGAGGTTGCTACTCTTGTGTGCGCTCATTTATTGAGCGCTGGCTGGTGGCAGCTTTGTCTGAAACACAATGGCCGACTGTACTGTCACTGATCTGAAGGAGCAGGCCAACAACAGTGACAATAGCTGTCATATTTAGTTTGATAATGTCAGACTTAAAAAAAAAATGAATAAATAAAAAGCATGGATAAGAAAAAGTATTTGCAGGACATTAAAAGGTAGCATGATTAGAAGTTATGTGAGGAAATAATTTAATATACCACCTTTTTTCTTCCTTGCAATGAATAATACAGGACTTCTAAATAGTGCTGGGCGGTATACCGGTTCATACCGAACACCGGTGTTTATTTTTCCTATGATATGAATTTTTCATATACCGTAATACCGGTGAGTATGTACTGTAGCGTACACAACGTTGGGAACGCTGCGCGGCGGAACGTAAGTGCCGCAGAACATTGTTTGACAGGGGACTGTTTTGCAGTTGCACTGGAGGCAGGCAGGCTAGTTTCTGGTTAAACGGTGATGGCTGCTAACAGAGAAAGTCCCGAAGTGGAAGCTCCAAAACGGCAACATGAGACTGAGGAACTTCTTCCTGAACCAGGAGCCGTGGATTTAAAAAAGACGACGTCCAACAAACTACAATAATCTGCAAATGTTGCCGAGCTAAAGTTGTAGCCGCGGGAGGCTACACCAGGCTGGTGTTGCCTCCCGCGGCTACAACTTTAGAACGTTGTTTACATTGTGTAGTTAATGTTGATTTTTTACATAATGTTTTTTCAAGTTGTTTGCAAAATTAAAAAAATAAAAGGGTTCTGTATTTTAACTGCAACTATCATCATTCTGATTCCTTCACTTAATCAGAATAACGAGTGCCACCTCTTTGTAAATAGTATCATTTTGTGAGGCCATGCAAACCTGTATTAATACTAGTGTAGATATGAATGTTTTTCTACAATATTCACTCCTCCTGACAGTAAAATAGGTCATTCTAAGACAATTTACTGCAGCAACTCCTCTAAATAATTAGAAAATGTGGTTAACACCCAGTTGTGCCTTCAAAAAAAAAAAAAAAAGCGGATATACCGTGAAACCGATATAATTTTGAAAAATACCGTGATATAAATCTTTGGTCATACCGCCCAGCGCTACTTCTAAACCACATATGGAGCTGGATTCAAATGCAAATCCAAACTAATTTCCCAAGACGCCTCTCAGTCTGAACAGTCTGGTCAATCAAACAGGATTTCTTATAGACTTAATTCACCACTTGAAACAGTCGATTGTTTACTAGAATGAAGGAAGCGACGGGTTTGAAGATTGAAAATTTACACCCCAGTCGCACATAACCTTTTGCAGCAGCGGCAAAGGCGTATCATAATCCTATTGATAATCCTAATTGACCTGTTCACATCAGCTCTGGGGTGGAGGCTACCACAGCAATGTTGTGGACTCGGGAACATCAGCAGGAACACAGATTGGATCTGATCACTTCTCCAGCAAAGATAATTAGAGTCTGATCAGATATGCTATAAAATCAGATTTAGGCTGCAGTCTGGACAAAACCCATGTAACCATCCTCAGCTATCATTGGCTGCGGTTACATGATGTTTTTTAATTTGGAATTAAAATTAGGAATTAAATAATTCCGAATTAAACTATTTTCCTTCGAGTTTACATGGAAATAGTAATTCCGAATTAAGGTTTACATGGAAATCACGTTTGTTCGGGGGGGCGGACGTCTTTACATCTACCGGAAGAAAACAAACTTAGCTAACTGGTTAGCAACAACATTTCACTTATTTTTGACCTGGGTGGCGTCTCTATCTGTGAAACCTCCTTCATTTAACCTGGCCGCTACAACTTTGAAAAGCTCACAATTTTTATGTTTCCTGCCATCTGTTCTTTTAATTATTTCCAGTTCCTCCAAGCTATTTATTAAATAAATCGTCTCTGCTCTTGACCACCGTTTACTGCGTGCTGCCATCTTGAAACTTTGTTTTGAAAACAAGCCCAGCGCGGAATATAAGCGTCATCGCGACAGACGGGCAAGAGAACGAGCATGCGCAGAAAGACGGGAATTAATTTAAACAGGAATGAGTGTTTACATGACCGCAGAATTACTTAATGCGGAATTAAAATGGGAATAAACCAACCACTTACTTCGGAATTAACATTTTCATATGGAATTGGCGTTTACATGGTAACTTTTATTCGGCTTTAACTTTAATTCTGAATTAAAGAGGAATTAAACTTCCCATGTAAACGCACCCATTGAGAGGAACCGGTTGAGGTGGTTCAAGCACCTCCTTTTAGAGGTTTACCAAGGTGTACATGTGCAAGTGAAAATTAAAACGTGATCACATTCTGACTCACGCAGTAAAAAGATAAGACCCGATGACATCATTAAACACCTTAATTACAATATCAACAGAGAAACTGAGAGCTGCAGGAAGCCACAATAAACATGAAGTCACCGCCAGCATCTGAAGGACCTTCACTGGTGTCACCCTCCTCTCAGGAAACACCTGTCCACCCTTCACATTATTCCCTTTCCTCAAACAGGAAACCAGCATTCTCACATCTACAAGAGTTAATAGACCCATCTTCATTGTTCTGGCCCGACAGGAGAACCAGCAGGAAGAACAGAGCCAGTCAGCGTGAGCTTTGATCCAGAAAAAGAAGTGGCACGAGGATTTACTCACTGGTTCATCCAAATAAACATTAACTTCAACCTTTTATCATCATATAGCAGCTCAGCAGCCACCACCTTCTGATTAATCATGCACCAGTAAATCCATGATTGACATCACCTGCCAATCATGGATTTATATGAGACTCAACAGAACCAAGCAGAATTTAAACTGTTTTCAAGATAAAAGTGATTAATTTAACTCAACAGTCAACCAGCAGAAAAAAAACATGCTTTAATGAAAGTACTCCAAGAGAGCTAGTGAAAAAAAAGAAAAGAGAAAAAAAAAAACACCAGGAACTTAACTCATATTTTAAATCTGGCATTCACTGGGAGCACTGGGAGACTGACACGTCTCACGTTTTATACGTTCCAATATTTAAAAATCAAACAATCAAACATAGCAGCTTGGTTAGAGACGGGACTCTCTCCGGTATCCTGCTCGGAGCCTCCACGAGGCTCCCTCATGGATTTTCGGGAAAAACGGGAAAACTTTCCCGTCCTCGCGCCGCCCGGAGATAAAGCGACAGTCTGGAACTTACCGGGGCCGGTGTAGACGGTGAATCAACGGGGTTTCCCACAGAGCGTCTCGGTGTGTTTCCGTTGCTTCTGCTCGTTTTTCGTTTGTTGAAAATCTCCAGAGGCCACTCCGGTTCTGGTGACTTACTCAGATTCTCCGCTGCCGCTGCAGCAGCTGGGTTTGTTGGCAGCGCTGTTCGAACCGGCCAATCACAGCGCGCCGTCAGCCGGGGGGGCGGAGTCCCACGCTCACCTGGGTGTCATTTTACTGGATGATGAAAACTCATTCATACAAACTCATGCATTTAAACCAACTCATCAAGATCTAGATTGATATGTACTCAAAATAAAATCACACAACGTTCAGGGAAAATTTAGTTTAGTGAGTGTTACGATAACCAAAGCACAGATTTAATTCTTTTCAAGGTGACTGTAGCAAAGGTAGATGTTTGTAATTATATTAAATAGAATCCCATTCTTTTTAGGTTTAAGTGTATTTTTTTTTTTTGTTTGGATCTTCAA
Source organism: Hirundichthys speculiger (assembly GCA_018398805.1). Lineage (NCBI taxonomy): Eukaryota > Metazoa > Chordata > Actinopteri > Beloniformes > Exocoetidae > Hirundichthys > Hirundichthys speculiger. The sequence goes on along the minus strand of JAGFBZ010000921.1, from coordinate 168,482 downwards.
GAGACTGGGGGGAAAAAGTGTTATTATAAAAACATCAATAAAAATAATAAAATTAGGAATGAATGACACCTTTGCATAATACTGTATGTCCGGTTTAAATTAGCTGTACAAATGCAATATATTAGTATAACCATTCTGATATTGTAATCATTATAGATGTGATATTTATTTTTACAAGTGACTTTCACAAGTGACTGATCAAAGATGATCAAATTGATCAAAGACGTGCATTTTGCTGTTGTTGTTTTTTTTTTTTTTTTTCTCTGTTATTTGGATATCTGTCTCTTCTGATTCACTGTGAGCTCCCAAGGCTGAAGACACACTTCCTGGGATGACTACCCTGACACGACACCTGCAGGTGTCCTCAGAAAAAAAACTAAGATAAAACTCAGGAAGAAATAATCAAACTTTTTCTTTACACTGGGCTGATGTTTGCTAAAGTCTTCAGTGGCAGTAATAATTTAATAACGTTCCACTCACTGTCACGTTACATTGACTGATTCAACTGTACATTTCATAAAAGAGCGTGACATTATTGATATGCAAAAACTAGCATTGCCACAACACACTTTTTATCATTCACCTAGCAGTGAGCTGATTAAAAATGTCATCATAAGGATCCATGTTTACAGATTCCAAAACACTATGATTTAACTTTCATGTGACGAAAAGAGCAGATGTAAAAATCTGCCGTGAGCAGTCCCTCCATCCCAACCAAACTCCAGTATCCCTTTCATTTTTGGTGTACAAAAAAGCTAAAATCACAGCTAGACTACTTCCTGAACTTCAGCCAGCTCTTTTGTTTCCTGTGTGCCATTACTGGACAAACTGATCAATCCAGGTGTGTCTGATCATTGCTGTGAGGTCAGACACACCTGGATTAATCATTTGTTAATTAATGGCTCACAGGAAACAAAGCAGCTGGCTGAAGTTCAGGAAGTAGTGCAGCTGTTCATAAAGCCACGTTGACGTTGACATAATATGAACATTCATTATAGCCTAAATGAAAACACAAAAGGCGTATATATGAAGAGTATTTATTTGAATTGATTTGCATATTTTTTTTGTTCATTTAACATTGCTTGTATTTACATTTACATTTGATTTTCATTCCACACATTGTTTTCATTTCATGTTGCTCTTCTTTTACAGTTTTTCATCTCATTTCACGTGACTTTTCTTTACTCTTTTAATGACTTGTACTCATTTGTTGCAGACTTTGCATCTTTATGGTCCAGAGAAGTTTATTTGAGAAAAGAGTGAAATCCTATTCTTTGTAACAATCTTTTTTTTTTTTTTTTTTTGCTTCGCGCGCTGTCACACACTAACCTCGCGACATCTACCACTTAATACCTGCAGTGGCTACTGCTGTGACAGTTATCGCGAGATTTTCCATCTTAGATTGGTAATTTTTTTTTTTTTGTTTGTTTGTTTTTGTTTTTACTCCGCCAGATGCGGTATTATTATTTTTTAATAACGCAGGTTAAAATACTGGAGATTTACAGGAAAATACTAATACGGGAGGACGAATTTCAAATTCAGTGAATTTGTCAGGCATACGGATCACGCCCCCCCCCGGTGGTCAACACCCGGAAGTACAGTTCTTTATGGATGACGTCGCTCAACGCTAATGCTAACAATGCTACTAACCAACTGGTCCTGAAATGAGAGATAAACGTATTGACTAGTTTTTAACTGGCACCCCTCTTGTAGCCTGTCCACTGTCACCACATTGCGAAACTTCCTGAAAAAAGTTCGTCTTTTAATAGTGCGCGGATGCAAAACAGCGTAAATGTTCTCGAAATAGACAGAAATAGAGTTTGAAGTTTATCAGAGCGCGTGAAGTTTCGCTGCTGCGTCAGCGATGACGGAGATACTAATAAATCACGCTGAGACATTTCCAGGTGGAGCCATTTTTATTTGACAGTCTGAGTTATTTCATTTTTCAGTCCAAAAAGCGACAGAGCTATTCAATCAGATACAACTATTGGTTGTGAAAGAAAAAGTTTGAATTTCAAGGATTTTAAGCGCCTGTGAACATCGTGAAGAAGCAGATAAGCAGTAGACAATTTACTGTAAATACAACTGCTTTACTTTTTTTAATTCAATGAAACAAGTGCAATGTTAACCCAATCTGACTGTGGCCCTGTTACCAGCTGTATGGACTTTCTGGGGAACAATTTACACCAGAAACATAATTTTCTTGAACAATTGAGCTGGCTCTGTTCAGCTTTTTATCTCCATTAATCATATGTCTGTAGATGTCGTAGTGAAAATATCAGCAATCATGTCACATGGAGAAATGTGAAGTTCTCTCTTGTACATAGCAGCCCTCTTATTACCTAATCAGTCTTTTTTTTAGTTACACAAGAGAGATGGCCACTCAGCTGGATAAAGAAGGCCATATAGTTAAATTAATGTAATATTTTAAACACTAGACCTCATAAACTAAAGACCAAATAGACTCTCGGTTTACTTAGCCAAAGAAATTATTTTAATTGCCTGACTGGAAACCCCTGTTTGAACTATTCTTTGGGGCAGAGATTGAAAAACCGATGGGTATTATAATAATAATACCAGAATAGCAAAAAAGTAATTCTCTATTGTATTCAAACTCAGTTTGTTAGTGCTAAAAGTGTTATATAAAAGCCACGTGACAGCTGTGATTGCCTATGGCTGCCATCTGCTGCGGTATATTCCACAACAAACCCACTACAACTTGCGTCATATTGTTTTAGAAGCTTATTTTCATGCCAAAAAGTGACCAGGAATATATCGAGTCAAACTTCAAGCTCAGTATAATCTTAAACACAAAAACATTAGTTTTAAAAAAATGGAGACAAGCCATCTAAGTGAAGAAATACCTATTGGTTATATCTGTCTTTGTAGTGTTTATCCTTGACATTTTAGGCCACATAATTGTGTGTATGACGTTAACTAACCAAACTCTTCTAGCTGTAAAAGCAGTTATCATGATTTAGCTGCTGTTATATAACTAACTATTTAACTCGTCCAATGAGCTCCAGTCACACTGAAAGTACTTTCTTGAACTAATTTCTGCCAAAATGTGGTTTGACCAACTGTTACCTCCAACGGTTGTCTTAATTTTCCTTCAGCAGTGTGAAAGTATAATGTTCGTATTCAATAAAACACATAACCACATACCTTTTATTGTCACTGGTAATTGCGTTTCTTTGGGATGCTGCGATCCAAGTCATGGGAATAGTTTAGTTTAAAAAAAAAAACAAACAACATTTGTATCAAGTTAGGGAAAAGATCTTGCTAAAACATAGGTTACTAAAGGTTTTATTTCTTGAAAAACACACACATCTGCACACATGCACCCACTGGGAAGTAGGAATGCAGCGTTGTGGAGATAAAGATAAAGGCAGAGGCGACACAGACAAGCCCTTTCTTATTCCTGTACGGTCCATGCGACTGTATCTTATGTAACATCATGGTTTGTGTATGGGAGTTGTTTGAAAGCATAGAGGCTCATGGGTGTCTGTCGAGCATGAATCTCACAGATTCTCATCAGAGATTAGCAGAGGCGCTGTCGAAGGTCTTGATGTTGTTCATGTTGTTGAATAAGTTCATGGTGCCTTCTCTTTTAAGTCATATGAAAAGACTTTAACTGATGCGGTCACTGATTTCAGGCCAGAGAACTTCAGACGGCTGAGTTGATCATATTACATATAACTACATAGTGCTGGGCGATATGGAAAAAAAATCATATATCACGATATGGACTATTTTATATCACGATAACGATATATATCACGATATACCATAAAAAAGTATGTTTTCAGTTATTCTCTGAAAAGTTTGACAAAAATTTCATTGCTTACTTTTCAACTTTATTTTGAAAGGACATTTTAGTGCAGCAAAAACAGGTAGGTACAGAGGTACAGTAGCTTTCACATTTTTTTTCAAAGTGCACAACAGTTTCTGAGAGGAAAAAACACATTTTTGCACTGAAGTTCAGCTATAAAAAAATAAACACAAATTATTTTTCAACTTTCTGAAATCTGTAACCTTGTAGTGCAAAGTTTGCAGTATCGTCATATTGCCCAGCACTATTACTACAGTATAAAGGAGGGATATTGTCACTTCTGATTGGCTCCGCTTCGGTACATTTTAAAGGTAGGGTAAGTGATTCTTCATGATTTCTTAACCGGAGCATTATTTTGTCATTCAGCTTGCCCATCTCATGAGTTCACTGGAAAAGGAGAAGGGAAAAAAAAAAAGAAGTCCTTCATGGCTTCATGACTTATCTCTCAATTATTACCCACCACTGTGGTTGCCACGCCCCACAATGCAACAGACCTTATAGATGATTTAATTCCATTGATCTAACCTTTCACATTCACTGTGGGGTAAAGACTTGCTCTGTGTAGCTTTAGTGGCCCATTCTCATTTCTTTTATGTCCTTAAAGATTTCATCTGAATTTCTTAAAGGAAGATGAAACGAGCCAATTAACAATTCTGACACGATGAGGAGCGTAAACTTCCTCAAGGGACCAAAACAAAGTGAACAGAAGCAGTTTTGAGTGAGAATGGCAGTGGATGTCAAAACAACTTTTGCAAGTGTACAGAACGTTTAAAATTACAGTCAATAGATGTAATAGGAGGAACGTTAATGGCCTCAGGTTCTTATTTTAAAAATATCTCTAATACCTGATCCATTTATGTAGAAATAAAAGCCATGGATTCTCTTTAGTAATATTCTTCTCATATCCAGATCAGAATACTGGACTTTCTGGCTTCCTTTAATAGAGAATGATGTTTTCATCCTGATTTCATCATGTGTCACATTGAGAGGCAGAGCATGCAGCTGGTTATTTGTTTGATTTTTATGATGCAGATCAGTTCTTCTGGAAAGAAATGAGGAAAGAGATTTTTATCTTTTTACTAGTTAAAGTCAGGGAGCAGATATGCTGCCTGAAAATAGAAACACAAAGGCCAGCTATGACAGTACAGTACATTTTAAACTAATTATTGCCTGTGCATAACTATTGCACATCTGTGTGTTAGGAGTGGTTCAGGTTTTAAAGCAGATTTTGAATGTTTCTGAGGCTTAAAAAGCACTATTTTTAGAATGTTGTGGAGCAGGAGTATAAAGTCGTATCACGTGGAAAGACTCAATGAATTGAAACCATATCAAATTTATAGTTATAATTAAGTGTAAATGAATACTGGGTTTATGGACAGAGAATAGTCGTGTAGACCTTTGGCTTCCTTTAACAGCTCAAATAACTGTACCGAACCTGTTTTATGAGAGCTGATGTCATGTTTCAGAAAATTGCTTGTTGTAATCTCTGAAACCAAAGATGGTCTAATGTGTTGGGATTTTAATATGTTCAATATAAGCTCTAATAGAGTAAGAAATGATATCCTGCTGACTACTACACTACTGGGCAAATAAATACAAGGCTGACCTGCTTAAAGCAAACGAGGAGGAGGAATCTGTTTACAGCAAACCACATCTCCAGGGCTGCTTTGTCTCGTGAGGAGGAAGCAGATTGGGTTTGTGTTTCAGCCACACCCTTGTCTTTGTGGAGCCCATGACGGCCTGTATAACAACCTTTTTTGTCATAAAGTTCAACAAAATCTCCCAGAGTCTGCTTTCTCAGCCATCCAGTTGATCCTTTAAAGCTCCCTGAAACTCAGTATCATTCTTTTTTTTGACTAAAGAACATTAAAACAGCTGTTCAAGATGTTCGCATGTGGAGATGCAGAGATGTTTTAACCACTTGGATCAAAAAGAGAAAAGTCCCAACCTCTGACTACATTTGTCCCCAGTGGCTGGTGGAGACAATTCTGGACTGCTGCACATAAAGATGACTGTCACGAAAGAATGATGGTGACATCTTTTGTCACAGCTCTAAATCAGGGTCCTCGAGCATGTCTTAGATGCGTCCCTGCTTCAGCGCACCTGATTCACACGAACGGGTCGTTAACAGACTCGTGCTGATCTGGATGACAAGCTGATGGTGAGCCCTTCATTTGAATCAGGTGCGCTGAAGCGGGGAAACGTCTAAGACATGCAGGGCTGCTCTCCGAGGACCAGCGTTGGCCACCTCTGCTCTAAAAAGACAGTCCCACTGAGTGTCGTAGACCGTGAGCAGTTTGAGCACGGTTGTCTCAAAGGTCTTGCGACCAAAGGGTGCCTGAGATAATTTTCTGACAGTGTCAGAAATCTTATGAATTCATTTAGTGCTGGGCGGTTAACCGGTTTATACCGAACACCGGTGTTTATTGTTCTTTATGATATGAATTTTTCATATACCGTAATACCGGTGAGTATGTACTGTAGTGTACACAACGTTGGGAACGCCGCGCGGGGGAACGTAAGTGCCGCAGAACATTGTTTGACAGGGGACTGTTTTGCAGTTGCACTGGAGGCAGGCAGGCTAGTTTCTGGTTAAACGGTGATGGATGCTAACAGAGAAAGTCCCGAAGTGGAAGCTCCAGAACGGCGACATGAGACTGAGGAACTTCTTCCTGAACCAGGAGCCGTGGATTTAAAAAAGACGACGTCCAACAAACTACAATAATCTGCAAATGTTGCAGAGCTAAAGTTGTAGCCGCGGGAGGCTACACCAGCCTGGTGTTGCCTCCTGCGGCTACAACTTTAGAAGGTTGTTTACATTGTGTAGTTAATGTTGATTTTTTTTTTTTTACAAAATGTTTTTTCAAGTTATTTGCAAAATTTGAAAAATAAAAGGGTTTTGTATTTTAACTGGAGCTATCATGCATTCTGATTCCTTCACTTAATTAGAATAACGAGTTGTAAATAGTATCATTTTGTGAGGCCATGCAAACCTGTATTAATACTAATGTAGATATGAATGTTTTTCTACAATATTCACTCCTCCTGACAGTAAAATATGTCATTCTAAGACAATTTACTGCAGCAACTCCTCTAAATAATTAGAAAATTGTGGTTAACACCCAGTTGTGCCTTCAAAAAAAAAAAAAAAAAGGGGATATAACGTGAAACCGATATAATTTTGAAAAATACCGTGATATAAATTTTTGGTCATACCGCCCAGCGCCAATTTCATTTACCGTCAGCACATGGCAGCGTGGTGTTCTACATCTGTCTCAACATCGTACCCAAGATTTAGCCGATGCAAGTCGTACAGCGTGAGATGTAACGATGTTAGAAGTCACGTGGTGTACAGGAGCCTTTCGAGTACGTTCAGACTAAATAGTTTCAGAGACTCTGTGAGGGTTATAAGGACGAGGACGGCATCACTTCATGGGTTTTTTTTCCTCTGGTTGCAGCTGTTTTGAACTGATGTACCAACCAGCAGCTGGTTTCATTTGTCCTCCATTATTTACTGGGTTTATTGACCTCGATATGGACCTATGGACTTCACCGTTAAACCATTTACCTAAAAAAAAAATTAAGAACAGCTGCTGATATCGCTAACTTTTTATTTCCGTAACAGGTTGTGGTGTGGCCCTGCGATGGACTGGCGACCTGTCCAGGTGGACCCCTGCCTTTCACCTGAAGAGAGCTGGGATAGACTCCAGCAGATCCCTGTGACCCTGCAGAGGATTAAACGGGCGTAGATGATGGATGGATGGATGGTTGTGGTGTTGCACTGTATGTTGTCCTCTACCAATCACCGGACAGTTACATCATTTCGACCAATCACATGATAAATGTGTCATGAACGGGTTCCTTCATGCTCTGGAAACTCTTATTTTGAAGTAGGAGCTAAAAGAGACCTTTTAAAAACATTATATATGAATGACAATCAGCCATATACCCTGCATTATAAACAAAGAAAAAAAAAAAGGGGGTAATTTCCTCCAGTAGTTCTAAGAACCATGAACCGGTCCCGGAGGTCTGAAAGGAACTCTTAATGGATTCATGGTGGCCATGTCTATTTGCTGGCCAGTCTTCTGATACATACTGTCGACATCCAATGATCCCAAAAGATGAATTCTGAGTTATCCAACAAAGCACGAGTATCTAAAAGTGTTCGTGTTGTCCGGACATTTCCTCTGCTGCCACGAGGTCAGTATTTGTTGCTTTGACCAAAGTCTTTCATGCAGATTCTGGTGCCCTCCCTGCTTTAAACCAGTGGAATCAACAAAATTCTTCATTTGTGTGAGATTTTCGGGCAAAATACCCGAAGAAGAAAAATATTCCCATTAAACTTTAAATAAGCATTTTAGATGCTCTTACAGGCTCACTCATTTACTCCGCATACGTGTGTGAGAAGATTCTCCACCAGGGCTGAAATGCCTTGATGTTTTCCCTCTCAAATATGTAAAAGAGGAATTTGTTAAAGTTAAAGTGCAGAAAAATGGATGCATGGAAAACATTTAATTCACAGAGCCAAAAAAGAAACGAAGTATGAGGAAATTATTTTGCGTTGTTCTCAAAAAGTAGTAATGTGTTATGACTGGTCATCATTAGTTGGAACTGATTTGTTAATGATTAACACAGTTAGGTTTAGGGGCGTGAAAAAAATCGATTTGGCAAGATATCACGATTTTCGGCCACCCAATATAATCAATCGATTTTTCAGCTTCTAATATCGATTTTTTTTTTTTACAATGCTGTCAGTATGTTGTAATGGTAACTTAAATGTGCAAAAACACTAATAATAAACAATAAATATGTTGTTTTGAAGCAAATAGTTTTGACTCAATTTGTCCTCTGAATGATCAATATCATCTGATGAACATATACAGCAACTTGATTTTTCATCTCTACTTTTAATTTTGATATTAACTGAGTAGAATATCGCAATATATCATGATATTGTGATAATATCGCATCGGACCCAAGTCATATCGTATTGCGAGGTCCTTGCCAATACTCACCCCAGTTAGGTTATCATTCAGGGATGTAGATTTATGGATGATCAATGCTCTCAGTCACATCGGTGCCTGTTACACAACATGTTGAATAATTACCGTTTGATTGACAGTTGGAACTCTTTCAGCGTGACGCCTGTGTGGAGCTGCGAGGATTTCCATGTTCCCCCAGGCTCTATACTTTTCAGTTTTGTGCAATTTTTCTCCCCCAGTCGTCAATATATTCTTTGACTTTACAGTCATCCTGTGCTTTCCCTAAAATCCCATGAGCAGTTTTTGTTTATTTTTTCTTTCTCCGTCCGAGCCCTTATGTCACGCCTTTTCACACGCCAGCAGGCTGAGATTTGAAAAAGCCTTGGATCCTGGAGTTCAGACAGGAATGAATCACACTGTGGTCAGTTTTTGTTTAGCAACCGTTTTAAACATTTCATGGGATTAGAAGAAATGCAGTTTCAGCCGTCGTTTGCACCCTTGACCGCAACATTGTGTAAATATGGACACACAGTTAACACGAGGACTCTGTTAAATCAGTGGAAAAAGGTTAAATGAAGACTTGCTTTGATCAACAAGCTTTGACATGACATAAAACACTGAAAATGAAAGACAGTAAAACTTGCAGGAGCTCAGTGGGAATGAACAACACAACTGCAGCAGTACGCTGCTGTTACATTATTAGACACAGTTGTGTTTATCAGACAGAACGTCCTGTTCCCACTAACGCTTGATGAATATAACACTGTGGCCTAATATGTTACACATACAGTGACTTCATACTGCAAAAAACTTAGTATCAAAGAGTTTCTGAGCTCTAACGTTCTGATGATTACAAACAATAAACCACTTTAACCTCCAGTTTATCAAATTCCTCAATTTACAGCCTAATTTATACTTTTGAGGCTCATCATTTCTGTAGCACCAAAGTTTCAAACATGATGTTAATTAGCTGCCATAGAGGTAGCCCATAATACTGTATTTGTATTTGCCATGTAAACTGTCCTGAGGTGGACAGTCCGGTAACTAACTTCGGTTCTGGTAATGATCTGCTGGGTGTGTCGCAACATCTTTCTGTGCACGTGCTTGTCTGTGTGGGAAAACACAGCTGTTACTGAAGGATCTATTCTATCCAAGTGCCACAGTACAACCTGAACTGTAGTATAACTAAAGCACAGAAAATTAGAGAATTAACTTAGCTGGGACATTAAGATGGTCAGTAAAGAAAAAATATGTATTATTCCTGTTTATATAGACTTTAAATACCGAAGACCTGATGGAACAGAGAGTAACCACAAACACAACTTCACTCAAGCTGCTAAAAAAAAAAATAATAATAATAAAAAATCAAAATTAAAAAATTGAGGCAAAAGCGCCATCTAGTGATAAAATTGATCAGTACACATATTTTGTGCACTGCACGAAAAAATGTTCTTCAAATGTATTCAATTTAAAAAGAAAGTTATACAGATTAATTCAACTCAGAAAAAGCTAGATCGACATATAAAGTGTAAAACTAAACAAATAAAACCAACAACCTTTCTTTCTTTGCAGAGTATAAACTCCAGATTTCATATTTTTCTCAATATTTCATTTATTAATATGCATCTTTATATATGTGTCTTTGTATGTATGTATGTATATATAATTACATGTATATAAAAATATATATATTTTTAACTTAGCTTGCAACATATTTGAGAAGAAAAAGCTGGTACGGCAGCAATTTAGTTCTAATGAAAAAGTTAAAGAAATAATAATGATGCTACTTCAAACAGGTGATGCCAAGGTGTGATTGGAATGATGAAGCAGTATCCATGAAAGGCTGTTTCTGAGGAGCAATAATAAGATTATAAAATGTTACATTAAAAAAATTATAGAATATGTACATTAACCATTTAAAAGAAACTGATAACAAAAATTTATATATCATCTGAAAAAGAAATAAAAGTAAATGTGAGCATCTATATTTTTCTAATTTTCTATATTGGGGTGGTAAACATGGGCTTACATTGAAAACTCTCAGATTAAATTTACATTTCTAATTAATTTAACTTTATCAGCTTTTTTCTTGGGGGCCCAAAAGTCACAGCACAATAAATTCTATTCTTCTTATTCCTTAGTGGTCAACTAATAAAAATACTAACAGCAAATATATAAATAAATAAAAGTCTAAAGCACACAAAAAAAGTCCTGCCAAATGACATCACCAAATGTTTGGATTTACTGTGATCTCTCGAGCACCACCCAGTGCTCTCTACCCTAATTTCCCCAGCATGCATTTCGCTTTCACTGGGAATGTATTGACTTTAAAATCTCTCGAGTGATCTCGCCTCGAACAATTGTGTCACGAAGCCAATGAGACTGATCCACGCTGTCATTTAGACGAAGTTCTGGTTGGCCGGATGATGGCGCCCTTTCCCACCAAATGACTCAGTACCGCTGACTGTCTAAAACTTAAAAGTGGAGGGTGAAGGCTGCGGTCCGCAGGGACGTGTCAGGACGTTACATGCAGTTAGCGTCCTAGTGGGATCCTTTGTCTTGCTGCTTGGGGGCAGCTTGGCTTTACTGGCCCCATTTGCACCATATGCCACAAGAGACCCAACTGTCGCATCAGATCATGAACTCTGGAGTGACGTCATAACTGACTACGGAACAGTACAGAGGTTTCAGTGTTTTCTCCCCCCTCTAAAACTAAATGAGAGAATAAATAAATATATCTCATTTGACTTATTGACGCATTTCAAACTTATTAAGTGAGAGCAGAGTGAATTTAAGCATAGATTGACGAATTAAAATAGCAAATGAAACTATATTTTAAAAAGAAGCGAAATTATTTTGTATTCTCCAGGTTTTGGGGCGATCAGATGCGTTTAAAATCTTCCATATCACTGAACACATCATTTGAACCACATCGTGTAAATCCAATGAACGGTTACACTGTTCATAATCATAACATAGCAGATAAATGATTATAAGAATAACTTATATTCATTAATATGTACATATCAATGTGTAGGCTACTTTCCGGAGAAGCATTTATGTACACAGAGGTTAGAAAAGATGAAATCCAAGTACTATTCTCACCTTAACATTTTATGGAATTGAAGGCCAGTTCATTTGTAGCCTCTAATGACATCTGCTAGAAATTAATCTGATACAAAACAGGGAGAACTTGGATAATTAGCCAATATTTTTTATTGTGACAAAGGCAAACAGTTAAACAGTTGAGCATCAATATTAAGGCAAATGCAAAGCTGACATATTATTACAACATCTCCAACACAGCGTCACGTATCAGGTTGACAAGAGCATCAGCGGCTTAAATACAAGCACTTTAATACAACAAAATAAACGTAAACGTTAATTTTATCAGCAAAAGATTTCACTATCAACTACATTTAGTCAACTCTTGGAGCCAGAGGCCGAGTGAGTGCCGGTATAGCTGGCGCATTAGCAAATCACACTAGCACACCTTACACACTTGTAACATCGATATACATCAGTTTATCAAATATCTTAAAAAAGGAACAGTACGAGGTTTGATGATCCAAGATACGACATTATTACTGTAGAAGCTTATAACGTATGTGAGCTGTTAGCATGCAGAGGTAAGCTAGCAAAAGTAGCAGTGACGCGAAGAGGAGCTAACGTCCAAACGATTAATTAAGAGCCACACTTTAGTAGAAACGTATATAATTGTTGTTTTTATTAGCCTGTGATAACGCAACGCGAAGGGCGTATTTAAGTCGACACGAGGCGTCAACGAGTAATTGGATTAACGCAAACGACTCAAAGCAGCTTCGTATTTCGGCTGCTAACGCCTGCTAGCGCGGAACAACTCAGCGCGCGACCTGCTCGTTAGCCCAGAATTCGGTTGACGGGCGGGGAGTCCAAACAAGCGCGAGGTGAACTCCCGACCACTGCAGTTTGGTCGCAAAAAGAGCACCGTTTTGAAAACCACACACACAACGACATACACTTTTTTTTCCGCTGTCAATTCTTCAAAATGGGGTCTGCTAACGTGCGTCTCCGCCATTTTGTGACAGGTTTTTCATTGAGCAAAGGGGTACGTGTAATGGTTGAATGTAACCCCATCAAGAAGATATCCGCTTGGCAGTTACACGGAAAAGGGATCAGGAGTAATTTTCAAGCATCCTGTGAGATAAAGTCGTTTTGAAGTGGTCAGCAAGGGATAGCGGCAGCTTACCGCAACCGCTTATAAGCCACCAGCAACCAGTTTTACACATGAAGGAATAAAAAAAAAAAAAAAAGAATTGACACTGTTGTCACCACATTTCAACCACTACAAAACTTTGTTGTCACAACAGATACGTGTTTTAAAAGCACATAATCTGAATCGGTCTGTGTACAAAATAATTAAATAAATAAAAATGAGAACTGCCACTTCCGCTATATGTTATGACTGTTCAAAGTGACATAAACAACTGTGTAAATAAAGTAATATCTTAAAAGTAGCCTGGATAGTTGGCAATATATAAGACACAATCGAAGAAAATGCTAAAGAGGTACAATGCTGTGTAAAACGTGTATTAATTATAGTATATGTTTAAAAATACAACGCACATATTTTTTTTTTACAGGAATTGAAAAGTATGTCCCTATATAAATTGATAATAGGTGCTTCCGCTTGGCTGATAAGTTTGAGCCAATTGAAATTAATGTAATGCAACTTTATGTATGCTTGAAAAAAGTATATATATTTTTTTTAAAAAACATAAAATTATGGCTTGCACAACATTACACGCCTGGTTGAGGCAATAAGGGAGCTGTGTTAATTAGTGTTATCCCCTCCCCCCACGGGACATTTCCAAGAACCTCCTGACCCGTTTTCCAAGCGGAGAGAGGAGTTGTCAGACGGTCCCTAAAAAAGAAAACAGTCTCTATTGTTCCAGCGGTCGCTCTGCCCCGGACGGCGCAGTTACCACCGGTGGCCGCAGAGGGCGCTGCGCGCATGGCAGGCCGGGCTCCGCGGCCTTCACATCTTTTTGTCTGAGAACTGGATCCCTCTGCCGCTCTACAGTGTGTGCGATAGCCTCGGAGCTGCGTCCGTAACACACTGTCAAACCACTCCAAACGAATACAGCCGCGACCAAAAGCATTAATTCAACACTTTCAGCCATGGCGTTTCTAATCTACCGGTAAATCGGTCGTATTTGTGACTGTTCGTTGGAACTTAGTCCAGGGTTGTATCGGGCTTGCTTTCTGTGTGCATCAGTCTTTATTAGCGAGCTGCCGCTCTTCTTGCTATCAGCTATTTCTTTAACTTTTTAAACACTCAGCTTGGCGAATGACTGAGCGCCGGCGGAGTATGGGATCCTTGGTGTCTTAGGAAGCGACTCAAGTGGGGTTTAACAGCTTTTGCATGCAAAAACCATGGCAAATTCGACGGGGAAAAATCTACTAGATCAGCGAAGGAAAGGACAGGCTTTCCTGGACGAGCTGCGGCAATTTCACCAAAGCAGAGGGTGAGATTGGGGCGTCTTTATTTCCAAGAAATATAACTTTAAATCTCAATTGCATGTGACCGCGAGTTGACCGAAAGTGTAATTTAAACATGTGCCCATTTATTTTGCGTGTTATCCCAACAGATCGCCGTTCAAGAAGATTCCTATCGTGGGTGGGAAAGAGCTGGATCTGAATGCTCTCTACATCAGAGTCGTCTCTTTAGGTGGATTTGCTAAGGTGAGTGGGAACCAAAAGTGTTATTTCTCCACACACTGCCGTCTGTTGACTCCACGCCGGACCGCTCCACAACACCGTGCGGACAACCCGGGACAAGTGTAACCCCCACACCCCCCCAGGAGTAAAAAAAAAACCCGTTCCAGTGTCGGTGCTGGCCTTGTGCTAGTTTTGCCGTGTATCTCTATGCAATGTGGTGGCTTGTGTTGTTGTGCGGTTTGAATCGAGAGTCCCAACCGCTCGGAGTCAGAGTGCAGTTGGAGCGACTCAAAATTAGCGGGCACGTTTAACATCGATTATCGGCACGGAGCCCGGCCTCGCGAAAGCACCGCGGAGCTACGCGGCGGCGGGTCGCCCGGGCTTCTAGCCGACAGCTTTTTTAACCGCCGGCGCGCGGGGAGGGAGAAGCTTGAATTCTCCTTCTCGCCATAGCCATCTTTCTCCGGCTTCATGGCCGAACACTGAATGTAGGCCTCACAGGCCCCGTGTAGTTGAACCGCGGCTCGGAGCTCGGGTCCACAAAACCGAGCGGGTCGCCGCGAGCCAACACATTTAAATGTGGATGGAGACAGTTTGTTTGGAGTTTGGCCTCGCGAGGTTTTAATGCCAAAAATGACAAAAAAAAGTGAAGTTAGCTTGTTAGCCGTCGCGCTAACTAGCTCAATAGTAACGATAATGTCCCTAAATGTTGTCGGGCAGTTGCACTTATTAATGTCTCAATTTCTTTATTTTTTTTTTGTTTAAAGAGTGGTGTAAATAAACACATAAGAGGAACATAATTAAAATTAACTACACCCAGCGTGTTTTCGTGTTTATTTCGTTTCCCAGATATGTTATAGTTTGACAAAGTTATTGATTAGTGATCTTGACACTGCCTCAACCTGTAGCGGACCAGATGGCTGAAGTGTAACCGCTCTTTTTTTTATTTATTTATTTATTTCTCTCTCGCCGTTTTGCCGGTGTTTTCTGACCGACTGCTTTCCCCCTTTTTCAGGTTTCTGACAAAAATCAATGGATTGAACTCGCAGAAGACTTTAACTTTCCGAGGAGTTGCTCCAACGCTGCGTTCGCCTTTGAAACAGTACTACCTGCGGTAAGTAGCACCGGTCCTCTCAGGTAGCATGTGGGAAGTGTTTACAAATGTTCCTCCGCACCAGGAAGCTGCATCTGGTGATGCACAAGAAAGGCGCCGTGGCAGAGTAGATGTCCAGAAAAAGAAGAGCCAACGTTTGAGTGCAGTTTTTTGACCCCCCGAGCTTTCTTTTTCGAAGCTGCACCACATCCAGCTTCCTACGTCTCACCAGCCAGGTGCCTGTGATGGAGGTGTTCTGCCCCCCAACAGCAGGCATTTGTGGTTTGTGGTGTTGTCACCCCATTCTTGCAACGACTCTTCCCATCGTCGACACCTGGCTGCCGGGGATTGCTGCCTGTGTAGCAGAGAAATGCTTATAGTCACCCGAGGTTATTTTGTAGGCATCTGGTTGGCTTATTATTTGTGTACGGTCTTGCAAGGAGGCACTAATTTGATCACCAACTGTATGCAGCTGATGAGAGCTGGAGCTCCTCGGGGTCAGCTGCAGGGGAAGAAGCACCACCGTCGACGGTCTCTGAGTGGCTGCCGTTCATTACTAACCTGCTGCATGTTTGGCGTAAATGACGGGACGCTTTCTAAAACCTCTTACGGAAGCTTCGTGCAATCTTGATGATGAAAGAGGCAACTGTGTCAGCCAGGTGTTTGGTCTCTTGTTGAAATAAGAAATTTGTTACTGTCTTACTGGTGTGCAATCTTTCTATCTAATGGCGTTTCTAAGTTACTGTTAGGTTTGCAGTGGGATGTCAGAAGCAGCTCGAGCTATCTTGATTCAAGTGCTCTTCCTGCTGCCAGTGGGACATGGTTTTTAATTTTTCTATTCCCACATCCTCTTTTGCTTTATAAGAGATGGCAAACTGCAGTTGTGTTAGAGGCAAACCTCCCTGTTGCTCACATCTTCTTACCTGAGCTGGGTGGAAGTTTGCTAACACCAGTTAACCCTGATTATTCAGTTGAATGACCACTGCACAAGTTTAGCATTTTTTTACTGCCTTTTATTTTTTTTTTCACGTTTGGTTTCGTAGGTGATGATTGAATGCAGTTTTAAAGTTCACGGCTGATGCGCTGGTGTGTTTTCAGACGTGTAGGCAGGTGACTGTGTGTTGACGAGGTTCTCTGGTCTGAATGAATAGGACGAGCGTGATGCTGTGCTCTCTGGTCAGCACTTCCCACTCAGAGCGGAGTAATGCACAGAAGCTCCCGCCGCCGTCTATTACATATCTGAATGCTACTTTCGTGAGCAGCCTTCGCCAGAAACATTTTTCCATTATATTTTCAACCTGTTGAAGCTGGGAGATCAGTCCTGCCAGTGGCGCTGATGTTGTTTTTTCAGCTCCAGGGGCGTAAGGGCCGAAGTTTGACCAGTAAAATTGGAAGTGCGAGGCATCGCACAAATGTAGAGCCAGAAGTCAGATGATTTGATGGAATGTTGTGTATTTTGACATCATGCTGTTTCCTTCAGATGTGCTACTATTTTCCAAGACATGCATTAATGCTCAACATCTGTGAATCGATCACTCTGAGTGCACGAGTGTTGCTACACTGATCTGGATGAAGTCAGTACACCTTTTCATCTCCGTGGTTTTCCTTTTCATTAGTATCATCTGGAGGTGGCTCACACTGAATTCTAAACTTTTTTAGTTTTTAAATGGTCCCAGAAAATCCTGTCCAGTGAGTTTAGCAGCACACTTTAAAGTTCGAGAGGGAATGAAAGGTGTTGCTTGACTTCTCTCCCAAACGGCAGCGTGTTGAACCCATAAACCGGGTCATGTGAC
The DNA here is from genome assembly GCA_018398805.1 of Hirundichthys speculiger. Classification (NCBI taxonomy): domain Eukaryota; kingdom Metazoa; phylum Chordata; class Actinopteri; order Beloniformes; family Exocoetidae; genus Hirundichthys; species Hirundichthys speculiger. The sequence goes on along the minus strand of JAGFBZ010000921.1, from coordinate 151,082 downwards.
CGATACCCTGCTTCAACCTCTGTTTGCCCTCGCTGCTGCATCCTCGCTTGGAGGAAGTTCAGGTCTGTGAGGAACGCTCAGTGAAGCTCTGCATTCCTTTACATGTTGACATCATTTGATCGTGAAGTTTGTACACATGGCTGGAAATGTATAATTACTAGAGAGAATGTTGTCATGTTGTGGAATTTGGTTGAAGCGTGCGTGTAGCACCGATCTCTTGAGCGTATTTTCCTTGTGTTGGATGAAGGTGGAATCCACCTTTTGACTCATGCTGCATTATTAACCAGCAAGTCTTTCAAATCTGCTTTCAAATGCAGCTGTCGACTCGCAGCTTTTTTTTCTTCTTCCTTCTTCCCAAAGCAACAAGTGTTTGACAACAGTGTGGTGAGTCAGTTCAGTCAACCTTCAGTGTTTTAGCTGTTTCTCATACATGTGGATGTGTAGCTTCAGTCAGATTTGTGTCGTAGTTATTTTTATTTCATGTTCTGGTGTTTTGACATGTCAGTGGAGATATTTTCCCTAACTTCAGACTAGTTAGCCATGTGTTTCTCAACAGTTTCTGGCTCGTGAGCCTCAGTTTTAGGCCCTCAAATTCTCATGACCCCTGCAATTAGCCAGTGATGCAGTCTTGTGAGCATGACATAATTTTTCCTCTATTTTCAAGCCATGAAAGGAGTTATGAGTGGGGGAAAAAGTCAACTCTTTTTCAGACGTGAGGTACTTCATCAGTCTTTTGAAGCAGTGGCATTCAGACGCTGGTTGTTTTTTCATTTTCCTCGCGCTTCACTCAGGCATACTTGTAAAAGGTACGGATGCAGCCGTGGCGTTAGATCGCACGGTGAATTCAGCGAGTCACAGACCTCTTACATGAACTGTGACTGTAAGTATATGAAGCGTGACACTGTCATGAAACATACCAAGAACTCTCTTGTTGGTTTCGTCGGGTTCCTCTGAACCTCTGATCAGAAACCAAATGAACCTGCTGCTACTTTCCTGTCTGTAAACGTGACTGCTGCGGTTCAGAAGTGGGCCGTGTTGAAAGAGATGGGTATATATTACCAGGTCTGAGGTGGTCAAAAAAGTGTCAGAAAAACATTGGCAGGGTTCAAACACGACAGCGACACATTTAGTTGCAACCAGAGATGATTATCACGTTGCTCTCATTGAATCTGTTTCTGGATTACAGGATTCTGTGTCCACATCGGTCCATTTTTGTTTCAAAATGGATTTGATCCACATTAGTATTTCAGATAACACCAGCTAAACACTTACCGCACGGCCATCCTCGCTCAGTGGGGATGTGCGTACAAATGACAACGGCCTGTAAACTCTGCTGGAAATTGCTGTTACAATTGCTCTCTTCCTCCGTGTGCCGGCAGTTGCAGTTTTATTAAATACAGACTTGGGTTGTATAAGAGCTGATAGCAGGAATGACAAAGATGTTGCTGTTCATCTCCGCCAGGGCTGCAGCTACAGATCGTTTTGGTAGTCGACTTATCTATCGATCTTATTTTTTAACGACTCAACTAGTCGGCGATGATCTCCGTCATTCCCTCCACGAGCTTCGCCGTAATGCTGCCGTGAAATGACGGCTCACGTGCGACTCTGGAGGATACGCCAGAAGTCGTTAGACGTAGCCGGGTACTGAGACCGGTTGTTCAGTTCCTCCCGTTACTCAGCAAATATGTGCAAATACTTTTATTTACAAATGCTTTTGGATTTGTCCGAATTAGAGTGCAGCAGCGCCGTTTATTTCTATTCTATTTCAGGATCAGGCTCTTCTGAGTTATGTGAATGTCAGACATAATCATTGCAAAAGTTCTATGTTTTAAAAAAAAATGAAAGCTTACTAATATGGACGTAGTTTTGAGTTGGTAACTTATAGGAGCCATCAGTCTATTCGTTTAATAATGGGGCCCCTTCAGACCAAACAGTTCTTGGGGCTCGGAGGGTTATCAGGACTTGGAAGTGGGGATGCACGATAATTGTTTTTTAAAACCGATACCGATAACTTTCAGCTCCTAAAAACCGATACCGATAACACACACATATACCTAAGATCATTACATCAATACTAAACAAAAACCAAAAGCAATTTCGACTCTTTAAATGAACAGATATTTATTTTTTCCAAAAAAAAAAAAAACTATTGTCAAGCCTCTCAAACATTTTCGTAAAGCTATCAAACAAACCTATTTGATATCTCACATTAACTTAAATAAGGTTCATTACTGACTGATATAAAAAAAAAAAAGGCTCCTTGAACTGATGGAAATAAATGCATCAGAATTACAAACTGAAAAAATTCATTCCTCAATGAAAATAAAAAGTAATGCACAGGTCATAATGTACTGACACAAGTTAGACTGGTCTGTGTAAACAAACTGAAAAAGTTCCTCCATAGTAACAAAAAATGACGTTTAAAGCATTTTGGCTTGTGGTTCCATTCAAATGAATGCCTTTAATTAAAGTAAATGAGGTTCGGTATTTATTTTTATTTTTTTGAAATCTTATGGAAGCTTTAGATGAGAGAGATGATGGCGAAGAGCGGAGAGGAGATTTGGTGCTGACCTGCTCATGTTAGCTCACGTTAGTTAGCGCGATTTCAAAACCCATGGAAGTGATGGTTATGTTTTAGGTGGCTGATCGGGTTTGACGTATTAAAGCTTGTGCTATTTTCCCTCCTTCGCTTGGAGCATTTGTGACAAATAACCATCAAACTATCTTCTTCTGAAACTTTAACGAAGTTCCATACAATCCACCATGTTTTTTTTTTTTATTTAAATCAGCGCACTGTGCGGCAATGCTGCATTCAAGGTGTAACATAAATTCCCCCGTTCCTCTGTTTTCTAGTTGTTCTTTTGACCTTATCTATTTTTCTATTTTTATGTTATATGCGGGAAAATACTGCGAATATCAGTTAAAGTCATCAACTACCAAAATTATGACCGAGTTAACGAGTTGTTTTCTAGCATGAGGGGGTATTCTTGATTTTCTTTACTGAGAAATCGTTTTTTCTGATTATGCCGACGTCACTTGAACATAACATTCACTGCCGGTCATTCAAGGCTCAGAGGGAGCGAGACACTGCTGTGTTGACAGAAATATAAATGTTATCGGGGCTATTCGTCGTGATATCGGACTTATCGGGATGACGTCATCATTTCCTGTTATCGGGTCGATAATTATCGTGCACCCCTACTTGAAAGCTCTCTGAAGGAGAACATGGCATCTTGGGTTTTGTCTGATTGTATTTGCACTGCAGATAGGAACGTTATGTTCCTGTTAAGAGAACATAACAATGTTAAGAGCTTACAATGTATTTTTAATGGTTGGGATCTGGAATCATCGGAACCATTCACAGTACAGTTGCACCACAGATGATTCTCCTCATGTTGGGAAAGCTTTTATTTATTAACGTAGGAGCCCGCCGACCCCAGAGAAGCACTTCAGCGAACCACAGTTGGCCCGGTTCCAGCGGGACGGGTACAAGAAAGTAGGGAGCTCTGCTCGGTAGCTCAGTAGTTGTGGTCCAAAAGCACCCAATGAGCTAATGCAGTTGGTTGAAGTTGCTCAACCCTGGTGGTTGTGGCGATAGCAGCGTCGGGTCTCGGCTGTCACTTCTAAAATCACCGTTTCCAGAGCGGGGAAAAGAAACTTTTCCCATCCTCCTGTCACAGAAACCTTCCCGGGCTTGTTCTGTTTGGCCACTGTTAATTTTCACACTGTGCACGAGCGTGGCAGTTGATCCCGCTCCGCTTCCTGCGCCGGCCAATAGATTCTCCTGCTCATCTGGAACATCTGGATGAAGTGGCCTTTGATCTGCCTTACATTAACGGTGTTTTTATTCCACTGCCTCATCTGAGCGGATGCTCACAGATGCCCGGTTGATGAGCAGACACAGAGTCCTTCTCTCTACAGAATAATAGCAGATGTTTAACAAAATAAGAGCAGTAAAGCAAACTTATTATCAATGACAATATCTAAAGGCGCTTGAGACAGTTTTTTTTTTTTTTTTTTTGTCTCTGTAATTTGACTTGCCCTCCAGCAGCGTGGGCCACCACTGATAGCCTAATCTTCTTCTCTCCGCTTCCTCACAAGCAAACAGATGGACAGATCTGCCTTTTGCTTGACAGCGGAGCCACAATCTGGCTTCAGCACTTGATCAAAATGGGTGATATATTTGGTGTTTGTAGTGGATGTGGCGTGAGCTTCAGTTCTGTAGCAGAAGCACCACACTCGTGCGTTTCACACCTAACCATCTCATGTAACCGTAGGGAGCCGGCATCCTTGGGTAGAAACAGACCAAGAGTGAACTTTTTAAACCTATAATATCTAATGAGAGCAGACAGCGCTGAAACATGCAGTTCACGACCCCGAACAACACACGCATAAATATTCCAGTCATGCACTAAGAGCAGATCTAATATCAGATACAACTAGTGCTGGGCGATATGGGAAAAAAATCATATATCACGATATGGACTATTTTATATCACGATAACGATATATATCACGATATACCATAATAAAGTATGTTTTCAGTTATTCTCTGAAAAGTTTCACAAAAATTTCATTGCTTGCTTTTCAACTTTATTTTGAAAGGACATTTAGCTGAACTGTCACAAACATACATTTTAGTGCAGCAAAAACAGGTAGGTACAGAGGTACAGTAGCTTTCACATTTTTTTTTAAAGTGCACAACAGTTTCTGAGAGGAAAAACACATTTTTGCACTGAAGTTCAGCTTTAAAAAATAAACACAAATTATTTTTCAACTTTCTGAAATCTGTAACCTTGTAGTGCAAAGTTTGCAAACCAATATAAAGTGTCTAAAGTAAACATCAGGGTTGAAGAGAACTCTGTTTAAGGCATTAACCATGAATAAAAGTGCAAACATAAAAGGCTACTTTGTAGAAGTAGATATGATTCTATCAAATTTATCGTTGCAGGTTATTTAATTACATATTTGCTGTTATAATTGATAAAATTAGGTTAGAAACGATAGAAAAGAAATGGCACGATACACACTTTTCTATCGTCCCCACGATATGTATCGTCATATTGCCCAGCACTAGATACAACTGTCACCTTTTTGAATTTCTGGTTTATAGCGCTGTGTTGTTAAATGATTACCTGTCAAACCACATGTCCTGCATGTGTTGTTCACGCCCTCCACCACATACATGTGCAGCAGCACATGTCCAAGCGCGCGTCTTCCCGCTGCGCCAGAGTCCAGGAAATCATGCCACGCTCGAGCACGGAGCGAAGCACTTGCACTAGTGAAACAAACCAGACTTCAGGGGTCAGCCTGTGCTCCGGTACAGATGATGAGTTCACCCTAAATCTACCAGCGCTGAAGTAACAAAATCTGTTTCCTCTTCAAATCAACATGTGGGATAAGATTAGTTACGATCTCGTAAGCAAAAACGATTCTAGCTTTTTTACGTGGCTGCAATAACAACTGATTCAAGTCAGCAAGTTGGATATTAGTTTGATGTTCAGCATGTTAACTCCTAATAAATAACAGCTGTAGAAATCCTTAGTCATAGCGCTCTGACTTTTCCCAAATAGGGAGTACCTGAGTTGGTCAAAAGAAACTTCCCCTAAAGGCGATGTGCTAAGAATACATAAACAAATAGAAATGAATTTTTTCTGTGCTTCAGAGCATATATTTGTATTGAGGTGGTTAACAACTTAAACTCTTTGGCATAACAGAACCCTATTACTCACTCAGCTTTGCAGGGTTTTCTTACGTCAGCTCCAGTTCAAAATAATAACGGTGTGTTTAAAAAAAAAAAGGGAGTAAAGCTCAAAATACTTATAATAGCTTTCATTTCCATAAAAGCAAGTGCTGTGGGAACACTACACAACCTGTTGCAAAGGAGGAAAATGTGAAGAAAGAAAAATGTATCAGATATGCCTCTACTTCACAGAAAGTGAAGGAAAATGAATATTAGGCTGTTGAAACAAATAGCAGTGTGGAGTCCAGATAGTCCTTCAGCCTGTAGGAGAACAGATGTCACACAGGTGACACTTACTGAAGGACAAGGGCACTAAATGTTGTATAATCTGGTTTGAAAGCATTTCTCTCAAGATCTGATTAAAATGGGCCGTTCCAGACATTGTTCAGACAAACAGCATACTTGGATTAAAAAGTTGATTGGAGAGGGTGATATGATGGACTGCTCAGCTAAAATGATTTTAAATGCTTTTAAATGTTGGCATCCAAAACCAGAAAGACGTGGAAGAAAACGTAAAAGTACTATTTGAATGGATGGAAGAACAGCCAGTGACCAGCTCCAGGTGATCAGAGATCTAACCTCACCTGTGAGGAGCTGTTGTGAGTAAAAGATGTGCAGGGGAATTGTTGCACGTCGTCCAGTGGTGCTGGACTGGAACACCTGTTGACAGGTGACAGGAGCTGGTCGACTCCACGAACACAGATGTTCTCAGAAACAGCTGCTCTACAACTAAATATTAGTTCACTAATTCACTAATTGTACAGTAAATGTTGAGCATTTAAAGTAAAACACAGACACTATTTTGTTTAAACAGCGTAATAGTAACTTTTCTTCACTTTTTGTAAAGTAAGTAAGTTTCCTAAATCTTTCTTCATGTTTTGATTTGGAATAGATTGCGTACAGTGTTCCCAATGCATTTGCCTTCATGGAAATAAAAGCAGTTTAAGGATTAAACACAGAACATATCGTGCTGCATTCACTGAACCTTCAGAGGTTGAAGTGGAAACTTATTCTGGTGCTTTTGTTCTTGGTATTAACAGCACTTTCTCTTCGGGCAGTAATACAGTTCAGGATGAAATGAACCAAAAGTTTCTCTGTTTTATATCCTGATGACATCTTTTCACTATTTTACTAGAAAATTCAAATTCCTATTTGTTATTGATTACAGCATCAATACAACAGCAGATTGATTTAATCTGATGTGTACAGCGTCTATTATAATACAGATTGTCTCAAAGTGCTTTTTACAGACCCAGAGCGTGACTCCAAACAAACTATTGGTAATATTATTAAAAATTAAGTAAGGAAACAATGATGAGCATTAAAAAAAAAAAAGAAAAAAACTTCCCTTGTGGGAGAAAAACCTTGAAGCCAAACACCAGACGTCACCATTTTTTAAAAAAATAAACCTATTAACACACATTTCTTTGAATTCAAAGGTTTTGCAATAAAAAGGAATTATCAAGTTCTGATTAACTAATTAATTTGGAAAGTCCAATCTTAGGACCGTTAGATTTATATAACAGCATCAATACTGATAAAGTCAGAACGAAGGTTTGAGTTATTCTTGTGATTCCCTATTTACCTAATATTTAGACATGATGATGTATTTAAACTTGGCCGTTTATCAGATGAGCTCAGATTTTTCCTGAGATTGTTCAGAGGAGCGTTCGCTCGACCGACTGAGCTGGCGAGAAGAAAAACCAAATCAGCACTTCACCGCCGTGGTCGACAGCGGGCTGATCTCACCAAATTTAAGGCTCTGCGTTATGGCCAAATATCCTAAATTTTCTGTCCTGACAGCCCCTCCAACCAAACCATGCTCGCTCAGCTTTTTACTAATTGTACCGTCATGAATTTGAACATGTTACGTGTCAGCTCTCATGTACACAGGCTGACCTCTTAGCTCGCTGGCATGTCCTGCTCCGAAGGAAGTTTGGCAGTTTTCTTGAAAGTTTTTCAGAGTATGAATATTTTTTGACCCTTCCACGCCATTGGGCAACAGCTTTCTCTCCATGATGCTGATTTCTTTCCTCCTTGACATTATATGAACTTACGCTTGAATGCTCCAAAGCAGCAGTCTGCCAAGACACGTGCTTTTATAGCGGTGATCACACTCACTGATGATCAATTAATCATGTGCGTTTGATTAACAAGCGACTGGCTGCTACTCATCCTGCTGGTTTCTATGGAAGCGTTAACGTGTGCACTGACTTTCACAGACGGCTACGTTTTGGCTCGTCATTAAATGATGACAGCGTAACATGTATTCATCTGAGGTTGTATTAAGCTAATTTAAAGACACGGGGAATGTTTTAAATGAATACTTTTGTCAGAGCGATCTAACCGGTGTTTATTACATGCACAGTTTGCGAATGAGTGTCCTAATTTATGGCTTTTCTTGTCCTCTTACTGGAGATGATTGTTGCAAACTGCTTCTTCGACTGCTTCGTTTGAGGCTCCGCTACCAACTGAATTGTTGTCGATCGTAAATTTCAAGCAAAATGAGCCCAATTTTCTTTTATTAAGTGTCAAATCTCTCCCACGTTTCTCTGAGAGATTGAAGTTGCGCAATCCCCCCCCCTTTTTTCAGGCAAACACATGCTGCCATTTTTCCAAAGGTGAATTTGACGTAGAGGAAGTGATGTTGTTAATAAGATGCTGGAAGTCGAGGGGATGAAGAGTCTGGTGTTCCACTGATAAGTGCATCATCCAGGTACTTGCAGTGTCCTTCACAGCGAAAGAGTTGTCGGCGTGAACACATTTATGCCCTCAGGATAGTAATTAGCAAGGACGTGAGGGCATGTTTCAGAACATAGCTAGCTGTGGTAATCAGGAACAGCTGATTGGTTGTTACTGATATGTAAAACCTTAGGATTGCTTGTTTTGTCCACGTTGCTCTTGTTCTTCACGTGTTATTGAGCTTTTGTGCTCAGATTTACGTTTTGCATCGCACTGCAAAGCTGCAGCGCTGATCTCAAATGAGGCACACGGTGCAGACGAGAGGGTTGAATAGTAGCTCAGTAAAACCATCTGTGATCAGAGACATCAATCACGCACATTTATTCCGTGTTGCACTTTTCATGCAACCTGCGCAACACGAAGTGCAGAAGCATCAGAAATAGTTACTTTAAAAAAAACACCCTCCCGGCGTCTACCGCCAAAACACATCCAGATAAACACGATCATACATGTTACACACACGCTCGCCGACACACACCCAGACCCATACCAATAATTTCAATAATAACAGAGCAGAAACGACGAGGAAGCCGTGGTCGTCCGTCTCCGTGGTGTTTTGACCCGTGCATGTCAGAGAGATTTCAGGAAACTGAAACGACTTGTTTAAAAAAAAAAAAAAAGGAGCATGATGTCTTTTTAATGTGAAATTTCTTTCACCGCAAGACGTGTAGTTTGCCCCCAGGAAACGTTGCCAACCGCTGAGCTGACTGTGACAGAGCGGGCTGATAAAGTGAGATTAAAACGCTTGTAATTATGAAACGTTTGAAGGAGGATCGCTCAAATCAAAGCACTTAAAATGCTTTGGATCAGTCTGTTAGGATCAGCGAAGGTAGCGGGAATAATCACCAGAGCAAAATGCACATGTTTTTAACTTAAGTTTGAATAATAGCTCTTAGATGTACTTGCTAGTAGTGCTGGGAAATATGACGATACATATCGTGGGGACGATATAAAAGTGTGTATCGTGCCATTTCTCTTCTATCGTTTCTATCGTTTCTAACCGAATTTTATCAATTATTACAGCAAATATGTAATTAAATAACCTGCAACGATAAATTTGATAGAAATCATATCTACTTCTACAAAGTAGCCTTTTATGTTTGCACTTTTATTCATGGTTAATGCCTTAAACAGAGTTCTCTTCAACCCTGATGTTTATTTTAGACACTTTATATTGGTTTGCAAACTTTGCACTACAAGGTTACAGATTTCAGAAAGTTGAAAAATAATTTGTGTTTATTTTTTATAGCTGAACTTCAGTGCAAAAATGTGTTTTTCCTCCCAGAAACTGTTGTGCACTTTAAAAAAATGTGAAAGCTACTGTACCTCTGTACCTACCTGTTTTTGCTGTTTGTGACAATTCAGCTAAATGTCCTTTCAAAATAAAGTTGAAAAGTAAGCAATGACAGTTTTTGTCAAACTTTTCAGAGAATAACTGAAAACATACTTTATTATGGTATATCGTGATATATATCGTTATCGTGATATAAAATAGTCCGTATCGTGATATGATTTTTTTCCATATCGCCCAGCACTACATGCTATTATATACAGTCATGGAAAAAATGATTAGACCACCCTTGTTTTCTTCAGTTTCTTGTTCATTTTAATGCCTGGTACAACTAAAGGTACATTTGTTTGGACAAAGATTGCTCATAAGAGTTTTATTTAAGAGCTGATATCTTACCATTTTTTTCATGGTTTTCTTGATTCTAACCTAAATCACTTAAGTTTTTACATCAATAGCTATGGCGTTGTACTGCCAAAAACACTGCTTTTATGCATTCAGTGTTTTCTTTTCTGTCTGTTTTAGTCACATGATGACGTTTAGTGGTAATAGGTATTAAAATGAACAAGAAAGTAAAGAAAAAATGGTTTTTAAGTTAAGCAGATGAGTTGTATCAGTGGTTCAACTCATTAAGAATATACTCTTTTGGGCTACTAGCAAACATTTCTGTGCTGAAATAGTCAGTGGGAGTATTTGCATGGCTGCGACCACATCCAGCAGGGGGCAACAGGCCACCAGATACAGATAAATGAAGGATGGGGGGGGGCATTTGGGCATCTGGGAGGAACTGCAGCCAGAAGTCTCACCTCTAGAGCAAACTTCATGTCCATAAATAACACAGCTTTAACCCACTGGGGGGGGTTTGCAGTGTCACTTCTGGTGCCGTGGTTCGCATCAGGTGTATTATTTTGGAGGGAAAAGTCTCACTACAGTCAGCGATGGAAGAGACAGCCCTCCTAAACGGTTGTAGTGAAATTTATGCAAATGGGAGCGGTTTCTGTTGGTCGCTGGAGGCTCTGTGTCGTCAAGCAGACTGGTTTCCCTCTCATGTATGTTGGGGAAAAGCACATGCAGCTGCACTCAACCCCCCCCCCCCCACCCCCCCAGCCTTTATCTAGCGTGTGCCCAGACAGCGGTTGATGACGCTGCAGTCAGGCCCATCTCCCCTCCCCTCCCTCCCTTCTCAAACGCTCTCTCTCTCTCGCTACAAATGAAGGCAGAGTGTATTTATAGTCCGGCGTGTCGACTGGCAGCCTTGAGAACGGGGGATTACCTCGGCCACGATGAACAAGCAGGTCCAAATTCAGACACAGGCGCTCGCCGGGTGACTCACAGCCACACTGGCGGGCTGCACCACCACGACTACGGCGGCCGCCGCTGAGGTATTTATCTGCACGACGCCGGGAGTGTTTGTGTTTGTGGCTCACATTTACCCACGTTTACTAGGAGGCGCTTATCGAATCCAGGAAAGCTCGCTGTTGCATGTTGTTGGAGAATGTCTTGATTCAGATTTTTTTTTTTAAATTACAGAAATCTCCCCCGAGGATCTAAGTTGAATTTCTCTCTGCTGGCAACTATTTGCTTTCTTTGAAGAAGCTTCTTAAATCGAGCCTTTGAAAAGTTTTGCCACTTTGCAGTAAATTTGATTCATTAATTAGATGCTAAACCAGAAGCTCAAAAAGATTTGCCTTGCAATTTGCATACAATGTGTAGAAGGGTGAAGTTGAATTTATAAAGCAGCCCCTCCCCCTACCCCTTCACCCCCATCAAGGTGTCTGATGAGGTTATTTGTCAAGATTGTTGAGAATTATTAGGAAGTATGTCATTGAATTTGTTCTAGCATAAGCAAAAGAACGCATTTACTAGGGATGCACGATAACTGTTTTTTAAAACCAATACCGATAACCGATAACACACACATATACCTAAGATCATTACATCAATACTATGAACAAATTCAAAAATAGTTTTGACTTTTTACATGAACAGATATTTATTTTTTCCAATGAAAAACTATTGGCACTATCTCACATTAACTTAAATAAGGTTCATTACTGACTGATATAAAAAATAAAGGCTCCTTGAACTGATGGAAATATATGCATCGGAATTACAAACTGAAAAAGATTAACATTTAAAGGATTTTGGCTTGTGGTTCCATTTAAATTAATACCTTTAATTAAAGTAAATGAGGTTCAGTAGTTTTTATTTTTAATCTCATGGAAACTTTAGATGAGAGGAATGAGGGAGAGGAGAGACTGCTGCTGGATTGCGCATGTTAGCATTAGCTTCCGTTAGCGCAATTTCAAAATTCCATGTAAGCGATTGTTATGTTGTAGGTGGCCGATCAGGTTTTACGTATTAAAGCTTGTGCTTCCCTCCTCGTAGAATTCACTCGGAGGATTCGTCACAAATAACCACCAAACTATCTTCTTCTGAAACTTAACGAAGTTCCGCGACGCCATATTTGTTGTGATCAGCACAATGCAGGCTGCATTCAAGGTGTAACGTAAATTCCAATGTTTCCTCATTTGCTAGTCGTTATTTCAGCCTTTTCTATTTTTTCCTTTTTTATGTGTAACATGTGGGAAAATACTGCAAATATCAATTAAAGTCAGCAACTACTAAAATTATGACCGAGTTAACGAGTTGTTTTCTGGTATGAGGGGTTATTCTTGATTTTCCTTATTGAGTAATCGTTTTTCTGATTATGCCTACGTTACTTGAACATAACATTCACTGCCGGTCATTCAAGGCTCAGAGGGAGCGAGACACTGCTGTGTTGACAGAAATATAAATGTTATCGGGGCTATTCGTCGTGATATCGGACTTATCGGGATGACGTCATAATTTCCTGTTATCGGCCCGATAGTTATCGTTCACCTCTACTGGGCTTCATTAGAAGATTCTTTCTAGAGCATCAAGTCAGTCTAGAGATGTGTCTGTGTTTTGAAAGACAATATCCATGAATAGTTTTCATATTTGATTTCATTTGCAGCTGTTCACTTTGTGCTCGTTTCTGGAACGCCCCGTTCACATGCACGCTCACATGCACGTGTTGAAAGTGCCGTCTGCGGCGTTTTCCAGAGACGTTGAAGGAGGTGACATCAAAGGTTCCTGAACTGAATTGTGGGTTGTGTGTATCGTGTTGGTAGCGTCTCCTCTGCCAACAGCTGGTGAATTTTAAACCTTTGGCGCTTCAGCGCGGTCATCAGCTAGTTGAGTTGTGGCTGCAGAGCTAGAGCTAGCCTATGAACTGGTACACGGAGACGGGGCTAATTCAAAGCATGTGGCTTATTTGTGTAGCGAGCAGGAAGAAATGTTGTTGTTGTTTTGTATGATAGAGGAACGTCAGAAAGCTGCTGCCTCAGCGCTGCTGTATGAACCTGCTGAGCGCCGAGTCAGTCGTCAAAAATATATTTTTAACCTCTTGAATGTTGTGGTCAGCTGCCTCATGTTGTCTGTTTCTGGCCTGACTGACTTTAGATTGAGTCTTTTTTTTGTGTGTGTCTGCACATCTATAAAATCTAATGTGCTGACTGAAATCTTCTCGGCCAATCACAACTCTCTTTTAAAGGTCTCACCTGCTCTTTCTAGGAACTATCAATTTAACTGAACATTTCAACTCTATTTAAAACATTGACACTTGTTCTCTCTGCTGCATATTTTAACAAACCTTAAATTTTTGCAAATGAAATCAGGTGCACCAGATAGCGATGTTTGTGAATGACGCTGATTCTGACTTTACGTGTGTGTGCATGCGCGCGTGTGTGTGTGTGTGCATGAAAAGATTAAACAGTCGTGCAGCATCAGAGAAGTACTTCCTGCTCAGTCTCGTTCATCTTGGGCTCAGATGGTCTATTGAATTTCTTAAACAACTATCCCGAACTAAAGTGATTGAGTGCAGAAATCTGATTTGATTCCGTCTGTTCCTCTGCTCTTTTTCATTGACGATCAGTGATCAGTGATCAGTGATCAGCACCAGTTTACAGCAGCAGCAGCGACTGAAGTGAGTTGATGAACTGTCTTATTTTTCCGTTCTCGCTCAGATTTATGTCCTTGTAATCATGTTTCGCCGTGCTACTGAACCGACTCAGCGGTATGGTATTCATTTACTAGTTTTTACAGTTACGCACAGATGAGCGGTCTGTCTTTGTGTGTGTGAAGCAGGACACACACACACACACACACACTCTCATTCAGAAAGTGATTATGGTTTGTTCAAAAAAAAAAAAAAGAAATGCTGAAAGGCTCAGAAGAAATGTCTCAATTCTGAACGCCTGTTTGATGGTGTAACTGGAGGACGTCTTGTCCTGTGCAGGGTCTTCTATTGATCTGGTGTGTGTTATGTGTGTGTGTGTGTGTGTGTGTTAAGATGGGAGGGGCTGATGGTGAGAGAAAGATTCACTCTCATGAATCTGAAAATGAAGCGCTCCGAGGTATTTTTGTGCACATTAAGATTGAAGCGGTGCCGTTTGATGTGGCACTGAATCCTTCATGAAAAACAGCACTTGCAGTTTGCATCTTGTCTCATAACCCGCCGGTGTAGGGACTGATGTTGGTTGTCCATTTGTTTTGACGAGAAGCAGGTTTTATACCTTTTTAAATGAGAAAGAGGTTTCACATTAAGGTCACATGATGAAGCGTTTTACTTTGATGGTACATTTTGTAGCTGTTCTGACTGCAGCGCACCGCGGGGCTGTCGCTGCTGAGAGAGCTGCTTGTTCTCAGCATCCGAGCAGAACTGTGTCATCAACAGAAAAAAGTATACAGCTGCATTAAAGATATTACACAGCTCGAAGAAACTGGAGCAAAAAATTCCCACCAGAAAGCACACAGATCAAGTCTCAGCTCATGTCTGCATTTATTCATTTCATTCCCCTCTGTCTCCAAACACAGATACCTGGAGAAGTATGAGAAAGTCCACCACTTCGGCGAAGACGACGACGAAGCGCAGCCAGGAAATCCCAAAACCTCTCTTCCAGTCGGTGCAATTCCCAGCTCTTACAACTACCAGCAACATGTTGTATCAGGTAGGCAGAGACTCACCACTTCACTCCAGTTTGGTCCCAGTCTCATCTCTTGTCAGGTGTATGGATTCGGTTTTTATTCGTTTCACTTCATTTTTGTCTCTGGGGCAAACTGGAGTTATTAGCAGATGTCATTACAGCAGAGCGTTGCTGTTCGGAGTTCCCAGCTTGAGTTCACTTTGATGAAGAATGGTTCTTCCTTCTGGTTTCTAATGGTGTTGGAAAAGTGTTGGCTCTTAGAGGAGCAAATGTAAAAAGGCTTTGAATCGTGTTCTCGTTCAGTTTTGAGTTGGATGACAACATTGATGCTGGTTTCTGTGTTGAAGTTGAACCTGATTCAGGCAGCGAGATCAGATCAGCGTAGTTCTGGGCAATATGACGATATATATCGTGGGGACGATAGAAAAGTGTGTATTGGCCATTTCTCTTCTATCGTTTCTATCGTTTCTAACCTAATTTTATCAATTATTACAGCAAATATGTAATTAAATAACCTGCAACGATCAATTTGATAGAATCATATCTACTTCTACAAAGTAGCCTTTTATGTTTGCACTTTTATTCATGGTTAATGCCTTAAACAGAGTTCTCTTCAACCCTGATGTTTACTTTAGACACTTTATATTGGTTTGCAAACTTTGCAATACAAGGTTACAGATTTCAGAAAGTTGAAAAATAATTTGTTTATTTTTTATAGCTTCAGTGCAACTTCAGTGCAAAAATGTGTTTTTCCTCCCAGAAACTGTTGTGCACTTTAAAAAAATGTGAAAGCTACTGTACCTCTGTACCTACCTGTTTTTGCTGCACTAAAATGTATGTTTGTGACAGTTCAGCTAAATGTCCTTTCAAAATAAAGTTGAAAAGTAAGCAATGAAATTTTTGTCAAACTTTTCAGAGAATAACTGAAAACATACTTTATTATGGTATATCGTGATATATATCGTTATCGTGATATAAAATAGTCCATATCGTGATATATGATTTTTTCCATATCGCCCAGCACTAGATCAGCGTAAAGCAAAGATGGGAGAACTGATTCTTTTGTCAACTATTTCTTGAAGCCATAATCACTGTAACATTGTCTGAATGCTGATTTACTTGGTCAAATCGATTCACCATCTGAAGTGAACAGTCTTTTTCTTTCCTTTTTTTTTTTTTTTCCTTTACTGCACGTTTTCTTGTAAGTGCACAGCTCTGGGTCAGTATGTAACTTTGCACCAAATCTGTAAAAATTGTACATAATAACTTCTGGTTTCATGTGGCCTCTCAATATCCCAAAACCTGATTCCAAATGTTGATTGACATCAGGTGCTTTTGAAGTTTGGTCCCCTGAGCCAAATGTAATCAACTTGCAGTTCTTTCTAAACTTTAACATTTACTGGATTGTGCTGAAACGTGATCAGACATTTCACAAAACCCTGAGGATTGTTCACAGTTGCAGATGAATTTCAGATATGAATGGAACTTTAAATATAATGTGCAGAATTTGTTTTGAAATTAAAATGGTTGGCTTTTTTGTTTGGGCTTGTCCTTGATGATCCCCGGCAGCGGTGTTTGGTGTTTAATGGTCGGAGCAGACGTGCGCATGTTTGCAACACTCACGGTTCAACTCCTGCTGAGCTGCCGACATCAAAAAATTAGTTTCAGTCTTTTGATCTGCCAAGTTAATATATAACAACACAGACATGCATACCTTAATAAATGGATAAAAGCATTTGGTGCGTGATTAGTCTGATGTAATCGTACCTGAGCTGCCTTTACTGACTGAAAACGTTTGGGCTTTATTTTGGCCGTAGAGTCCAACAATAGCTGTTCCTGCAAAGTTATGTTTGTGACAGAAGTATTGATGCTTATTAGTGTCAATACTAGCATGTTGATCCATCTTTATTCACTGCGTTGCTCACTATACTCGTGCTCTTGCCTGTTTGTATGAACTGATGATCATTTTGTGAGCTGCTGCCGCTCTTTGAAAACCTCCGGGTTCAATCTGCTTTCATCTGCAGCTTCAGACGGCGTTGTTCTAAGAATACAGTCACACAGACGCGACTCCAGCATAACACACGGTAACGTTAAAACCGTGATCGCTCTGCAGCTGGAAATATTGATTGTAAGCAATAGAAATGATCAGCTTCCTTTGACTGTTCAGCCGTCACACCACATTCAAATAAGGACTATATGAGTTCACTTGTAGCACTTTAGCAGCAGTTATTAAGGGCTCTACGGATGCTGGAGTGGAGGGACTGAATATGTTTTAGAATAAGCTCTTAAAAGCTGTGTGACTTGCTCCTGTTTCTGCTCTTCTCATGATAGATGATGGTTGCTGTCTGCAAAAACTGTGGCTTTCCTAACTGACACATTTTGTGGGATAGAAGTGTTTCAAACAGCAGCCTGTGTAGCTAATAACTGCAGACTTGTTCATGAAGCAGTAACAATAGATTTATAATAGTTTTACTTCAGTGTGGGCTTCACCTGCCAGGAGCTCAGAGGAAGTTGCACTTAGATGGTAGCTGCAGCTGTCAATAATTAGCTGAACCAGTGTGCAGAGTTATAAAATGTTATAATTTTGAATAGTCTATCTTTTTAGATAGTTGGACTTGGCTGTGACTGGAGAGGAGAATGTAAACACACGCGTGCACCACACACAACAAAACCTTTGCCAGCATGGTGGACAGATAAAATATATTTGTGTAAATGCCAAATAAATAAATAGAAAAAGCAATAGTTTGTGTTGGAGTAGTCAGAATAGAGCACTGACCGCTCTGGAAGCATCAGTTTAGCACTAGTCTCCATAAGGGAGCTTCTGCCACAGTTTTGGATTTCAACAACTGGAGAAATTGAAAACAGCAGTCGAACCTGAGCTGAAACAGATTTAAGGAGTCTCTTTTCTCTCAGAGAGGGAGAACAGAGTTGACTACAACTTCCAGGTACCAATTTAAACTTTATTTAAGGGCTGTTAAATTCAGTACACTATAGTTTTGAGGTAGGCTACAAACTCATAATTATGTACTGTAACCAGTGTTGCTGTGAGAGATCACCAGGTGTACCAGGGGAAATTGATCCAATTTTACCTAAATGTTCCGTATTATTTTGTGCCAATTGTTTGTCTTCCTTCGTCTATGCCAGTGACATGCAGCTACAGGCAGAATAATTCAACTCTTTTCCACTAGATGGCAGCAGGTGGCTGATTAACCTTGTGCGTCTACCTGTTTCCATTAAAACAATAGAATGAGTAGTGATTCTGATATTGCAACAACAATAGAGATGGATAAATATTTATAAAAATTACACAATCTGAACTGGGTCCTGGAGAAAATTATGATCCAGATGAAGGCCTGAGTATGAGTAGTGATCAGAAGAAAGCAAAAAAGGTGAGCTCAAGGCAATACGATGAATTACCTTTCCTTTGGATTTGTGAGAAAACCAACCGAGCCAGCTTCGTTATGCCACGGAATATTTTGTTCAAGTGCGTGAACAGATTGAGAAACAAGCAGCTGTGTTGAGGAAAACCACAACGGTAAATGACGGGGCTCTCAAAGCTAGCTTCCAAGTTACTGAACTCCATCGCCAGATCCAAACAGCGGCACGCTGTTGGCAGACATTGACGCTACCTCCCTGTAAAATCACTGCAAAAGAGATGTTCGGTTCAGGCGCTCTCAAAAAAATAACTCAAGTCCCTCTCAAATAATTAGGGGTGCACGATAACTATCGGGCCGATAACAGGAAATTATGACGTCATTCCGATAAGTCCGATATCATGACGAATAACCGATAACATATATATTTCTGTCAACACGGCAGTGTACCTCGCTCCCTCTGAGACCTTGAATGACCAGCAGCAAATGTTGTTCAAGTAACGTCGGCATAATCAGAAAAACAATTTTTTGTTAAAGGAAAATTAAGAATACCCCCTCATGCCAGAAAACAACTCGTTAACTCTGTCATAATTTTGGTAGTTGCTGACTTTAATCGATATTCGCAGTATTTTCCCACATGTTACACATAAAAAATAGAAAAAAATAGAAAAGGCAGAAAGACAACTAGCAAATGAGGGAATGTGGGGAATTTACATTAGACCTTGAATGCAGCACAGCTTGCTTATGCAGACGGAGAACACGGCGTAGGCTGTATGGAACTTTTAAGTCTTTAAAAGTTTCAGAAGAAGATAGTTCACTGGTTATTTGTGACGAATACTCCAAGCGAATTCCATGAGGAGGGAAAAATAGCACAAGCTTTAATACATAAAACCTGATCAGCCACCTGAAACATAACCATCACTTCAATGGCATATTGAAATCGTACGAGGACGCCTAAGCTGCTAAAGATGCTAACGTGAGCAAGCCAGCCCCCCCCCTCTCCTCCTCTCCCTCATCTAAAGCTTCCATGAGATTAAAAAAAAAAAAAACTACTGAACCTAATTTACTTTTAATTAAAGGTATTCACTTGAATGGAACCACAAGCCAGAATCCTTTAAACTTACATTTTTTATTACTGTGAAGTGCACTTTTGCAGTTTGTTTACAGAGACAAGTCTAACTTGTCAGTACATTATGCACTGTGCATTATTTTTTTATTGTCATTGAGGAATAAATTTTTTTCAGTTTGTTTACGCAGAAATGTTTGAATCTAATTTGTGTCAGTGCATTAATTTTCTATGCATATTTATTTTTTGTAAACTTCTGGATTGCACTTTTTCAGTTTGTAATTCTGATGCATATATTCCCATCGGTTCAAGGAGCCTTTATTTTTTATATCATTCAGTAATGCACCTAATTTAAGTTAATGTGAGATATCAAATAGGTTTGTTTGATAGCTTTAAGAAAATGTTTGAGAGGCTTGCCAATAGTTTTTCATAGGAAAAAATAAATATCTGTTCATTTAAAGAGTCAAAACTGTTTTTAGTTTTGTTCATAGTATTGATGTAATGATCTGTAATGATATGTGAGTGTGTTATCGGTATTGGGCTTTAGGAGCTGAAAGTTATCGTATCTGTTTTAAAAAACCATTATCGTACATACCAACAAATAATATAACTTCCAGACGTGTTCTGACGTGTAGTGAAACAAGTTGCACATCAGTGGGAAATTTTCTTTGCAAGTCGATGAATCAACTATCGGTGGACATTGACAACTTTTGGCAAATGTGCGCTTTGTAGTCAGAGACACCATCAGAGAAAACTTTCTGTTTTGCAAGGAATTACCAGAAAGAAGAACAGGAGAGGAAATGTCTAGCTGTATCAGAGTACCTTCAACAAGGAGGACTTGAGTGGGAGTGTTTGCACCGATAGAGCCGCTGCCATGGCTGGTTGCGCCAAAGGATTTGTAACAATAAAAGTATAACATCCAGATGTTATTGTGACACATTGTTTTCTGCACCGTGAGGCGCTCGTTGCCAAGACGTGACCAGCAGACGCAGCTCCTGCGTTGGAGGATGTTGTGCGGACTAGGGATGCACATGGTTAACCGTTTAACCGATAACAGTAACTCTAACCGATTAATACTAATGGTCAATTTTGTTTTTAAGCAACGTACTTCAATCAACTCATGGGGGCGTGTCGACAGGTGCAACAGGCCTCTGATTGGTCAATTCTACCTCCGCGTAGAAAAGAGCACGTCATCGAAAAAATGAGGAAGTACCCACATCTGTACGATTCTTGTTCTCCACGCTACAAAGACAGCACATATTCTAGTAATTCATGGAGGGAGATAGCGATGAATGTGGGTCTGGATACGGCCGAGACGGTTGAGGAAGTGGAAAAACACAAGAGATAAGCTTAGTAAGTTTAGCTAGTTTGTGATTGTCGCTCTTGCGTTGTGGCTTGGAATAACATAGCGCAGACTGCGCTAGTATAAATCAAAAGTGACGGCGGCATCTCTGCGACAAGCTGACGGCGACACATTGCCGCGAGAGTATAAACAGGGAAGTGTCTGCATGCGATCACGACAACGTGCACAACATCGCGGCAGCTAACCCTCCCGGACTTATCGGTTAACGGTTATTAATCGTTAAAGGGCGTCGGTTAACGGTCATAAAAGAAATCCAAACAGTGCAGGACTGTTGACTGTCGACTTTTATAGGCAAACGTTTGAAAACTCTTGAGCAGAAGCATTGTCGTTTTATTTCCCCTTTCAGTTTCTACTGATTACCTCGACTGGGTTAGGAACTCGTCTGGCTCAGCCGCAGCTGAAAGAACGTGACTTTGCAGGAGCGGGAGGAAATGACTGTCCTGAGACAGACTCCTGGTTTTAATGCTGAGCTTTGTTGATCTACCTGAGGGGAAGTTTTTGGCCGACTGCTGCCAAGGAGTTTCCCCCGTTCTGTTTCAAAAGCTCTGCTCCCATTTTCTCCAGCCTGTCAATGCGAGCTGGGCTTTTCATGCATGGCTGCTAGGAAAACTGTGCCTGTAAGGGAAATTGAGACGAGATGATCATTATATTGTGTGTGTGTGTGTGTACACAGAAACACACAACACGTGACATATTTGTTTGGTGGTGTGCCGTGGGCTTTTTCTCACGCCAAAAATGTGCTGTAAGTGCATCAGTGCAGATGTCCATCTACACAGCAAGATGCATCTTAGAAATATTCAAACTTCCAAACTGCATGCAGCTGACCAGTTATGAAAGCAGATCCCCCACCTCAAATAAACAAATGTATAGTCATGTCTCTGCTAAAATATTTTTGCTATAACTGTCTTGTCTCACCCTATCTCTTAGAGATCCCTTAGAGATAGGGTGAGAAGCTCGGTCATCCGGGAGGGGCTCAGAGTAGAACCGCTGCTCCTCCGCATCGAGAGGAGCCAGATGAGGTGGCTCGGGCATCTGGTTAGGATGCCTCCTGGGCGCCTCCCTGGTGAGGTGTTCCGGGCACGGCCCACTGGGAGGAGACCCCGGGGAGACCCAGGACGCGCTGGAGGGACTATGTTCTCGGCTGGCCTGGGAACGCCTTGGATCCCCCAGAGGAGCTGGAGGAATGGCCGGGGAGAGGGGGGTCTGGGCTTCCTTACTCCGGCTGATGCCCCCGCGACCCGACCTCGGATAAGCGGAAGAAGACGGTACGGTACGGTACTGTCTTGTCTATTGAACAGCTGCAAAAAGATTAGACAGATGTGAGTTTCTGTGGTCCTTTTCTGCTGTGTCTTCAAGGTGCTATACTGGTTATTGGTGTTGTGGGGGGGGAAAACCTGTGTTTGGGCAAAGGTCAGAAACACACCGTGCACTGACAGACAAACACACACACACCAGAGTGTCAGTGTAACATCATATTTCAGTGTGTTTTTAGACGAGGCCTCCTCTCATATCTGCATCGTCGGACCACAGTGAGTGTGAGCTGTCAGTTTGCATCGCTGTGTTGTGGTGGCGACTGCTGCGCTGCTCTCCGAGATAATTGACTTTCCTGACAGCAATTATTGATGAAGGAAGGACACATTTGTTGGTTTTCCCCCCCACCTCAGTTTAGATTAGACTCGCCAGTCTTTTTGTTACAGACTCTTTTCTTCCTTTTCTTTCTTTTTTTTTAAATCATTTAGCACCCCAAAGAAGTCCAAACATCTGCTGCACAGCTGACACGTTGCCGTAGCTTTGGTTTTATTGAGTTGTGATGCTTTACGAGACGCTTACTCAAAGTTTGAAAGGACGCATTCCTAGAGCTGTAACCTTAAATATTAAAGAAGTTTGACTCAGTATTTTTACATTCAGAGTAGGGATGCGCGCGATTAGTCGTCTAACCGATTAAACGTCCGCCCACTTTACTAGTCGGCACCAGAAATATTAGTCGTTTAAACCAATTTGTGTTTTATTCATGTACAAGGCCGCTTAACTGTCATACAGCCGCCAGCCACTAGTCGGGGCTACAGAGCCGTCAGACAGCAGCTCCCCTCTCCACAGCAATGCTTGAGTAGACTGGAGTTTTAAAACGGCACGGTGGGAAGATAGTCTCGCTAAACCAGCGCGGTTTGGCGGTACTTTAATCTAGAAAATGAAAACAAGGTAGTATGTAGACTGTGTCAGAAACAACTAGCATACAATCACTCGACTGGAGCAATGAGCAACCACATTCAACTCAAGCATTTGGATGTTAATCTGCACGAGACGACGGCTGCTGATGCTAGCGGTGCTGATGCTAGCGGTGCTAGCCACACTCAGGCCGATTTGACATTGTTTACCTGGAGACGTGTTCTCCGGTCCGGTCTTAGAGATTTTAGATGTTTGTTTAATTTTACACTCATATTGAACTGCGCATAGAGCTTAATAATTCAGCAGCAATTTATGTTTTTTAGATGTTACATTATTTGTTAACTTTAAGTGAGTTTTAGTCGGATGTGCAGGGTTTATATTCATACTGCACAGCGCAAAACGCTGCTCGTTTCGGTTGAAATGTAATTATAAATTAGATGTTTTATTAACTTGAAAGTGAATTAAAGCAATAATTTTGGTCGGTTAATCTGCAAGATTCAATGTGTCAGAGGCAATTTATTTATTTTGGTGGTAAACGTTTGACTGAGTTGCCTTCATGTTCACATTCATTCATACTGCACGGTGCAAAGTGTCTCGTACTTCAGCGGCATTTAAAATCCGACATGGTTGTTGAACATTGTGATTAAAGGCTTAAAGAACTCTTGTTACACACAATATTTTTTGGGACAATGTTTCAAATTCTGTTTCGATGTTTCAATAAATTGTGCTAAATTTTCACTGTTTTCTGAGTGTTTTCCTTTTTTTTTAGACTAGTCGACTAGTCTTAATTAAAATTTTCGTTTAGTCGACAGGGAAATTAGTCGCCAGGAACATCCCTAGCTGTAAGTCTTACAGCTCTTAAACCTTGGTTTCTTGGTTTCTCACTGCTCGTTGCATTGCTTTCTGCATATTTCTCTGTGAAAGTTTCAAAAAAGCACATCTGTGACATTTAACTAACTCCACCAGCAGTATTTAAATGCTTAGTTCATTGTGTATTGACTCTGTTTTTTTTGGTTTGGTTTGGTTTCGTCCCCCCAGACTATCTCCGCCAAAGCTATGGACTGTCTACGGATTTCATCCAGCCGTGCGACTACAACAAACTGGTGCTGTCTCTCCTCTCGGGCCTCCCCAACGAAGTGGACTTCGCTGTCAACGTGTGCACGCTGCTTTCCAACGAGAGCAAGCACGTCATGCAACTCGACAAGGACCCCAAACTGGTCACACTGCTGCTGGCCCACGCCGGCGTCTTCGACGATTGTAGGTCCCCCCCCAAGACTCACATTGCATTCTTTAATTTTGCACATTGAACAGTGTGAAAGAGAAAATTCAGTAGATGTTTTATTTTTGTTTGAAACTTTAACTTACAAATGCAGCGTAAGTATTACTGTATTACTGTCATTACTGTCAATAAAGGCCATTAAAAGGTCTGGAGTTGATATCAGGTATTGATTTAGGCATTTGGCAGCTGTCTGACTAAAGTTTGTGGAGATCTAGATGCAAGTGAAGCTGACCATCATTAGGCTGGAGGGGGGAAAAAAGAATCTCACTGATGCATTATGGGGGCGGGCATCAAAATCTGGGGGTGCTTCACTGCCTCAGGGACTAGTTGCCGTCATAGAGATGGAAATGTAATCCCAGGTTTACCAAGATATCCAGTCTGATGATGTCAGGGCGGAGCAGAAAAATGAATGAACATCAAAGTAAAACTCACCACAGAAGTGCTTTAAAAAAAAAAAAAAAAAAAAATCAGCTTTTTGAAGCAGCCCAGAGCTTTAATCCCATAGAGATGCAGTGGAACGACCTCAGGAGAGTTGTTCTAACAAGACGCTCCACAACTGCGTCTGAGCTGAAGCCGTTCTGAGAAGATGAATGGTAGAACTGCTCCAGAACGCCGGGCAGGTCGGATCCAGAGCCATTAACTCCAACGGTTCACTGTTTTCCTTCATTAGTGTGAATGTTTAATGACTGCGTTATATAAAGACATGAAAAATGTAATTGTGTATCATCAGCGTAAGCACCTTGAGTTTGTAAGAAGTAATTCATGGTCGCTTCAATTTGATTTATTTTTAAAACAAACCTTCATTCGACTTAAAAAAAAACAACCCAATTTGATTTTGCAGCCTTAAAGGAAAAGCTTCTTTTCTAAGGGCACAACTGAACAAATATTCCAGCAGTTTGCTGCAGCCTTTCCTTTCCTCTTTGTCCCAGCTTCAAAGGCTCTGAGCTCTTTCCACACAGAATATATTCAAGGGGAGAGTTGTAGAGCAAGTGAATAAAACAAAGTCATACCGAGCTCAACCTGGCGCTCTCATTAACCCTTATTCTGTTTTCTTTCCAGCACTAGGCAGCTTCTCTGGGGTGTTTGGGACAGACTGGAAGGAGAAAACCTCCCGGGACTTTGTCAGGGTAAATGAAAAATATATATACATTTATTCCCCATTTAAGGTTTTTCTGAATGCTGCTTTTACTTAGAAGCCACTGAGCATCTGTACCACTCTTTAAAGTGTGAATATTGTCAAAATATAAGAGTAAATGAATGTTCACAGAAAGATCTCAGCAGCAATGGAGGTCCGGTTGAAAGGCTTTGATGAGTTTTCGGTAGTGACTCTTCAGATTATCTCCAGGCTTACGTACATTTATGGATGCTACAGGAGGTCCGAGCTTTTATAGACAGTCAATAAAAATACTGTGTCTTGTCACAAAGCTGTGATCTGTTTCATCCAGCAGAGAGCTGGTGTCCTATGGAGATTCGTAAAATTCAAAATATCTTGCTTTATTTCAGCAAACAGATATGCAATAATGCAGCGCATTAGGCTGTATTTTTTTAAGTATTTTCCTAATGGTGCAAAAATAGACTTGTGGACAGCCCATCCATGCCATTGCTTTTATTCATGCCTTTTATTTACTGCTGTGACTCGAGTTTAATCGAAGTTGTAGTCGGCTGATTGTTGATATAACTGCTACAACTAAATCTGCTGTGAGGACGTTTTCAGATGCTTTGCTAACATCTGGTGTTTCTCTACAGTTCTGGAGGGAGGTGGTGGAGGACACTGAAGTCAGGGAGCTGATCTGGGACAAGAGTGGCTTGGCTCAAGGTGAGCGCATCAGCTGCTAGAAGCTATAAAAAAAAAAAACGCTGTGACGTACCCGCATGTGCAGACGATGGCTGCTGTTTAGGGATGCACGATAACTGTTTTTTAAAACCGATACCGATAACCGATAACTTTCAGCTCCTACAGGCCGATACCGATAACCGATAACACACACATATACCTAAGATCATTACATCAATACTATGAACAAAATCAAAAATAGTTTTGACTTTTTACATGAACAGATATTTATTTTTTCCAATGAAAAACTATTATCAAGCCTCTCAAACATTTTCTTAAAGCTATCAAACAAACCTATTTGATATCTCACATCAACTTAAATAAGGTTCATTACTGACTGATATAAAAAATAAAGGCTCCTTGAACTGATGGAAATACATGCATCAGAATTACTAACTGAAAAAGATTAACATTTAAAGGATTTTGGCTTGTGGTTCCATTTAAATAATACCTTTAATTAAAGTAAATGATGTTCAGTAGTTTTTATTTTTAATCTCATGGAAGCTTTAGATGAGAGGAATGAGGGAGAGGAGAGACTGCTGCTGGATTGCGCATGTTAGCATTAGCTTCCGTTAGCGCGATTTCAAAATTCCATGGAAGTGATTGTTATGTTGTAGGTGGCTGATCAGGTTTTACGTATTAAAGCTTGTGCTTCCCTCCTCGTAGAATTCACTCAGAGGATTCGTCACAAATAACCACCAAACTATCTTCTTCTGAAACTTTAACGAAGTTCCGCGACGCCATATTTGTTGTGATCACCACAATGCATGCTGCATTCAAGGTGTAACGTAAATTCCGATGTTTCCTCGTTTGCTAGTCGTTCTTTCAGCCTTTTCAAATTTTTTTTTTTATGTGTAACATGTGGGAAAATACTGCAAATATCAATTCAAGTCAGCAACTACTAAAATTATGACCGAGTTAACGAGTTGTTTTCTGGCATGAGGGGGTATTCTTGATTTTCCTTATTGAGTAATCGTTTTTCTGATTATGCCGACGTCACTTGAACATAACATTCACTGCCGGTCATTCAAGGCTCAGAGGGAGCGAGACACTGCTGTGTTGACAAGAAATATAAATGTTATCGGGGCTATTCGTCGTGATATCGGACTTATCGGGATGACGTCAAATCATTTCCTGATATCGGCCCGATAGTTATCGTGCACCCCTACTGCTGTTGCATCCTTTTTAGTTTATTTTCTAAAAACTGAGAGTGGGGTGTCTTTAAATTCCAGGCTGTTTCTCATTGATGCTAAAAATCCTTACATGTTCCTTTAAATGACAAAACAGCTGCTCAGTACGTGTTCTTGAATTTTTTTCCCGCCCTCGTCCTCTGTGCAGACGGTACGTCGTGCGAGAAGCGCGGGCAGAGTCTCTTCCACCCGCCGCGGCACGCGGGCATCAGCGACATGGAGGCCCAGCGGGTGCTGCAGATCGCCGTCATCCTGCGAAACCTCTCCTTCGAGGAGGCCAACGTCAAGCTGCTGGCGGCCAACCGAACGTGCCTGCGCTTCCTCCTGCTCTGTGCCCACTGTAACCTCATCTCACTCCGACAGCTCGGACTCGACACGCTGGGGAACGTAGCTGCTGAAGTAAGCACGCTTTTGGTTTGCTGCCGTAGCTGTTTGTTTTGGGTTTGGAATGAGTCCAGTACAAAGTTCAGTACAGTAGTTAAATCATTAGGGCTGTGGTGAAGCCAGAGCTGTGCATTTTACAAAAGACGGGTTGGCAGCGCCTCTGCCAGCTTTTACAAATCTGAAAAACAGCAATAATCAACGCTACAGTCAGGTCCAGTTTAATATGTTGCTCCCTACGTAAGTGACTGAAAGTTCTCTAAAACAGGTTGTGTTTTAGAGAAAAGTTCTGAACACAAAAATAACATCGACTCTGCTGTTTTTTTTTTTTTTCTGCAACAACGGAAAGATTGGTAGTCGTAACCATAGACATATATAGAGATAGATGCCGCATTGGCTGTTTGGAAGGAGAAATGCGGCCGCCATCTTGGACCGGTCATTCTCTGGGATTATAACCGTAGTAGTATTACCGTACGTCGAGTCGCAGCACAAGTGAGAGAACATGCCTGAACATTGTGTGGGATATTCCTGCTCCAACCATCAGAAGCAGGGCTCAGGGGATTACTTTTCACAAGTAAGATGTAACATATTTTTCGGTCTAAAAGACGTCTAATAAATGTCTAATAAACGTCTAACGGTCCCTAGACGTCTGGGACTAAAATCGGTCTACCACTGGTCTAAATGAAAGTTTTAGACTAGCCGTTTCTAAATCTAAACTACATTGTACATTGATCAATGACTGTTAAAAATGTTTTAATCCAGCATTTGGCCACCATTTATACAATTTACTATTGTTTTATTTTGTATTTAATTATTAATGGATTAAATTGTACCGTATAGATTTGCGTTAATATAGACCGATTATAGACGGGCGAATTTCGTGTGTGAACTTAAACGAGACGTCTATTAATAGTCAATAGCATAATGAAATAAACAATAAAAAAATAGGGAAAACAGCAATAATAAACTGTCAATTCAAGCAAAATATAACAGCATGATAAGACTAGCCTACATTGAGGAGAATAGCAGTAGGCTAATGAACAGCAATGTCAAATTAATAAAAAGCCTAATGAAAATGGAATAAAACTATACAAACCATAAAGCATTAAAAGTGCTAAATGAACTAAGTCCATGTTGTAGCCTAAGTCTTTAGACCCTCTTAAAAGACCCTATTTAAAAGGCTACTAGCCTATAACAGGAACGGAGATATTCATTATATTACTAAGCTCACTATCAATATTAAAATACGCCAAACCATCTGTCATGTATCAAAGCTACATTTATCACCTTTGCAGCAAAAGAGAAAAAAAAAACGCGTGAAAATCAGTTTGTTTCGTGAGGTATGATTAAATACATTGACGGCACACCTGCCAAACAAATAACACTGAGCGGAGTGGGTGACCGGTCCAAGATGGCGGCCCCAAATCTCGTCAGCGCCAGTAGGGAGTAGCGTTCGATGCGGCGTCTATCTATATATGTCTATGGTCGTAACTCTTTGTTAGCAAACCAACCCTCCGAATATTCAAACAAAAGCACCTGTTATGATGTAAACAGTGGCCACTGGCAGCGCCGAGCCTTCAAAAAGGAGAAGCGATGACGACGCGCGTGTCATGATCTGCTAAGCAGGCCGTGTGGTTTCACTCGCCCTCCTCCAGAATCAGACGCATGAATGTTTAAATAACACGTTCCAGGCGCGTTTGCAAGGTTCATCGAGTGTGTTAAGAAACCCAGCTGTAGCTGCGCGAGGCTTCTGGAGGAAGGAGGGCAGATGGCGTGCTGTGTCACTTCCACACAGTCTGCTTTTCAGAATAGCATTAACGCTCCAGTTCAGGTCTGTCGAAGAAAAGACTCACACTTTGGGTCTGAGAGATGATGAAACTCCAGTAGCGGTCAAATTCAGGAGTTGCAGAGATGGCGGAACAGGAGCTAGCTTTCAGCTTTAATCTCCGTATGAAATACACGCTCAAGAACTCTATTTTTGGAAATGACATCCATCATTGACAGCATAGTTTAATGTCGAACATACTTAACACAGTTTAGTGCCAGCTCAGACACTTCTTAGTAATTTGTTCTGATAGATTTGCTTTTTAGTCATGCTTTTGTTTTGTTCAGTGCTGTTTTTTTTTTTTTTTTATGTGCATCTGCGATTCTTCTCAATTTTTCATGTGCATCCTGTTTATTTGGGGCAAGAAGCCACAGTGGTTAGTTTGGGGACTGGAGTTCAGGCGGCCCGTGTCGTCCCAGCTGGGTCGCTTCCTCTGTGTCATTTAACCGCAGTGGTGGTCCTTGTTCTGCTGTCTGCAGGGGCAGCGTGGGTATTAATTTGTTACAGTGCACTATGTGATAACAATATTTGAACTGGAGCACTTTGTATCCAGTATTAACGCTGCTTCAGTTAAATGATGTGGGAAACACTGCGAGTCTTGTCTGTAGCCTCAGCACTGAGGAGGCCTGTTTGTCCGCTCTGTAAAAGATTTTTTCATGAATGTTAAAAAGGTCTTGTCAGCTGGTTTAGTGGATTTAAAAATGTTCTCTGACTTCTCGTAGCTCCAGCTAGACCCTGTTGACTTTCGGACAACGCACCTGATCTTTCACACTATCACCAAATGCTTGATGTCCAGGGATAGGTTCCTCAAAATGAGAGGTGGGTTTTCATTGTGCTTCCAGGGAGTCGCTGGGATTAAATCACCTGTCAGAATGCTTTTTTAATACATCCCTGGTCTAATATGTGTGTCACGTTAAATGAGTCTCTGGTTGTGCCTGTGCTCCTGTTAGCCATGGAGATCCTGGGTAACCTCAGCAAAGCGGAGGATAACGGCGTGCTAATCTGTGAGTACGTGGACCAGGAGTCGTACAGGGAGGTGATGTTGCTCCTCACCCTGCCTGACCTCATGCTCCTCATGGCCTCTTTGGAGGTGCTATACCTGCTGGCCCAGCTGGGAGATGTTCCCTGCAGCAAGATCGCCTCGGTCGACCATAGCATAGGTACGAACTTATTTATGTCTCTTATTTAACATGGATTAAGAGATTGTTTTGAACTATGATTGAAGGGGGCTCAAAAAAATAGTTGAATTAATAGTTATCTTATTTCAACTTCCTTTTTTAACTGTCTACCTTAGAGAATATAATTACTGCAAGAATGAGCGATTTGCTAAATGAAATGAAATATTTATGTGTTTTTTTTCCCGCTTGCCGTCTACTCTCCGTGTCAAGACCTGTTGGTTCGGTTAGTATCAATAGACCTTCACACGTTTGGACCGGACGCCCTAACGGCAGTGCGGTTGATCGAGCATCAGGCTAACGCGGACCAGCCAGCCGAGGTCCGGCCACAGCTGGTAGAGCAGGTTCCTGCGGCCACGCAGGGAGCACCAGCGCAGGGTAAGTGTTTCAGTTACCTCTGGTTCCTGCTGGACAAACAAGAACGCAACTGTAGGGTTGAGAAATGTGTTTGGATGTGAGCGTGCAACTCTCTGACGAGTGATAATGGTTGATCAGAAATCATTGTGATACGTCTGATATCTTTAAAGATATGGATTCTTGACTAAATTTACCACAAGAGACGACTGGCTTGAATGTCCAGAGTTAGTTTGGCTAGCTAGAGACGTGAGACCACGAGAGCTGACGAGCCCAATCCAGTATATCATCATTAAAGCTGAATTTAATATTTTAACATGAATAACATTGTGCTGTTTTTAATAAGTTATTTGGTAATAAACATACAGTGAATATGAAGTCTAGATAAAATGTTAAAATGGCAGATGTTCTACAACTTTTAGTTTATTGCAGCACTCAGTTCTTTTTTGGTAGCATGATGGCACATCTTGACTGGGCAATATTTGTTAAGTCTTTTTAGGAAAAGCACTTAATATCTGTCAGAATGCCCTCTTCAGATCACCTCACAGATTTTTAATTGGATTTATCTCTTGTGTTTTGGCTTGGCCAATCCAAAGCTTGAATCTTTATCCTGGTGAAGCCGTTCTTTTGTTGATTTGGATGTACGCCTCGGTTTGTTGTCATCCTGAAAGATGAAGGTTTTGTGCCAACATAAACTGGTATTTGGGGCAGTTCCCTCCACCTTGACTAATGCCTCCATTTCCAGCTGAAGAAAATCATCCCCAAAGCATGATGCTGCCACCACCATGCTTCACTGTGGGTGTGATGTGTTGTTTTTTGTGATAATGGCCAAAAAGTTCAACCTTGGTTTCACATTTCCCCACATGCTTTTGGGAGACTTCAAATGTGTATTTTCTTCACTTAATTATGACTCTCTTCATCTTCACTGGGTACCGTTGTATATCTAATGCCTTGGAGATACTCATGGATCTGATTGATACCTTTTTAACAATGAGATCCCTCTGATGCTTTGGAAGCTCTCTGCCATGTAAGATGCAAATAAGGAGACGTCTGTCAGGAAAAGTTGCCGAGAACAGCTGAACTTGATTTGGAGTCAATCAAAGTTACTTTAAATGAATAGGATTGTTTGGTTTCCTTTTAACGCAGTACGTGGCAGCTCTCCATTTACTATGTGGTTGGCGACGCTAAAATGTATGAATTTCAGTTTCTACTGCGTATTGATCCTCTCTGGCCCTTGAAATGGTGGTAGCATTGCTGGTGGGTGCCGCAATTGATTAGGGCGTCTCAGAGCAAAGCCAGTTTTAATTCACAGACTAAACATCGGGGGATCTTGAAGCATCACGATTTAACCGACTGCAACCAGATTCCTTTGAGAATCAACGAACAACAACGCTCCTGTTTGGGACGATAATAAAGATTTGCAATGATATTATACATTCTTAATTTTGTTGTAATGCCAAGACGTAGAACAGACCGTCTCAACTCGAACACGACTGCCCGTGATTGGAAATTCATCCACGAACTTGAGATCACATGTAGGAATAAGTGTCAGGTGGAATATTTCTTTTCCCAGTAAAAACTGAGGTTACTTGCTGGTTCCATGTTGTCCTGGTCTCGAGGCTAACGCTGTTAAATGAACTTGAGTTCAGAAGAATATGCCAGTTGTTTTTAAAGGGAAGTAAGTGAACCGAGTGAACACAGGTGGACAACAGCCAGCTCTCCACCGTTCCCACCTGGTGGTTTTATGATTATAACAGGCTTATGTTGCTTCTTCTTTCACTTCAGTCACACTTGACAGGCTTAGAAAACTCTCTCTTCATTGTGTTGTTTTGTAAGATATACAGTGATGAGGACAAAACAAGCTAACAAACAACACTGTCTAAGAGAGAAGCTGAAACATTCAACTAAATGACTGCTGTCTGGAGTTGTCGCTGGTTATATAAACCACTTTTTCTGTCTCACTGTACTGTTGAACAGATATTAGGATAAAATAAATAAATAAAAACAGCTCTATTTGGAATTGAGATGTAATAAAATACAGCATAAGAGATCAGAGGTGTGTGAGATGCAGACACTGGTTGACAGTAGGTAGAATGAAAATACTTTCTTTGCTTTATTGTTCTATTAGAAATACTTTAACAGTAAGTATTCATAGAAAATATTGAGATGTATACACCATGCATCACCATTCTGTCTGAAAAACAGAGGTATCATTTTATGACATTTCCCCCAGCTACGGACAAAGCCATTCATTTTTGAAGGACTGCACAAAGCTGTAATTATTTAAAATGTTTTTTTTTTTTACAACCGATGTTGTTTGACTCCTGGTTCACCTGTTGCAGAGGCATAAAAATACTCAAACATTGATGAGGAGTGAAGGTTCCTTCTGGAGGCTGGAGTGGCTGCTGCATATGCATGTCTGTTAAAGCTGTAATGTGAGGAAGAAAACGTGGGTTTAAACCAAAGCTGTGAAGCATACTAATCACAGTACTGCAATTGTGTGAATCAGCAGATGACTCCTTAATGCAATCAAACCCTCCTAACCTTGAAGGTGCCATTCCTCTGCTGCCAGTGCACTTCACAGGGCGACTTGTGCAAAGTTGTAAGTTTGCTGACCTCTAGTGGAGAGCCTGGATAGCACTGGAGATGTGGAGTAAACAGGGCACAGTGGCAAAATTTTCTTTCTTTTTTTTTTTTTTTTTTTTTTTTTTAAAGCATTTTACGAACATAATCTTTTATGTGCTGTTGTGTGTTTAATTGTTTTCTTCCTTTTTTGATCCTCACAGTAACAAGGGTTCCAGTTCAATCCACTCAAACACCACCTGGCATTGTTGAACTTGATGGGGAGAAATTTACGCTGCAGTGGTGAGATTAATTTACTAACAGCCATAATATGATGATAGAACTGAGGGGAAAAATGCATATTAGATGTCTTGGTGAGGAAATGTCAGCTTGTCTGCTCACGTTATGTTTTCTGTTTCTGCCAACAGGCTAAACGCACACTTTGAGACGAGCCCTGAGGGCTCCGTGTCTCGATCAGAAATGTACTCAGAGTACCTGGCAACATGCAGCAAAATGGGAAGAAGCAACATCTTGAACTCAACCGGCTTCCTCAAATGCCTGCGGTTAGTCCTCATTGCAAAGTCTTGTTTTAGATGCAATCAATCTTTGCAATGTCTTGCTAAATTGGTTATAATGTTTATCATGATTACGAGAGAAGCAAATCTGTTGAAGCACCTTTAAGTTTGGAATGAAAACTTAAGTCATCTTCCTCGCCACCACAGAACTGTGTTCCCCAACCACACAATGCGGCGGCAAGAGGAGCCCAAAGTCAGCGGGCAGGTTCATATCCTCCTGGTAGGATTAAAGCGACGGGCAATCCCTCTACCCATCCAGTTGTATTACCAGCAGCAACCGCAGAACCAGCCAGCAGCTCCTCCCCCTCCAGCAGCTCGACGGGAAGCGCCTGGAGACCCTCAGGCTCCGCCTCCAGGTACTACCGCAAGCTCGTTTTCTGTTGGGGGGGATTATTGGAATGCTAAAGATGTATATAAAACCAGATTTTGCTTGCTGATTGCTGAGGTAGCTTAAATGTCAGACGGGGCGCAGCTACAAACAAACGGAAAGCACACCAGATTTAGTGAAACTGTTGAGGACGTTGGCAGTCTCGCAAAGGGAGCAGAGCGAGTACCACTGAGACCAGTTCTGCCTTTGCTAATTACAGCGGCAAATATATTCAAGAAACGATCAAAGGGAGAGGAAGTCACTTGCAGGAGCTTACTAGTGAAATTGAAAGGAAAGCAAGTAAGCTGCATCACATGCCTTGATTCTGAGCGAGGGTGACATTTGGTTATTATTTCAGTCTGTACAACTGAAGGAGTTCTTGAAACATAGATCATTAGTTTTCTGTTTGGAGCATTTTCAGTTAAAGTGCATTAAAGTCAGTTACTTTCTGCGGAAAACTTTCATGATACATTTTTTCATTTGTCCACAAGTATATAGAACTGAGAACCACACAGACATGGTCACTAAAAGCCACATCCAGATCAAACTGTCCTGAAGGTTCTGTGTTTTTGTGCCTGAAGGATCACATACCTTCAGGGGCCTTTTTCTCATCTTGCAGTGGCCCTGCAAACAGGACACTTCGAAAGTAAATTGAAATTAGACATATAAATCAGACTGAATTGAAATGTAACAGTTAGCTAATGGTGTACGAGTAGAGTGGAAATCAACTTGTAATTTTTTTCCCCATGTAATAGATATTAGGCTTCACTGTTGGTCCTTCGTTTCCTTTTTTTTTTGATTATTATTTTTGAAGGGAAATATTAAGGTTTTTTTTTGTGTGTGTGTATGTATGTGTATATATACAGGAAAGATAATAAAAAAATGGACCCTCCAAACATTCTGGACCCCTCGAATAACTGTTGCAGGTCTCCATGGCATTATTCTAGTACAGTGGTGCACAAACTGTGGTACGCGTACCACCAGTGGTACGTGAGCGCTCTCTGGTGGTACGTGGGGAACGTCATGACTTTCCACATTTTTTGCCACAATTTCACTTAAAAAAAAATCGGCAACATTCAATGCATTATAGATGCAACTTTTCAAATGAAATGTGTAGCTTGAGATAATAAAATTGTCTTTAAAAAAAATATTTGTTGCATATTCAGTTGCAGTGCAGATGCAACAACTTTTGAGTGTGTTTATTTTTCTCTGTATGAGAGTATGAGTATGTGAGAATTGTTGGACAGAGTTGTAAATTTCTAATTTAGTAAAGTAACAATTCAGGTAACATTAAATAATCACAATAAGGAATTAACATCTCTGTGTGTTTAAAGATAGTTGAGAAGGCGTATATGGTTATATTTTAAATTAGTCATCATGGTGGTACTCAGAGAGCTGAACAGTTTCTCAAGTGGTACGAAGGATTAAAAGTTTGACAACCACTGTTCTAGTATAATATAAATACTGATGATGCACATCGAAATATAGCGAATTAATGCAGGATCTGCAAGAGTGTCTGACCTAGCAACAGTAACTAGGGAAAAGGGGGAGGGGGCGGTGCTTGCCGAAGGGTCAGCTGACGGAAAAACATGCAGAAAAGCTAAAACAGACATGGAGAGCAGTAAAGTTACAGAACTTTTACATGGACATTTTAAAGTTCTCTCAGACGGAGCATTTGACAGAAACAAGGTTATTTGTAACAACTGCCAAGTTGAACTCTTAGTTAAAAGTTTCTGCTGTTACCTCAGAAGTTGCCTGTTTTAATGTCATGATTGTGGCTCAGGATTTTGTTGGTAGACTTTTTTTTTTTTTTTACATTTTTTAAGGTGAGATTTACACTAAATATGTGTTACTGACAAGTGCTGATATTAAGTGTTTGAACAACAAATGTTACATACACACACGCATTATATTTATATTATATATATATATATATATATATATATATATTATATATATATATATATATATATATATATATATATATATCTATATATATATATATTATATATATATATATATATATATATATATATATATATATATATATATATATATATATATATATATATATGTGTGGTGTATGTATGTATATATATATTTATATTCGTGTGTGTGTGTATGAAGAAGTTGTGACTGATCACTCTTCAGTTTCATGAAAGCATGTTTTTGTGAATTGCAATCTGCCAGAATTCCTGCAGTGCAGACACAAAAAAGATCTTCCTCCAGTAATTAAAAGAACAATAAAGAGGCTCTTACCATTTGAAAGCACCTATTGTTCATACTGAATGGCAGAAAACAAGCAAATGCCAAGATTACACTAAACGACTTCACAAGCGATCTCCAGGTCACAGATGAATCTCCACAAACGGAAGACGACCATAAATCTTTCTTAAGTTGTTAAGCTGCCGTCAGAGCAAATAGGAAGCAGAATTTTCTGCATCTTAGCGTGATGAAAAAAATCAACTACATTTTAAAATGATCACAAGTCTTCAATCTTGTCTCATTCAAAATTTTTTTTTTTTAGATGACATAGTTAGTGTTGTCAGTAGAAGCATTATTGGTTGTAGTAGTCATGTAAATGGTGACCTCGGAAGATCAGAAATCTTTAGTTTGTGACTGAGGAGACTGGCTTACGTCTTTTGATGTGAATGGGAGTCGTATGTTTTTTTTTTCCCCTTTTAAAAAAAAAAAAAAGAGGGAAACAAATCTTTTTCAAAATTTTTGCATTGTTTTCAAGTGTATGATCCTTGTTAGTTGCAGATTAGAAGAGAGCAGAGGTGACTAAAAGAATGATGATTTTAATATGGGAGGAAGTCAGTGGTCCTGTAGTATTTGTATTTCAAATTTAGGTCCATCATTTGTAATGTAGGGGGCACAAGTTACTTACTTCTGCTGGTAGTTTCTGTAGTAAAAATCTGTAGTACTACAGTGGCTGCGGTTACATGATGTTTTTGAATTCGGAATTAATAATTAGGAATGAAATAATTCCGAATTAAACTATTTTCCTTCAAGTTTACATGGAAATAGTAATTCCGAATTAAGGTTTACATGGAAAACACGTTAGTTCGGCTTTATCCAACTCCGCTTAAGGCCTGGGGGTTGGGAAGGGTTCTGATTGGATGGGGGGGGGACGTCTTTACATCCACCGGAAGAAAACAAACTTAGCTAACTCGGTTAGCAACAACATTTCACTTATTTTTGACCTGGGTGGCGTCTCTATCTGTGAAACCTCCTTCATTTAACCTGGCCGCTACAACTTTGAAAAGCTCACAATTTTTATGTTTCCTGCCATCTGTTCTTTAAATTATTTCCAGTTCCTCCAAGCTATTTATTAAATAAATCGTCTCTGCTCTTGAACATTACATTTACTGCGTGCTGCCATCTTGAAACTTTGTTTTGAAAACAAGCCCAGCGTGGAATATAGGCGTCATCGCGACAGACGGGCAAGAGAACGAGCATGCGCAGAAAGACGGGAATTAATTTAAACAGGAATGAGTGTTTACATGACCGCAGAATTATTTAATGCGGAATTAAAATGGGAATAAACCAGCCACTTACTTCGGAATTAAGTTTAATTTGGAATTGACATTTTCATATGGAATTAAGCGTTTACATGGTAACTTTTATTCGGCTTTAACTTTAATTCTGAATTAAAGAGGAATTAAACTTCCCATGTAAACGCACTGAGTCTATCAAAGGACACATTTTTAAAGAAAAAACAGGCCTTATGTTTGATCGTGTTGTTTAACTGTATTTTTTGATGTGTTACCAGGGATACCTCCCGGGCATCCGAATCTTGGACCGCAACTTGTCCGGGCCCTGGGCCCCACCCTCAGCGCCGGTGCCACTACGTCCTCCGTGGGCTTGTCTGCGCACGAAACTCTTCAAGCAAGCCACGCAACTGTTCCACGCCACCCGGCGCCCTCGCAGGTGTCACCGCAGGTGCCCGTGCAGGTGTCTCCA
Organism: Hirundichthys speculiger; assembly: GCA_018398805.1. Classification (NCBI taxonomy): domain Eukaryota; kingdom Metazoa; phylum Chordata; class Actinopteri; order Beloniformes; family Exocoetidae; genus Hirundichthys; species Hirundichthys speculiger. Next base: position 112,823 of record JAGFBZ010000921.1, on the reverse strand, counting down.
CAGTTATCGCCAAGCTCTCTGGCAGGACCGCAGCAGCAGCCGCAGGCCCGACCGGGTCACATGATCCAGCTTTCAACGCCAGCTCCAGTCACACAGAACCACAGCCCTCAGAACCCCACCGCCACACCTGTGTCTCAGCATCAGCAGCAACACTCCCCCATACTCCCCACAGGGACACCTGTAACACTATTTCAGCCAGTACCACAAGGCCACATCCTCACCGCCAGGGTACAAGGCGTCTGCCCTCCGATCACTCAGCACCCACCTCTGCCTCAAACCCCCCCTCTGTCTGGGCCTCAGGACCCCCAATGTGCTGCCGCCTCAGCACCCTCCTCTTCCATTCAGGTTGGGGGCAGTCAGGCATTGGGTATCGCAGGTGTGTCCAATTCCCCAGGGTCACGTGTTACGTTTCAAAACATCGCCCCCAAACCAGCGCCAAACCAGTCAGGTGGGGCGGCGGCCACGATGGCCCCGCCCAGCCAGCAGCCTCAGCAGCAGCAGCCGCAGAGCGTGGTAATAGTCGGTCCTAATCCTCAACAGAACACAGCCTACGCCCCCGCCATACACCAGATCGTTCTCGCCAACCCCTCCTCCATTCCTGGCGCCCAGACTATCCAGATAGCAGGGCAGCCCGGGGTGGCGTCTAGTCCCTGCACCCCCCCTGCGTCTCACTCTAACACCCAGGTCCAGCCCAGTCAGACTGTCACCCATGCACTGTCCATAAAACGGCACCAACAACCGCATCAGCAACAGCCGCCTCTTCAAATTATTTCCCCATCTCCCTCTTCTCAGCCTACCTCCACCGAGTCCAGCTTGATCAAACAGCTACTTCTTCCAAAGCGAGGGCCTTCTACACCGGGGGGGAAGTTAATCCTGCCCGCTCCCCAGGTGCCCCCTCCCAACAACACGATAGCCCCGAGTCCGCAGGTCATCTACCAGACGGGCTACAGCAGCCAGAATCCTCCTCCTCCTCAGCCCCAGCAGCTCAACGTCCAGCTGGTCCCGGGTCAGCTCCCCGCTGCAGGAACGCCGGCGCTCCAGACTGTTCAGCTCCTGCCGGGGCAGCTCATCTCCACCGGTAGCCCGGGGGGCACCGCCATCATTCAGGGTCCGACTCCGGCCGGACAAGTCACGTTCACCGTGGTCCCCAACACTGGCTTCACCACCTCCGCTGCTCCCGTCGCCGCCGTCAGCCAGGGATCCGTCGCCGCGGGCGTTCCCCCGCCTCCGTTCTCCTCTGGAACTGTACCCCATCACGTCCCGGCGGGTTCGCCACCTCCGCCACCACTGCCAGCTCCCCTCAGAGGAGATAAAATCATCTGTCAAAAAGAAGAGGAGGCCAAGGACGCTACGGGGTTGCACATCCACGAGAGGAAAATCGAGGTGATGGAGAACTCCTCCTTGGCGGAAGGAGACTCCTCGAACGGCAAAACCAGTAACGGCGACGTGGCGGCGGGCGCTAAGCTGCTAAACGGTCAGAAGTGCATGGAGTCTAGTCTACCTCCATACCACTCAGGGAACAGCCAGGGGGCGCTCAATGGCCCAGCCATGGAGAGCCATCCTGCAAACGGGAAGCAGGCCCTCTCCCCCAGCCTGAACGCCGCCCCCGAGGGCAACCCCGACCCCAAAAAGACTCTGGTCAACGGTGTGACTTTGATCGGGGCGACGCCGGTGGAAACTTTAACAAAAACATTCCAAATCACATTGCTTCCAAACAGTACCTGGGGAACGGGGAGGTGGGCCCCTCTGAAAAGGGCCACAGCTTGGACCCCTGTCTCCCCAGCACCCCCCCACCCCAGCAGGACACTGCCAAAGCCCAGCAGGCCGAGCGCCTGGCCAACGGACCCCAAGCAATAGGCCACAGGCCTTCCTCGGACATAACCAATGGACCTATGGGGCCGGGCCACGCCGCGCCCGTACTCAGACAGCAACTGCTCCCCAACCCCTCCCTCCCCTCCACCGTTACCTCCCAGAGTACAGCCGCCTCGCCCGCAAACGGCGTGGCGCCAGAGGTCCGGGGCCTCAAGAGGCCCGCGGACAACGAGGATCGGAGCACAGCGGCGTCCTCGGGGATCCCCAACAAAGTGGGGAGTGCGGATAATCACCATCAGCGATCCCAACAACGCCGGCAGCAGCGCCACGATGGTGGCGGTGCCAGCAGGGACAGACCCAAGCACAGTAGCCAAAGTAGCAATAGAGAACGCCACGCAGCAGAGGAACTGCTCGCCCACACAGGCAGCTGGCACAACGGTGAGTCACGCCGAGGTCCGTCCTTCGTTCGTTCACGCCGTGTTCTCCTAATGTGATCCGGTGTCTGGTTTACCATTAAATGTGTTTTGACTGTTGGTGACAGACGCGCTAGATAAACCCTCCAGGATTTACATCGCTTAGTCACGTTGCAGCTGCCTTTTGTTTCCTCTGCGTTCGACATAGACGGCTGTTCTGTTCACGTTTGACACGTCGTAACGGCTCTGATTCAGTGAATTGGGACATTTGCATAAAACGTTTACGCTACCTGCTTACGAGCGGTATTTTTTAGTTAGTGATAGATAATACAGCAGTTTGACTAACAAAACAGCATTCTGTGACTTCAGATTTGATGGTCGAGAAAGAATTTTTATTCTTGTCTCCACTCTGTCCTTCTCTTTATGTTCACACTTTATGTTAAATACAGTCATGGAAAAAATTATTAGAGCACCCTTGTTTTCTTCAGTTTCTTGTTCATTTTAATGCCTGGTACAACTAAAGGTACATTTGTTTGGACAAACATAACGATAACCACAAAGATTGCTCATAAGAGTTTTATTTAAGAGCTGATATCTTACCATTTTCCATGGTTTTCTTGATTATAACCTAAATCACTTAAGTTTTTACATCAATAGCTATGGCGTTGTACTGCCAAAAACACTGCTTTTATGCATTCAGTGTTTTCTTTTCTGTCTGTTTTAGTCACATGATGACGTTTAGTGGTACCAGGTATTAAAATGAACAAGAAACTGAAGAAAAAATGGTGGTCTAATAATTTTTTCCATGACTGTATAATGAAGTTAAACCTGCACCATAGAAACCATGAAAAACAGAAAGTAAAACAAAGTCAAGTTAAGTCTTTAAAAGGCATGATAAGATAGATTTTAGGCAGTGAAATACCTTGAGACATTGTACATTCCTTTTCCATCACTTGTCACATTGCACAGTTGGGTGTAAAAATACATGAAAAATGACAGGATTTTATTTATTTATTTTTTTTATCTTGAATGTTTTTGCCTTTATACACCGCCGGGTTTGACCACATCTTGATCATCTTATTCCAAAGTGTTGATTTTCAGCTTTAACTTAAGAGGTTTTACAAAAATACGGCAGTTACTCTTCAGCCTTTTTACAGCTATTACAGCCAAACAAAGAACCTCCATTTTCAGGGTCCAACCAAAAAGAAATAAACTGGCCAGGTTTGGTCTTTTTCTCTCATAATCTCAAGGCAAGTGAAATCTTTCAAAGGTCTGGAGTTGATATTTGCTATTGAGTTGGAATTTGGCAGTTTGAATAAAGCATCTTAAATGGAACAAAAGCATTTGCGAGCTCAACAACATCAAAAGGCCCAGAAGCCCACTGAGGACGACTGGATGACCACACAATCATTTCCTTGGTGAACACATCAACAAAACCGGATTAGACTTTGCCAGAAAGATCTTGTGTTTTGGAATCAGATTCTTTGGACAGATGAAACTTGGATACGCTCGGCTCGTGAGCCACAACACACTGCATCATGTTTCAAACATGGTGGAGACGGTGGGAATGTGCGGCTGCCACTGGAGCAGACTCACTGGAGTTTACTGGTGATGTAACTGCTGACAGAAGTAGCGAGATTAATTTTGAGGTGTGTTGGGCTTTACTCTCTGTTAGCAGTCGGGCACCTCAAACTCCAGACTGGTAATGACCCGAAACATACGATGAGAGCAACTGCAGACGTTTTGAAGGCAAAGAAACTGAATATTCCTGGATAGAAAAGTCAGTCCCCTAAAAATGATAGTTATAATTACAGTTTAGTCACTTTGTCCAAATACTTTTAAGTCCCTGAAAATTGAGATGCTTTGCTTGAAATGGTTTGAATTCCTAAATAGTAGTTTTGTGAAACCTGTTAATTTGATTTCATTTCAGATCAATTGTTTTGGTGTATAAAGGCTTATAAATTCTGATAGTCAAAATACTCCTAAACCAAACTGCACCTGCTGGTAGAAACAAAGCGTTTAAAAGCATAGAAAATTTCAAAGGGATTTCATTTCATTTTATTGATTTATTCCAGACATGTCAAAACAATTTTTTTAAAGCATAACAATTTTAACACTATCATGAATCTATGTATCTGAAAATAAATAAATAAATGCATAAATCAACATACACCGACACATGTGCATAACCATAATTTTGAAACATGTAGAATCTCTTGTAAATAAATCTAAATATTAAATTGACATATTCACCCCAAAAAAGAAGAAATAAAAAAAAAATCAAAATTATACCCAATGTATACACACCTATCTATATACATACCAGTATGCATAACACACATCTGGATTAACATGTCTGAAATGGGGTAGGAAGAAGTAAAACTTATTTAATCCTACCCCTTCTCCAATGTTCCATGATTACCTTTAAAATGTATCTGCTTTTTGAGGCCTAATACTAAATTTTAGTTGTAATTTCACTCCACTGTATACATACTGATACACACACATTCACTCTACAGTACATACTACAATATATACGGTAGTATATACTACAGTACATACTACATATACTTCCCCCTGCACATTCACACCCACACACTGGGATTACTGTATAGTTCTGTTTTTTTAACTGTGAAAAGAGCAGTTTTGTGGCATATTTTGCATTTTACGTGTAATTTATTACACATTTAGTCTGACAGTAAGTCAGACTGCTCTGCAGGTTGGGTTTGGGTGATTCTTGTTCATGTCGCTGCATGCGAAAGAAGAAAAACGGGTTTGGTTTAAGAGACGGTTATTGTTGGTCTGAATAGCAGTCATCTGCAACAACTTTAATTCAGACAATGACAATGGATGGTGTCAAGTGAAGTAGGATTGATGAGCAGCGGGGAAATCCTCAAACTGGATCTGGATGGAAATCACCGCTGCTCACAGTCGATAGTTACATATTTCAGGGCTGTGTATCCAGTAGAAATGTTTCTAATGTATAAATGTTTGGAGGTTAAGAAGGTGAGGCCAGTCAAGACCATGTGGCTCTCACTGATACCCACCTCCCAGAACAAAGCCGCTGAGAGAACAACTCCTGCCAACAGACTGACTGGAGTTACATCTCAGCCAACAAGTTGATTCTAATCATCATTTTATACATTAATATAGTTTTAATTATGAAGGACCTATTTGTCTGTTAGCTCTCGGTGTCTCCATCCGTCCCTGACTCTTGTAAAAATGTCTCCTGCAGCCCACTGTTTCCCCGCCCCCCGTCTCCCAGCATGCACCAGCAGGGAACCACAGTCCGAACCTCCCCACGCCGCAGACACCCGCGGCGCCGCCGGAGCCGAGCCGGAAAGCGGGGCAGAACTTCAAGTGTCTGTGGCAGTCGTGTAAACGGTACGGCCGCCTGCACACCCAAAAACACCTTCCTGTTGTGGCAAACTCTTAACAAACTTAATCTGAGTTTCTGATATTATTATTTTTTATTTTGTAGGTGGTTTGAAACACCCTCTCAAGTATTTTACCACGCAGCAACGCAACATGGCGGAAAAGATGTGTACGGAGGTCACTGTCAGTGGGAGGGGTGTGAACCTTTTCCCCGACAGAGATTGTCTTTCATCACGCACCTGCAGGTAAAATGGCTACTTTCTAACATCTCTCTTTATGCCGTGTTTTTGTTGTTAAATCGAATTTGAAGTGTCATGACATAATAATTTTAACAGGGATGATTCTAAATAGCTTCCACCATGTTTTCCCAGGATAAGCACTGTTCTCGAGAGGCTTTGGTGGCGGGACTGAAATTGGAGGAGCAGCGGGCACAAAGTCCCAGTCAGACTTCTTCCCAGTAAGTACACCTTTCTCTGGGTGACTTGTGTTCGAAAATGAAAATCAGAATCAGTTTATTGTCAGTTTAAAATGTAGAAGCAGTTTTTCATTTTGGCTCATTTGCTTTGGCCTTAACTTAACCAAGAACAGCAGATTTAACAGAAACTTCCCTTCAGCTGCCATGTTCTCAGTTTATTTCCAATGTCTAAAACAAACAAACGTTTGACTGAAAAAATATCTTTTAAATTAAATTAATGTTGGACGTGGATTCTTGATGCATTGTCCAGGACTCCGCCGGCGGCAGGCAGCACTCCGGCACAAAGAGCACCGAAAGCAATTGTCAATCATCCGAGCGCAGCTCTCATGGCCTTACGCAGAGGCTCTCGAAACCTGGTCTTCAGGGACTTCACAGTGAGTAGAGCCAACCTGACCCTGAACACCCTTTCTACCTGTACTTCTAGATAAATGATTAATAAATACGTCTCGTTTCCATCACTATGTGGTTCTCACACACACACACACACACACACACACACACTGGGAGATGACTGAAATGGCGGAGGAAAGGAATTGTTAATTTCCAAATCTGCAAGAGGCTTAGAGTTTGAAAGGATGTCGTCAGACTGAGTCTAATATTATTTTTAAGGCTTTGAATCTTTTATTCTCACAAGATTTAATTTAAAGTCTCTTGAAGTTTATGTTTAAGAAATGAACGCTCTGCTCCGGACCAAAGATGAGAAATGCCATCCAGACTGTTCTCAGCAGCAAGTCTGTTAAAGGGCTCTCTGCAAAGTACATTCATGCTTTTGTGATTTCAACATTGATGCATAAAACATATGTTGAAACTGTAGAGCAGTTAATACTGCCTTGAATAAAATAAAAACATCGATGTCTATGCATTTTTCAACAATAAAACAAACCTTCTGTACACATTACAAGGGCCTGAAAAGGCTGTCTGGAGAATTTTGAAAAGAAAATTGCAGCAGCGACGACCTCACACAGTTTAACTGGACACGTTTGCATAGAAAATGGGACAATAATTACAGTAATAGCTGAAGTGTGTCATCACGTGCTGTTCTCAGTACCAGGATACCTTTTAAGGGTGACACGGACGGGCAACTGTCTTTGGAATGTGTTGGAGGCGGAAAAAAGAAAAAACTAATGTACATATATAAAGGAAAGTTGTGTAGTTGATGTGGACCCCCCCCCCCCCTCCCAAAAAATAAATAAATAAATAAATAAATAAAAATAATAATTTGACTAATTTCTGTAGACCTACTGAAATATTAACTAATAATTACTAAAAGGGGATGGACGATAACTTTCAGCTCCTAAAGGCCGATACCGATACCGATAACACACACATATACCTAAGATCATTACATCAATACTATGAACCAAACCAAAGACCATTTGGACTCTTTAAATGAACAGATATTTATTTTTTCCAATAAAAAACTATTGTCAAGCCTCTCAAACATTATCCTAAAGCTATCAAACAAACCTATTTGATATCTCACATTAACTTAAATAAGGTTCATTACTGACTGATATAAAAAATAAAGGCTCCTTGAACTGATGGAAATACATGCATCAGAATTACTAACTGAAAAAGTTCATTCCAGAAGTTTACAAAAAGTAAATATACATAGAAAATTAATGCACATTTCTACCTTCTACCCATTTCACCTTTACCCGTGGGTTCATCTTTGGCAAATTTTCTTGGAAAAGCTTTTTTCAAAAGCCTCGCCGATGTGTGTAAGTCCCGGTGAATTTTTTGCTGCGGACTTGCTCATGTTAGCGTTAGCTTACATTAGCACGATTTCAAAACTTTCAAAAGCGATAGTTACGTCTCAGATGGCTAATCTGATTTGACGTATTAAAGCTTGTGCTATTTTTCCCTCCTTGTGGAATTAGCTTGGAGCATTTGTCACAAATAACCAGCGAACTATCTTCTTCTGAAACTTTAAAGAAGTTCCATACGATCGGCGCCATGTTTGTTTTTATCAGCACGCTGTGCTGCAGGCTGCATTCAAGATGTAACGTAAATTCCCACGTTCCCTCCTTTGCTAGTCGTTCTTTTGGCCTTTTCTATTTTTTCTATTTTTTATGTGTAATGTGGGAAAATACTGAGAATATCAATTCAAGTCCGCAACTACCAAAATTATGACCGAGTTAACAAGTTGTTTTCTGGCATGAGGGGGTATTCTTGATTTTCCTTATTGAGAAATCATTTTTCTGATTATGCCGACGTCACTTGAACATGACATTCACTGCCGGTTATTCGGGTTTTCAGTGGGAGCGAGGCGCTGCCGTGTTGACGGAAATATATATGTTATCGGGGTTGTTCGCCATGATATCAGATTTATCGGAATGACGTCATAATTTCCTGTTATCGGCCTGATAACTAGCGGGACGATAATTATCGTGCAACCCTGATTACTAACATTATTTTCACGACACTGAAACGGTCACTGTTAGAAAAAACCTTTTGGAAAATGAATACTGTGATTGTTTATTGAGTCCCCCCCCCCCCCCCCCCCACACACACACACACACACACACACACTGCGACAGCAAACACCCTTGTTCAGCAGCTGTCGCAGCGTCCATCAGCTGCTGTTTATTCGACTGCAACACCTGCTGGAACAAATTCATGAAATTCATGCCTCTGTTTCCTGTTTCCTCCCCCAGGATGAAAAAGAGGGTCCAGTGACCAAACACATACGACTAACTGCTGCCTTAACGTTAAAAAACATCGCCAAGCACTCCGACTGTGGTCGAACGTAAGTACCCTGGCTGTTTGAGTGCACTCTGGGTGACATTTTTAAAACTAAAGATGATTAAACATGAACGGAAATAGTATTTCTATTTGTGCTTTTCTTTTTTTCTCATTTTTGTTTTTTGCCTTCTTCAACTCCCAGGTTGGTAAAGAGGCATGAGACGCACCTCTCCGTGCTCGCGTTAAGTAACATGGAGGTTTCCACCACGCTCGCCAAATGCCTTTATGAACTCACGCGCTCGCTTCAGGCTTAACGCCAAAAGGAGAATCCCCATCCCTGCCCGTTCCCTCCCCTGTGAAGGGAAGGAACGCCGCCGGTGAGCCGTAGCAGGTCCACGGAGGGGGGGGGGAGGGAGCAGAGGGAGGAGCCGGGACGAAGGTCCTCCCCCCCACCGCATCCACCTCCCTCCGTGATATCCCCTCATCCCTTGCCTACTTCCTCGCCAACCTGTGTTGAAACCCCCCACCCGACACCAACACGCAGGAAAAAGAAAAGAGAAAACAGCCTTGGGGTCTTCCACCAGCTGTCCACCAGGGGGAGCTCTTCGAGACTGCCTCCCCGAGGGACTCCACCGACTAAACCCCAAACACGAGCACATTTTCTTTAACTTATGTTTTATTTTTTTCCTCTTTTTTTTTTTCCTACACCTTTCCCTAAACGGAATGATGCATAAGTTTTAGGTGCAGGTGGGCGGGAAGGGGGCGGAGCTACTGAAGACGTCCCAGAGGGTTGAGTGGAGGAGGACTCGGCTGGCAACTGGTGCAGAGAATTTTTTTTTTTTTTTCTTTAGAAACTCGGTAGCTTGGTTTTCTTACTTGAGTCAATATATTTTCACTTATTTATTATTGAAATGAATACCATTACAATTAATAAAAAAAAAAGAATCTTGTAAATATGTTGTGAATATATATAAAGAAGATCATTTCATGCCGATACAGCCACTGGAGAACTTGCTCTGTGGAGTAATAGAAGCATTACTTTGGCAGGATTTAATGAATTAGTATGTTTTTGTTTGATTTTTTTTTTTTTTTTTTTCTTTTTTATGATCCCTGGTCACTTGTATCTAATGTGATTCTATACTCAGCAGTGGATGAATGTACTTAAGAACCTGTAAATAATTCTGCAAAGGTACTGATGCTGTAAAGCTTAGGGAGGGGGAAAAACAGTTTTTTGTGGAACTGTGACATTTTTTGTATTATAATACCTTGTAGAACTCATTTTGCTGGCTGAAAGAGTATGGAATAATATATCTCATGTCATTTTGTAGAAGAAAAAAATATTGAAGGTATTCTCTTCCCTTCCTCTACCCTCACACACCCTCCTTTGAACACGCAAGCACGCGCACACACACACACACACACGCACACACACAAAGAACATGTATCCACTGTAAGCGTTTTGTCATTGTACGGGCACAGTGCGCGTACCAAAATTTTTTTGTATTTGTAAATTGGTTTAAATACATGGAGTTTTTATACAGGTTTTCTCCTGTGTTCTTTGCTTTACGTGCAGGTATGATATTTTCTTCACTACTTTTTTCTATCTTAATATAGTGTGGAGTTTTATTGTACTATTTTTTCATTCTTAATACCATGCCACATTCCGGCTCACGTCCTCAGACTGTCCTCTCTACCGTGTGTTGTGTAACATTTGACTGCCTGTCGTATTTGCATCTGACCGGGGCGACCCAACCATCTTCATTTCTGCGGTGTCAGTAGGATGTGTGACTATACATAGACTTAACAGTCTGTTAGAGATTGGCTTTATTTACTTTGGTGACTGTTTATAGTTTTTAAATAAAACACTGAACATTTTGCTTGCGGGTTTAGTCTTGTTTTCTTGCATTTTTTTGTTTTTTCTTTTCAGATTCCCTCTTCCTCTTCCACATTCCTGTGTGGAAGTCTTTCCCACTGACATGTTGCACAGAAAAATTGATCTGTACTTCATTTATAAAGCCTCTTTCATACACAAAATACAGCTTGCAAGTTCTTTGAAATGTATTGATAAAGACATAAAAATTTTACAGCATTATCTTCATTTGAATTAATTTCTTTTTGATATCACCAGAAAAAAGCCGCATTAAAGTTTTTATAGCAGCTGTTGGTGATGAAATAAAATCAGGGATTGCTTTTTGGTTGTTCAGTTTTTGTCCATAGTCTTTTTTATAAAAAGAGAATCTTAATCCCATCCAATTGTGTTTATGTAAAAGCTAATTTAATTCGGCGCAACAAGGTGCTGGTTGCCTCCATTGCAGGAAAATCTCCCAGTTCACATTGCAGATCTGGGGCCTATCTATCGAGTCTGCATGATTTCTCTGGGAACAGAAAATATATAAATGACTAATTAGTTCAGCTAAGGAAGTAATTCAGTCCCTTTATTCCAAACTTGATTAAAAAGAGACGTTCAGAACTGGACCGTTGGTGATGTCAACCTTCAACTTCACTTATCCGTCCTCAGAGGGGACGGTTGGTTCTGCAGCAAAGATCACAAACAAAACACATAGACAATACTTGAAAAACAAAAATGTTCCAGGTACAGTGAGTCTGAGATCAAAACACTGGGCTTCTAATAAATGATTTTTTTTTTTTTTTTTTTTTTAAGAAAAGGAGAAGACCATTAAATATTCCTGAAATAGACGAAGTGCAGAGACCCAAAGTTCCTGAGTCGTCACTCACGGTGCAACTAACTTTAGAACGGTGGTGGCTGCAGGGATGAAGGACTATTTGTGCTCCTCACCGAGGGAAACCTGAACCTTGAGCCCTGAACCTGAGATTCACTGAGCAGATGGAGGGCAACGTCTGACGGGAGGCTTCGACCCGTTTAGAGAGAAGCCCTGACAACATGCTTTACTGACATCCTGGTATTTCATGGCAGGTCCTCACTATTTTTCCAGCCTTTTGTTGGCCCTGTTCTAACTTATTTGAGATGTGTTGCTGCCATCAATGATCTAATATTTTCCATGAAATTGTAAAATATCTGTTTCAACATCTGATATGTTCTATTGGGAGTAAAATGTGAGATTGTCAAATCACTGCATTCTGTTTTTCTTCGTTTATATGCAGCATCCCACTGTTTGGGAACTGGGGCTGTAATTACTTACTTATAGAAGAATAACACAATGCTCTATTAAATCATTTATACATTATATCTCATTTAGTAACTTTTAAAGAGTCTGGAAGTCTCATTTCTGTCAGAAAATAAGCCAACGAGCTCACATTGTGAGTTTTACCACATTCAGTTAACTAAACTCAGAAATGACAGATGAACTAAATCAAATCACTGGCAGTTTGACGCAGAACTTCCAACCAGCGCATCCACACAACTGTAAACCCTCATCCCTAACTGCCATTTGTGTTTGTTACAACAATGTGTATGATTTAAACGCTGATTGGCTGGAAATAGTTATTTTATTTTTACATTTCCCACCTGTTTATGGATTCATTCATTTATATAAACAAAGCATAAAAAAAGTAAGGAAATCTGTGTTTGGTAGATTATTTCACCGTTGTAACAATGCTTCTAGGCAAGAAATCTTTTACTGTTGGAAAGCCTGTTAACTTCTGTTTTAAATGGTGCCACATTTGTGTGTCTGGGACTAAACTCTGTGGGGTCAAAGCATGGAGAAGACTGCATGCCTACTGAGCCTGGTTTGTTAGAGACATTTACCTCCAGAATTCAAAAGTGGACTTTATGGAAGCCCTCCAGCAGCCTTGACCTCAACCTCATTGAGGTCAGGAACTGTGAGGTCAGCTTGGGCTTCCTGTTTGTGCCAGAGCGATCAACACAACCACACTGGCTGATGGTTGAAGAACGGGATGCCATCCCACGGCAGTGAGTGATTGAGCTGGTGACGTGCATGAGTCTTTCAATCCACCAAACAATGCAAAATAAGAGTCAGTAAAAAAAAAAAAAAAAAAAAAAGCTGTTTGGCACTGGATGAGAAGATCTGGCAAAACTTGAATAGTTGCAACCCACACACTCACATGCACATCCCACAAATGCATGTTCATTAGAAATGTGGTGCCATTTTAAAAGGGAAATAATAAGCCTTTCAAACATTTATTGCCTAAGCAGCTTTGAAAAAAAAAAAATCCAACAAACACAGATTTCATAACTTTTTGTGCCCAGATTAGTTAGTTAGTTAGTACATACAACCACATGGATAAATCCACTCCGCTGTAATACCAAGTGGTTCCAATAGGGGGCGCCAGAGGCGCAAACTCGAAGCCAGACCGCAAGACATGTGGCTGAGACTTTTTGAAAGCTACGCTTTGTTTTTAGCTAAAAAAGAATTCCCAGGCAGCGCAAGTAATCATCATTACACTACGGGATATTGGAGTATAACAACTGTTTAGTAGGTGGAAGCCAGCTGCAACTGCGTTCAGGGTGAGTAACGTTACTTTATGCTAGCTAGCTGGAGCTAGCTGCAAGGAAGCTAGAAGCGACGTAAGCAGGTGCTGTTGTTCAGAGTCGCTAGTTAGCTCTCGGCTAAATTATGACCTTCAGTATCATCGTTGCGGCTAACAATAAACATTTTTCGACCATTCTCGCTGCCGTTATAATAACAGAGAGCTAGCTTTTCACGTGTGTGAGTCGGCGGCTGCTTGCAGCTTCCCTGCTAACTAATAACAACCGTGTTGTCATCGTCGTGTTGGCACTGGCAGTTCAACTTGGTGCTAATCCAGTGTCCCCAGTAACGCAGGCCGTGCTGGAAAAAACAAGCTTTCACAACTACACTCCAGCTAACTTGATTATTCTACCTCATCATCTGTCTTCTTTTATCTTAACGGAAGCTCGTATGTGGGTTTGGATTAATGTTTGAGGCTTACTGGTCACCAGCTAGCTAGTAGCGATAAACGGCTAAAAGCTCTGCATAACAAAGTTGTAATAGTGACAGTTAAAATCGAGAGCTCCCTCTACACTGGCTCGTGTTGACATTTTTTTTTCTTTCTTTTGAGTGGCAAGAGATGTGTCCAGACTACCGCTCCATGGTGATGCAGTAGTTTCAGCGTATTGCTTAAGTTTCACCTAAATATATATTTTTTTACATATGAATTGAAACGCATAAATGGCTGTGTGTGTGTTACCTAATGGAGACTTGACATCTAAGACAAAGGTTGTCAGCCAACTAGAAAAGCGTAATGGCCTGCGGGGGTTGTTATTATTCATGACTAAGAACGTAAATCACACTCATGTCTGGATAAGTGACATTTAGCTCCAAAACTGATTTCACTTTAGCACATATCTGCTCCTCCCAGATCAGCAGGCCTCTGTAACACGGAGACAATCAGACTTTGTGTTTGCTAGATTATTTTTATTGTTGTAACAACATGTCTTGGTGATGGATCTTATACTGTTGGAAAGCCTGTTTAATTCCTATTTAAATGGTGCCACATTTTTAAGGGACATTTGTGGGATGACTAGTAGCGATGAGTTTGTAGGTTGTACCTGTGAAAGATTTGCCAAATCTCCTTTTTTTTTATTTTATTTTCTATGTTGACTCTTGCTTGGTGGATTAGATGATTGAAGTCAGAAGAAATTATGCATTGGCAATAGTGCTGGGCGATATGGGAAAAAATCATATATCACGATATTGGACTATTTTATATCACGATAACGATATATATCACGATATACCATAATAAAGTATGTTTTCAGTTATTCTCTGAAAAGTTTAGACAAAAATTTCATTGCTTACTTTTCAACTTTATTTTGAAAGGACATTTAGCTGAACTGTCACAAACATACATTTTAGTGCAGCAAAAACAGGTAGGTACAGAGGTACAGTAGCTTTCACATTTTTTTTTAAAGTGCACAACAGTTTCTGAGAGGAAAAACACATTTTTGCACTGAAGTTCAGCTATAAAAAAATAAACACAAATTATTTTTCAACTTTCTGAAATCTGTAACCTTGTACTGCAAAGTTTGCAAACCAATATAAAGTGTCTAAAGTAAACATCAGGGTTGAAGAGAACTCGTTTAAGGCATTAACCATGAATAAAAGTGCAAACATAAAAGGCTACTTTGTAGAAGTAGATATGATTCTATCAAATTTATCGTTGCAGGTTATTTAATTACATATTTGCTGTAATAATTGATACAATTAGGTTAGAAACGATAGAAACAATAGAAGAGAAATGGCACGATACACACTTTTCTATCGTCCCCACGATATGTATCGTCATATTGCCCAGCACTAATTGGCAATTTAACTATTTAAAATATATTAATTTAGCAGACAGGACCCTCAGCAGTGTGTGCAAGAGCCGTACGCTGCCACAACAGCCTGGCACCTCCCCCTCACGCTGGTCACCAGTTTGATCACTCACTGGTGTGGGATGGCATCACATTATCCCGTTCTTGAACCAACGCTGTTGCGTCGGTCACTCTGGGACCAGGAGCACATCTCTGCACTGAGATTGCTTCCAATGAAGACGAGTTTCTCCCTGACTCTCCCTTCTCCTCCGCACCTCGACTCGATGATCTAAGTGAGTCAGGACTCGCTGCTGAACATAACGTTCCTCCATATGATTGGGTTCCAGCGCACGTGTTGCTGACACCGGCACAAACGGGCCTGAAGGTGAAGGGCAGCCATGGCGGGCTGGCAGCCCTATGACACTGGTGACACTGGACTGTCTGGGCAGGGAGCCATCGGGCATATCATACTGCAAACCTTGACTGCAGATCTGTAGAAGGCTGCCTATGGTTTTAAGTGCTGGCGGGATGAGGAAATGGTCTTTTTTTGGGGTGCCGTCCTCTTGGGGTGGCTACTTTGCAGCCCGTTATATAGAACTTGGCCCACAGTTTGCAGATGTTACTGGGGCTCCCTCCAGATCATGATGCAAGTCGGTTTTGTGGAAAACCAGCTTAAAGTTGACCTGTTGGACAGATCAGTGGAACGTGCTGATTCTTGGAGCAGACGCCTGCTGACCTCTGTAGCAGGGCTAATGCTAACATGGCGGCATGCCTCTTCTTTAGCCACGGTGGATTGTAGCATCAGGGTTCAATGGATGACGCGTACACTTAACCCAGAGTGAACCTAGACAAAGTTGAACTAATTTAAATGAGCTTATTTGAATTCAGAGACTCAGAGTTCTCCATGTTTACGTCCTTTGGCTGACTGGTGTTCGGACAGCTGATGGAAAGAAAGTAGCCGTGCTGCACACAAGCACTTCATATATTTGATGAGCCATATAACCTCATGTCACCGGAACGGTGGACTTTAAAACCACGGTTCTTTTTCTGTGACCACCAAGGATCTTGAACAGTTGTAGTCTTAGAGCGTCATTAGTAGTCTGAACTTGAACAGCATAAGAGCCGTCTGTAATAAAACTGTGAGTGGTTCAGACTAGTGCTGGGCAATATGACGATATATAACATGGGGACGATAGAAAAGTGTATATCGTGCCATTTCTCTTCTATCGTTTCTAACCTAATTTTATCAATTATTACAGCAAATATGTAATTAAATAACCTGCAACGATAAATTTGATAGAATCATATCTACTTCTACAAAGTAGCCTTTTATGTTTGCACTTTTATTCATGGTTAATGCCTTAAACAGAGTTCTCTTCAACCCTGATGTTTCACTTTAGACACTTTATATTGGTTTGCAAACTTTGCACTACAAGGTTACAGATTTCAGAAAGTTGAAAAATAATTTGTGTTTATTTTTTATAGCTGAACTTTAGTGCAAAAATGTGTTTTTCCTCTCAGAAACTGTTGTGCACTTTAAAAAAAAATGTGAAAGCTACTGTACCTCTGTACCTACCTGTTTTTGCTGCTCTAAAATGTATGTTTGACAGTTCAGCTAAATGTCCTTTCAAAATAAAGTTGAAAAGTAAGCAATGAAATTTTTGTCAAACTTTTCAGAGAATAACTGAAAACATACTTTATTATGGTATATCGTGATATAAAATAGTCCATATCGTGATATATGATTTTTTCCATATCGCCCAGCACTAATTCAGACAGTATAAGTGCATTGATTAGATGCACCGTGTCACATGGGCAGCAGTGTCCACATGAGACCGAGCAGGATAAACCTTAAATGGGTTTTTGAAATAATCTGTCACGATAGTATGGTTTAACGTATTTAATATTTCTTTATATTCTTTTTACTCCAGGAATTCTGTAATAACCTAAGTTGTAATGTCAAACTATTTGTTGTGATTTACAGTGATCATTGAGATCTGAGTGCTTAATTGTGTTCTTTTCTTGTTATAACGTGTCTAGAACGACAGTAGAAAAATCCTGGTTCCTTGTCAAAGCGCTGTTTAATTTAAAAGCGTGATCTTCAGTATTCTCAGTTATACTGTGGATAACTTTGACATGCTGTTAGCTGTTAGCTGCCGTGATGAAGCTAACTCGTTCTCTCCTTCCTGGCTGCCACGTAATCTCATTGTGTGTCTGTATCTACGTTCACGCACTGACCTGAGCGCTTTTTAACTTTGCTTCTGCCTCAGAGTTATCAAGTACTACCTTTATACAGCGTTATGGAAATCAGTTTGGGGAACCTTTGGACAGATAGTCACCAGGAATACGGATATTAAAATAAGACAGTGGGCAGTGTGATACGCTTGACAGTTTCCTGCTGTCAGACATTTTTCTGGATGTTAGAACAACACGCACCACCTTTCTGAGACATTGTCCACATACAACCTTTAATTATAACACTATTCTCTGATGACAGTGGGCTCTTTCAGCAAGCATGATGCCAAACTTAAAGAAAAAGCAAATGCCCAGGAAAGATCACACAGAGTTCAAGATGTTGACTTGACCTCCAAGAGTCTGCTCACCTTGTTTACCTGTCTGCCCTTTGTTCTTTTGTCATTTTTTATCTCGTCTGGTCACGACTCGCTGTGTGACATCAACAGCAAAGCTGGTTGTTGTGACCTGAAATTAATATCATGATTAATTGAACGTGTTACCTCGGTTATGATGATTATTATTTAGAATTGTTTAATTTTTTGCCTTCTTTTGCAAGATTTTTGTCATAAATGTGCTCAACTATTAAAACTTAATATTTTTCTAATAAATGTGTATATGTCTTTGATTATTTTGAAATAAGTAAAAAGAAGCAAATAACTACAGGGCATAAAATCGCAACCAACTGGTCGCCATATGCGACCCAAATTTAATGATTTCGACTGTTTTTTTCTGCCATGTCGCCAGTGGCAAGGGACACAAAATCCACCATCAACTTAGGAAATTTTTTTTTTTTTTTTAAATGATTTTGCACATTTGTCATGTGTCACCAAGGCAAACATATCTAAATAACTTAAAAATATTTAGAACTTTAGAAACAAAGTTTACAATTAGAAATATATTATATATCAGAAAGTGGCCCTGTCTTTTGATCACACACTCACCAGAATTCACTGAATGATTAATAAATCCATTTTAGAAAAAGTCATGAACTTACAGATGTAGGGGTTTTATTTTAACAGAAATACAACATTTGAAAATGCTAGGAGGTAAAAATGACATCTTACTTGGCGCTTCTGGTTGTTAACAAAAAAGAAATAATATTAGTTTTTCATAGTAAAGCATCATGGAAACAGAATAAAATGCGCTTCATGCTTGTAAATGCTTCTGAAATGTAGTGATAGTAGACGATAATAGGAGTTTTTCATAAATGACAATGCTGCTGGTGCCATATTAACCCTTGACGTATGGGGCGACGAAAAACACTGGCGACCAAAATTGCTAGCGGGCTACCAACTTCAAAAACCTGGTAGCCAGGGGCGACTTGGTAAAAATTCTAATTTTATGCCCTGAACTACATATGAGCGTTCATTTAATATTTCAAAGACTATGAATCATTGAAATACTGGATGTGGGCAGAATTAGGTTGGTTATAGGTTCTGAATGTTCTGAACGTCACACACAGTGTTGGGCTGCGACCCAGGATCGGGCCTTTCCCATTAAAGGGGTTCCAGTGCTACTTCAAAGTGACAAGAAAGTTTTTTTGCTTTTAGACTGACAGCTGTGAGGAAAGCACTGGTGCTCAGCTAGCATCAAAACCTTGCCATCATACACAATATTGCCACAAGTTTTTTTTGCAGCTAGAACGGTTTCATTCAAAGTTCCTTTCACTGAGACTAATGGGCCAAGTTCAGTAGGGCTGTAAGCGATACACTAAGTCTCGTGATACGATACGATACACAATACTCGGCTCACGATACAATATATATCAATATTTGTATTAAGATACATTTACATCATTTTCTAAAAGATTTTAATGGGATAAAGTGATTTTGGTGACATCTTGTGAGTGTTCCAGTTACTTTGTTTGAATTAATTGAACTGAAAGGTAGGCGACCACAGACAGTGTTGCAGAGATGAGAGAAAGGAGGCCTCTGATTGGTCAATTCTACATCCGCATAAAAAAGAGCCCGTCATCTAAGAAGTGAGGAAGTACCCACATCTGTACAATTCTTGTTCTCCACACTACAAAGACAGCACATATTCTAGTAATTCATGGAGGGAGATAGCGATGAATGTGGGTCTGGATACGGCCGAGATGGTGAGGAAGTGGAAAAACACAAGAGATACGTTTAGTAAGTTTAGCTAGTTCGTGATTGTCGCTCTTGCGTTGTGGCGTTGAACTAACAGCGCAGACGCGCTTCAAAATTGAGCATAAATCAAAAGTAACTGCGGTATACCGGCGACAAAATATCTGCGACACATTGCCGCGAGAGTAAACACAGCCCTTAAAGCCGGCGTTTTCCACCACTGAATACGGTCTCAAATCCTGACAAATAAAGTTTGGCTAGCTCTCAGTTAGCATTAGCTTGTCTGGGTGGTGACGTTTCAGGTGGGCTCGCAGGTTGGTGGATATTTCCAGAGTACTTCACGTTTGTGTGACACAGCTTGCAAACCGCCATACTTTTGTCTAAATCTTCGCTCTATATATATATATATATATATATATATATATATATATATATATATATATATATATATATATATATATATATATATATATATAGATATATATATATATATATATATATATATATATATATATATATCTATATATATATATATTTTTTTTTTTATTTTTTTTTTTTTTTATATATTTATTCATTCATTCATTCATTCATTTATTTGTTTATTCATTCATTCATTCATTAATTCCCTCAGGATTTCTGTTTCATGGACGATCAAATTAAAGTTGTGACGTTTATGTTGTTATTTCTATATTCATATTTATGTATAAATATACAGTCATGGAAAAAATTATTAGACCACCCTTGTTTTCTTCAGTTTCTTGTTCATTTTAATGCTGGTACAACTAAAGGTACATTTGTTTGGACAAACATAACGATAACCACAAAGATTGCTCATAAGAGTTTTATTTAAGAGCTGATATCTTACCATTTTCCATGGTTTTCTTGATTATAACCTAAATCACTTAAGTTTTTACATCAATAGCTATGGCGTTGTACTGCCAAAAACACTGCTTTTATGCATTCAGTGTTTTCTTTTCTGTCTGTTTTAGTCACATGATGACGTTTAGTGGCACCAGGTATTAAAATGAACAAGAAAGTGAAGAAAAAATGGTGGTCTAAAAATTTTTTCCATGACTGTATATGAAAACCTGAAACTTCATAAGGGTGCGTAGACTTTTTATATCCTCCGTGCATGTTTCTCCTGTTACATCTTCAAGCCTCACACCAGCTCAGCCATGATGCAAAGGTAACTAGCTGGGCTAACACATACAGCTATAGGCTTTACATCTAGAGTTACATGGTTATGTGACATTTCCTTTTTGAATTTAACTCCACATTTAAACAACTAAGAAGATGTACGTGAGATGGTGAGAAAGTGCTAGCATCAGGTTTAAAGACTGAGCTAAATGTTTTGAACCCTTTTCTTGTAGTTTGTAACCCACTGAGTTCTACTTTTTTGTAATAATGGCACCATAATGTGACTTTTTCTGTTGCAGTGGAGGTCAGGGCAGCCTGGGGCCAGACATGACTGGAGCTGGAAGTGGTGAGATGTTTCAAAAATACTGAATTGTATCATTACTTTTGCTTTGGTTGGAAGTGATTACATGGTAGTAATGGATGCTCTTACAGCAAAGGTGTGTGTGCTCTGTTTTGCTCTCAGGTGGCCAGGGCCCTCCTGATGGGTCAGATGCTGAGGACGCAGAGAAGTGTCCCATATGCCTGGGCGTCCTGGCTCGAGGCGAGCTCGCCATGCCCGACAGCTGCTGTCACGTCTTCTGCCTTAGATGCCTCCTCACTTGGGCAGAGGTGATGCTCAGTGCCTCTACATTATTTTTACACCAATAAAAGCTATATATTGCTTTAAGTTTTTGAAATTAAGTAAAAGTACATAAACTTGAAATTAAGCCCAATGCAAAAAAAACATGTCCGAAAAGAGCATTTAGTGGAAAATCCTGGCTTCTACTGTGTGTGTGTTTTTTTAAAAATTTATATTACAGCTTTAATAAAGGTTTGCGTGTTTGCTTTACTTTAAAGTTGCAGATGTCTCCCTCCTGCCCTGTGGACAGAAGACCCTTCAGCCATGTTTACAGATGGGATGGAAACCTCAGCCTTGTGCAGGTCAGCCTGGTTTCAGTCTGTAAAAGTGACTCAGCCATATGCTGTTATTTTTTTTTTTTTTTTTTAAGCTGAGCTGAAGTTACCCCTCCTGAAAACTAGACTCCACCCTCTTCATGCAGGCGCTTGTCTTTGTAAATAGATTATTTGCATTAACTGCTTTTGCTTCTTTGTTTAAGGTTCCGGTGAGGAAGCAACTGACTCTAGCAGAAGTAGAGAGCTGTTGCTGTGGAAACCCTGAAAAACAAGTCTGTGTCAAGTGAGTGTCTTTACTTGATGTCAGAAACAAAGAAGAAAAGATTGGATGATATCAATGAAAACACTTAAGCAATTCTTTTTTTTCCCAGTAGAAAGTCTGTGAGAAGATTGAGGCAACAGAAGACGGAGCGGAAAGCAGAAGTCAAAACAAAAGGACTTGTGAGGAAAATGTATGTTTAAACCCGTCTTCTTCCAAAAATCCGGTCTTTCTCCTTGTATTCTTTCAGCGGTGTCTAAACATCTGCCAATGTTTGTTTCAGGTAATGATGAGGACCCCTCCTCACTGAGCAGAAAAAAGGTGCTCTTTTTCATTCGTCCCTTTTCCTCTTTCACACATACATGTGAGAGTGATAGTTTTTATATCGTTATGAAATCTCTTGGGTGTTTGTGTTTTATCCAGGTGAGGGGGACTGAATGCTGCACCTGGTCACCACCTCCTTCTGTCTCGTTAACTACATCTCCATTGGACATGTAAGTCGGACTGTTGCCTACATCACTACTGTTCTTAGGTCTCAATACTGGCTACCAGTTACCTGCAGAATAGGCTTTAAATCTCCTCCCAGGGAGCAATGAGGGATTTTTAATTAATCCTATAGGTCTGTTTTCTGTTTTCCACAGAAATCTGCAAATTTTGACAATTATCCGCCAATTTATAACAAGAGTTTTAGAAATCGACCTCCTGTTCTATAGATGTTGCCTGCAACGTATATTTAACAGTGATTTCTCACTTGTATCTTTGTATTCATAATGAAGAAAGTGCAACCTAAAATTTGATCAGACAAATTATGCCAGAAATATGATTATCGGTTATGATTTCATCCAATAGGTGGCGCTACAACCGTTCCTCAATATTGCAGGTTCTATGTGTTCATGATGGGACTGCGATCATACTCATCCATTTTGGACCAGATTAAATAATGTATGGCTGAGTTACAGCCCATTTCTCTTTCATGGCGAGTCTTCGAAATGACACCAAACTTCGCCGCGTCACTAAGGTCACGCCCTCTGGTAAAAAATGATAAGCTTCTCAAACTTTCATCAGCCACGTGTCTCGATTTGACCAAAACATTTTGGAGTCAATCTGACCAAATCTCTGGGAGGAGTTTGTTAAAGTGAGAGGCCTGGAAATGGCCAAAATACTAGAAAAACCTGAGACCTCCTGTGGGAGTTGGAGCATGGGTCCAAGAGACTTTTTTATAGGTCTGAGGCCGATGCATCAGTCAAATAACTTTCATCTATGTAGGCGAAAGCGTTTGGTGGGGCTCGTCAATCAACTGAAAGTGGGTGGCACTATTAAGCCCAAAACCTATAAAATACATAATTTTCACACAAAAGCTAATGTGCGTGCAACATTTCGTACGTTTTTGAACATATTAAGGCCCCCAAAAAGGAGATTCATTTAGGATAACAATAATAATAATAACATACAAAATACAATAGGGTCCTTGCACCCTCAGTGCTCGGGCGCTATATACTGTTTTGAGATTTTCCATAGTATCGCTACTTTTTTCTGATCTTGGGTCATCGTTTTTTTTAAAATAAAACTGGAAATATGGGCATGTTAATTTTTAGCTAAGTAAATGCTGCAGAAATATGTGTGGGCAGAATGTATAATTTCTCTTGGCTTAACATTTACAGGTGGGGTGATTCAGCGTCGACATTTGTAAAGTATTTCATTCTTTATTTTCCTTGTCCTGCAGTGCAGATCCTGTTTGGTTGGCAGCAGATGTACCATATAACCCTGAGTTCAAGCAGTGCAAACCCCAGGCGCAGCACTGTCCGTGGCTCTTCCCTGCTGCTCCCATCCCCGTTGACGGCACCTCAAGGTAATGAAATCCCAGCCGACCCCCCGCCATGAGTTTGTTTGCCTGACTTGATAGGGTCTTTTGTTAGATGATCACAGCCTCTACTGCACTTTGACACCATGCTTTCTAATAAAATGCATAGCCTGTAAGGTCAACAAGAAAACCAGCTGACATCACCAGGGGTTCCATATCTGACAATTAACTTGGCATTTTTTTAATTTTATTTTTTATTTTTTTACAGGCAACGTTTTCATGAAACTACTTGGAATAACAGTCCGTTACCACTTCAATTCACTTCATCTCCCTTTACCTCCAGCTCATCGTTTAACCCAAGCCACTTTGGTGAGTCATATGTGTGACGCAGTTAAATTGTGTCTTATGATATCATTTTAACAGCTTTCACCCACTATATAAGCATAGTTAACATGAGTGTTAACTGCATTTATTTATAGTAAAATATTGCACCAATTTGGTTTCTTTATTGTAGTTGAACTTGAATTTAACCTTTCAGTTATGAATTTTAACACAAATGTTGCATCAGTATTTTCAAGACAGTATTTCAAGTATTTTCAAGAGACAGGAGATAGTTTTCTAGGAACCCCTCAGAACTTTATTAAGGTTGTTTTAAATTAAGCCTTAGATGATATTAGGTTAAAGTGTCCATTTTATCCTAATTTCAGGCATCTGGTTTTAACCTCTGGTTTCTCTAATGTGGTACTCCACCAAGCATAACTCCAAAAGCCTATAATTACTTCAGAACAGACTCAAGTTTCTAGAGTTGAATGGCACAAGCTTTAGTTGTTTTTTGATTTTTTTTCCCCCCCTAGTCCAGCAGCATGCTGGGCCTTGTTCATGCAACAGTCTTCAGTGAAGAGTTGCAAACAAACAATAGTTTTTGCTCTGTTGCTAGCATATTTTAAAAAAAAAAAAACTGCACCAGGATGTAAGACAGACTCTAAAATAACTGCTGAAGCTTTTCAGATTTGACATTCATGGACCACATCATATACGGTCATGGAAAAAATTATTAGACCACCATTGTTTTCTTCAGTTTCTTGTTCATTTTAATGCCTGGTACAACTAAAGGTACATTTGTTTGGACAAACATAACGATAACCACAAAGATTGCTCATAAGAGTTTTATTTAAGAGCTGATATCTTACCATTTTCAATGGTTTTCTTGATTATAACCTAAATCACTTAAGTTTTTACATCAATAGCTATGGCGTTGTACTGCCAAAAACACTGCTTTTATGCATTCAGTGTTTTCTTTTCTGTCTGTTTTAGTCACATGATGACGTTTAGTGGTACCAGGTATTAAAATGAACAAGAAAGTGAAGAAAAAATGGTGGTCTAATAATTTTTTCCATGACTGTAAATGTATAAAAAGCAATGAAGCAGGGCAATCAAATTACCAGATGCAGTTTGACATTTAATTGACAGCTAGCCATTGGCTCTCTCGTTGGCTGTGACATCTAGCCTTTGCTGTCATCATTTTAGCTACTCAGTGCTTAGCATTTCTGAGCTGTGAATAAAAACTTAACAGATCGTGGTCTGTAACTTGGCTTGATTGTATCTGATGTTAGGGTGAATGTTTTTCAAAAACTCTTAGGTTGTCTTCACAATCGTTTGTTTCTCTTCTGCAGTTTTTCAGGGGGTTGTCGTCTGTGCCGTCACACGTCCCAAAGGAGGAGAGAAACGAGGCGGTAGATCATCAACATCCAAAGCTCCCACCAAAGAGCAACAGTCTCTACCCTCTAGAAGATCTGGACGCAACAGCAAAAGCCAGGAAGAGACTCCTTCATCTGACCCTGCATCTCCACCACAGTCCAATTTGTCAGACTCTGACTCATCAGCCAGCCAGTCCACAAAGTTGGGAAAGACCTCTCAGGCGCCGGCCAAGAGAAAAGGGAAACGGGTAACAAACCGAAAGGCCAGTGGCAAAAGGAAAGCCCCGACAAGGAAAAATCAGTCTCCTGACGTTGTAAGCAGCCCAACGGCAACCGAGGAGGACGAAGAAGGTGATGGAGATGACAATGGCGAGAAGGTGGAACAAGTAGGTGACGCTCAACAAGATCAGGATATGACCTACTCGGAGCAGCAGCAGACCGATGCTGAAGGTAGCTTCAAAGAAGAGCAGAGTGGACTCAACTCTGTTGACGAGCAAGAAGATGCAGGATCTTCCACCACTGCCGAGGAGAGCAATTGATGAAGCTAAGGAACAATCCAGTGATCAGCAACAACAAGAGGAATTTGACGAAAGAAGTGGGGACGGCAGCCCTCCCTTGGACTCTACTCCCAATAGCCCTTCCTCGTGCTCTGAGGGTGTCCAGAGCAAAGAAGAAGAAGAAGAAGAAGAAGAGCAACCAAGTAGTCCACTTGTCTCTGGAGAAAGGATGTTGAGGAAAGGGCTGCACCGACCCTCTCAGACTCTCAGAACACATCGGGGGAAGACCCAACATCTCCTCAGTGTTATGACCAAAATGAGCAGAACGATAACATGGAGATCTGCAGAGAGTCAGAAGAAGTCAACAACGACGAATCATCAGAGGACTTAAAGACCGAAGATGAGAACGTGGCACAACCCGGTTCACCCTGTGCTGTAGAGTCACTGGAAAATGTAGCTGACGCAGAAGCAAAAGGTTCTGAGCACAGTGATGTGAAAATGCCAGAACCCGAAGAGCATTCAAGAAGTGGCAATTCTGACGACGATACATCCAAAGAGGACAATTTCACATCCAAAGACGACGATGATGCATCCAGGAACAATGGCAGCACGTCCAGAGATGACAATGACACATCCAAGGACAACACCGATGTCGTCCCCATGGACTGCAGTTCACCCATGAGCGAGCACGGAAACGATTCGCTTCTGGAACTTCCAAATGAGAAATCCTCCCCAGCTGCTGCAGAACCGCCCGCTACTGTTCTGGAAACTCAAGCGGCAAAGGACGATGCCACCAAGGACCAACAGGAGAGAGAAAGGAGTCAGGAACGCA
This sequence comes from Hirundichthys speculiger, assembly GCA_018398805.1. Taxonomy (NCBI): domain Eukaryota; kingdom Metazoa; phylum Chordata; class Actinopteri; order Beloniformes; family Exocoetidae; genus Hirundichthys; species Hirundichthys speculiger. The sequence continues at coordinate 86,368 of JAGFBZ010000921.1, read as the reverse complement.
AGAATGGAAAGCGGCGCTCTCGCTTCCACTCCCCAACTTCCACCTGGTCCCCGAAAAGGGACTCCAAGAAAGAACCGTCATCGCGCTCGCGCTCAAGAGAGCGTGATGGAGGCCAGTCCTTCGGTCGGTCTTCACGAGCTCGCAGCAGGGAAAGAGATGGGCGACCAGGGACGGAGAGAGGGATCATTCCAGGAGGGACCGAAGTCGTGAGAGGAGGCGGCAAAGATACAGGAGCCGCTCCAGGTCAAGATCTAGGTCTCGGTCCTAGATCTCGATCCAGAACGAGGTCCTACAGGCGAGGGCCAAGCCCTGAGCGACGAGGATCCAGAGAACGGTCTCCCCAGAGGAAGGAGCGCAGAGGTGGCTGGAGGCCCGGCGGTGGTGGTGGGACTGGTTTTGAGGGACGGAGGTTTCAAGGAGGGAAGCGGTCGCTCTGAAAATGGCGTGCCTGCAGAAAGTTCTCCCGAACGTCAGGGCTGGTCGGATAATCCTGACTGGGTCACAGAAAAGATGAAGGGCAAGTCTGAGAACAGGAACTGGGATTCTGGATTCAGTAGCAACTCGCGTTGGGAAGACCATCACAAGAGTGGCGGGAACGGAGGAGAGCCGCGTGGCAGGGGGGGGCGGGGAGGGTTTGACCGAGGCCGAGGTGCAGGGTGGGGCGGTGGAAATCGTAACTTCTACAACCAACAGGACGAGACTGTTGACAACCGCTGGCAGTCCAGAAACAACAACTCAGGTACAGGCAACAATTCAGGGAACGATGCGTACAGCCGCTTCAACGAGAACCGAGGCGGCGGCCGGAAAAAAGACTCTGATCCAGGAGACTCGATGCTCGACCGATCAGGCTGGTCCTCAGCGTCCAGCTGGGCCGTCAGGAGGACTTTACCCGCAGATGTTCAGGACTATTACTCCAAGAGGGAGAGAGGAGGACCAGGCAGCTGGAACCGACAAGAGGAGGAACCGCAGCCAGCAGCAGGTTCAAACTTTAACTCTTTCCCTTACAAACCAATACAGATAACCGATAACTTTCAGCTCTTAAAGGCCGATACCGATAACCAATAACCGCTAACACACACATATACCTAAGATCATTACATCAATAACCAAAAACAGTTTTGACTCTTTAAATGAACAGATATTTATGTTTTCCAACAATAAACTATTGTCAAGCCTCTCAAACATTTTCTTAAAGCTATCAAACAAACCTATTTGATATCTCACATTAACTTAAATAAGGTTCATTACTGACTGATATAAAAAATAAAGGCTCCTTGAACTGATGGAAATACATGCATCAGAATTACTAACTGAAAAGATTAACATTTAAAGGATTTTGGCTTGTGGTTCCATTTAAATTAATACCTTTAATTAAAGTAAATGAGGTTCAGTAGTTTTTTTTTTTTTTTTTTATCTCATGGAAGCTTAGATGAGAGCGATGAGGGAGAGGAGAGGGGAGGGGCTAGCTCACGTTAGCGCGATTTCAAAACTCCATGAAAGCGATGGTTACGTTTCAGGTGGCTGATCAGGTTTGACGTATAAAGCTTGTGTTATTTTTCCCTCCTTGTAGAATTCGATTGGAGCATTTGTCACAAATAAGCAGCAAAATATCTTCTTCGGAAACTTTAAAGAAGTTCCATACACTCGACGCCATGTTTTTTGTTTTCATCAGTACGCTGTGCTGCATGCTGCATTCAAGGTGTAACGTAAATTCCTCGGTTCCCTCGTTTGCTAGTCGTTCTTTCGGCCTTTTCTATTCTTTTCTATTTTTAATGCGTAACGTGTGGGAAAATACTGCGAATATCAATTCAAGTTAGCAACTACCAAAATTATTGCTGAGTTAACGAGTTGTTTTCTGGCATGAGGGGGTATTCTTGATTTTCCTGATTGAGTAATCATTTTTCTGATTATGCCGACGTCACTTGAACATAACATTCACTGCCGGTTATTCAAAGCTCAGAGTGATTTAGGCACTGCTGTGTTGACAAAAATATATATGTTATCGGGGCTATTCGTCATGATGTCGGACTTATTGGAATGACGTCATAATTTCTTGTTATCGGCCCGATAGTTATCGTGCACCCCTAGTTATGAGGTGTTTCTACTGAAACTCCATGCTTTGCTTTCTCCATACATGATACTGTCCATTACGGCCAGACAACTCCACTATCTTCTCATCTGTCCGTAGAACTTTGCTCCAGAAGTGTTGTGGTTTGTTCAGATGTAGTTTTGCAAACCTCGGTTGTGTCTCCGTGTCCTTTTTTAAATGAAGAAACCCTTCAAAACATCGACTTGCTAGGAAAATTGGGAACTGTATTGAATTATATCTACTTGTGAGTGATCTTTCTCACGGTAAATCAATTAACTTTAAATTATTTGGTAATGGTTTCTGTAACCCTTTCCAGTTGCTCATGGTATTATGTTTTCACACACCTAAAACGTCTGCTTTTTGAGAGGTTTGCAATACGGCTGTCCCGATCTGATATTGATATCGGATATCGGTCCGATATTATCCAAAAAATGAATATCTGTTTATATCGGACGTCATGTAAAGTCTGATGTTAACGCTGATAAAAATCAGTCCAAACTGCCCTGTGTAGATAGGTGACTGCAGTTCACACAACACAGCGGTAGGTGGCGGTAAAACCCCAAAGAAGAGAGCTCAGCTGCAGCATGTAGAGCTCACGTGACCACAACAGTAAAAGCGTGTGTTCCCCAGGAAGAAATAATGTTGGCCATGTAGTTAATACGACCGACCTCATCGTGCGTTTGAAAAAGGAACCATAAACAACAGCATGACGATTTTCAAAAGACCAAAATCTAATCTCTACCTCCCTCAAACAACCAACGCTGGCCGAAACACTGTGAAAAACTCCCCACGACGGCAAAAAGGCTTGATGACCAGCCCGGCGGTGGCGAGTAATGTCGGGTTTAAAAGCTTAATTGAGTACGTTGAGCCACACTATGTCATCACTACATTGTCAATGAAAGCTATACCTCAGATGCACAAAGAAGTTAATAAAAAATATAACGCCGCACATGTGGAGAAAGTAAACGCATTGTTCAGGGCCTCCTGATTTATTATTTCATTTATTTTTTCTATTCCGCAGTTTTTTAGATTGTTGATAATAAATGGTATGTTCTCCGATACTACTGTTGTTGACAATTATTCTCTGTTTGAGTAACATCACTTGATGCTATATCGATATAAAAAATATCAATATTGTGTCGGAAGTGAAAATATAGTATCGGGACAGGCCTAGTTAGCAAAAATGCTGATGATCAATTCATCAATAAGGAGGTACTTGATACTGTCCTATGTTATTTCTTCTTTTTGGCTTTATTATTGTTAGATAAATGACATGGTGAAAAAGGTTATTTGTTGCTGTTTGAGGTTGCTTCTCTAATCCACACTACAATCAGATTACTTTATTATATCACAAAAAACCGGATTAAAGGATAGAGGGAGTGCTACCTTTCACACGACTGTAGATTTAGATTTGTTATATTTAGAGGGAAGGGTTTACTTATTCAACTGAAAGTGTCAGATTGTTCTGTTGAAATCCTTTCAAAATGCGTTCCTTTTTTTTTTGTAAATGTACAATATTTAATTTTGTCAGACCCATCTGTGTATACGGTACTTGACCTACAATATTTGTCGTAGCCTACTATGCTAACCATCCTCTGCTCTTTAAACTTGGTGCTTCTTTGTTCCCAGATCCGTCAAAAAGTGAGCCCCCTCCCCAGGCGGTGCCGGGCAACGCGCCGGTGCCCGTGATGAACGTGGTTCCTCCTCAGCCTCCTCAGATGAACGTTCTCCAGCATCACTTCCCCCTGCAGACCATGCAGGGGGCGCTGCCAGTCAGCCTGCAGCCCGCGGCGCCCTACGCCATGCCCCCTCAAGTCCCCATGCACCTCCACCCCGCCGTTCCACTGCTTCAGGTACCTGCTGTCGGCTCCCAGGGTCTCCCACCTCCCCCCCCACCACCTCCCCCCATGCAGGCGGGCAGCCAGACGGCAGCAGCTCAACCCGATGGACAGACGACACCGGTACGTTATAAATAAAAAGGACTAGGGATGCACGATAACTGTTTTTTAAAACCGATAACCGATAACACACATATACCTAAGATCATTAGATCAATACTATGAACAAAATCAAAAATAGTTTTGACTTTTTATATGAACAGATATTTATTTTCTCCAATATAAAACTATTGGCAAGCCTCTCAAACATTTTCTTAAAGCTATCAAACAAACCTATTTGATATCTCACATTAACTTAAATAAGGTTCATTACTGACTGATATAAAAAATAAAGGCTCCTTAAACTGATGGAAATACATGCATCAGAATTACTAACTGAAAAAGATTAACATTTAAAGGATTTTGACTTGTGGTTCCATTTAAATTAATACCTTTAATTAAAGTAAATGAGGTTCAGTAGTTTTTATTTTTTAATCTCATGGAAGCTTTAGATGAGAGAAATGAGGGAGAGGAGAGCACGTTAGCATTAGCTTCCGCTAGCGCGATTTCAAAACTCCATGGAAGTGATTGTTATGTTGTAGGTGGCTGATCAGGTTTTACGTATTAAAGCTTGTGCTTCCCTCCTCGTAGAATTCACTCGGAGGATTCGTCACAAATAACCACCAAACTATCTTCTTCTGAAACTTTAACGAAGTTCCACGCCGCCATGTTTGTTGTGATCAGTGCTGTGCTGCAGGCTGCATTCAAGGTGTAACGTAAATTCCGACGTTTCCTCGTTTGCTAGTCGTTATTTCAGCCTTTTCTATTATTTCTTTTTTTATGTGTAACATGTGGGAGAATACTGCAAATATCTATTAAAGTCAGCAACTACTAAAATTATGACCGAGTTAACGAGTTGTTTTCTGGCATGAGGGGGTATTCTTGATTTTCCTGATTGAGTAATCGTTTTTCTGATTATGCCGACGTTACTTGAACATAACATTCACTGCTGGTCATTCAAGGCTCAGAGGGAGCGAGACACTGCTGTGTTGACAAAAATATAAATGTTATCGGGGCTATTCGTCGTGATATCGGACTTATCGGGATGACGTCATAATTTCCTGTTATCGCCCTGATAGTTATCGTGCACCCCTAAAAAGGACAGCTGCTGGGAAGCTACAAGAATGAAAAGATGTGGTTAAAAACTAAAGGTTCCATTTCCACATATGTAATTAGTGCTTTTTTCTCCCCCCAGATGACACACACAGTTATGGGTTTGGGGAAACCTGCCCTTCTTCCCACACCAACCAAAGTAGGTGTACCAGCAGCGAGCCAGAGCCAGCCGCCCCCCAGCCAGGTCCTCCCATCCTCCACGACCCAGTCCAGTCAGCATCACAAGGCTCAGGCCGACAGCTCCAAAAAAGAAAAGGTAACATGAAGCCTCTCTGTTAGAGACCTTTGAAGAAGCTGATGGAGTTTTGTTTAAACAATCTGGATGTTCTCTATTTGCTCCTAGAAGCAACAGATCCAAGAGCAAGCTATTCAATGAAGTGAAGACAGCCATCAAACCGTATTACCAAAAGAAGGAAATCACAAAGGAGGAGTACAAGGAAATCGTCCGCAAAGCAGTAGAGAAGGTACATTATTGATTTAAAAACATCAGTCAGCCGCATCCCCTTAGTTACCGTTGCTATACCTGTTAAGTTTTGTACATGTATGTGGCACTAGTGCTGGACGATATGACGATATAAAAGTGTATATCGTGTCATTTCTCTTCTATCGTTTCTATCTTTTCTAACCTAATTTTATTAATTATTACAGCAAATATGTAATTAAATAACCTGCAACGATAAATTTGATAGAATCATATCTACTTCTACAAAGTAGCCTTTTATGTTTGCTTTTTTTTTTTTTTAAATTAATGCCTTAAACAGAGTTCTCTTCAACCCTGATGTTTACTTTAGACACTTTATATTGGTTTGCAAACTTTGCACTACAAGGTTACAGATTTCAGAAAGTTGAAAAATAATTTGTGTTTAATTTTTATAGCTGAACTTCAGTGCAAAAATGTGTTTTTCCTCTCAGAAACTGTTGTGCACTTTAAAAAAAATGTGAAAGCTACTGTACCTCTGTACCTACCTGTTTTTGCTGCACTAAAATGTATGTTTGTGACAGTTCAGCTAAATGTCCTTTCAAAATAAAGTTGAAAAGTAAGCAATGAAATTTTTGTCAAACTTTTCAGAGAATAACTGAAAACATACTTTATTATGGTATATCGTGATATATATCGTTATCGTGATATAAAATAGTCCATATCGTGATATATGATTTTTTTTCCATATCGCCCAGCACTATGTGGCACATTATTGTTTGTACAATGATGTAAAAGAAAGGAAGTCTTGTTGTGCCGCTTCTTTAAAGAACTTGACTGATTGAAAAAGCCTCGGGTCAGGAAGGTAAACACACCTGTACAGTTACATAACGAAGCAAGGCTGCTGATTTTATCACCTTGAAGGCTTCTGTGAGGCTGGAAAAACCTGAGGAGCAGCAAACAAAAATATTTTTCACCACCTCTAGGTCTATCTTTCTCCTTCACTGGCTGTTAGCTGATAATTGATTGATCTCTCTCTCCCTCAGGTGTGTCACAGCAAAAGTGGTGAAGTGAACTCCAGTAAAGTAGCCAACCTGGTGAAGGCCTACGTGGACAAATACAAACACGCCCGTAAGAAATGACCCGTGGCCCTGCTGCCGGGCGGCGCCGCCCTCACAGACCCACTCTGCTGCTCAAGTGCAATTTTCTCCTGCTGGAATTTGGCCTCCGAGCTGAAAGATGATGGAGAGCCAGCGTTTTCTTTTTTTTTTTTTTTTTTTTTTTTCCTATTCTTTTTTTTGATATCTACCTTTTATTGAATGAAAATTTTTTTCTATAGATTTTCATATTTTGTTAGAGAAAAAAAAAAAAAAAGACCCAACCCAGAAATTGTAATGCAAGAGCCCTTTATTTTGCATAGCTCATGTAACTACTGTAAAGAGTGCAGCGTAGCGTATCTTAGATGAAACGATTGATACTAAAGATGTGGCGCTAAGTGATCGATGGATGGTGGAGGGCCTTGCCCAGGAGTGCCAGCTGGTACATTTCTCTTTTGTGGCATCTTGATTGCATAGCTTATTAATTGAATAGCCAGTGTTATGACAAAAAAAAATCTAATATTTCAGATGAAAGCTTAGTTAAAAAAAAAAAAAAGTGCATTGCCTTTATTAATCTCTGTGGCCCAGTGAGGTTTTGGAGTCTGATGACTGTGATTGTAATCAGGTCCCTGATTGGATCCAGAGTGGGAGGCTAATCAACAGTGTACGGTCCTGAGGGGGCCGACCCCCCCCCCCCCTTCCTGAATGTGTCGTAAATGTCATTGTGTGTACATTAAGTGTGCAAAGTTTCCAGAAAGTAAAGAAATAAACTAAAAAAAAAAAAAAAAAGCTGCTTTCTAATGCGCTGTTTGTCAGAAAGGGTACCTGAAGGAGCTCCTGCCCCCCCCCCACATCTGTCACATCTGGTGAAGGTTGTTTACAGCTGTGAGCCACCAGGTGGGTTCAATACTGTCAATTTATCCGCAACACTTGTTTTCTGCATTTATTTGTTTTGCTTTTTGATGAAATTGTGTAAAATTAGTCTGAATGGTGGTCTGAATGCTTTGTATTTGTTTTCAGTGAATTGAAAACGAGTGTTTTCAAATAAGCAGCCTGATTTGACCTCAAATAGAGGATGTGGCTACTTAAATCTGTTAAGAGTACGCCCTGGAGACATGAGTCTTAATAATAAAGATGAAGGTTTAATTCCATTTAAGAGCTCCAGTATTAGGAATTATGCATGTTGGAGTTGTGGGATACTTGACAAGAACAGAGCCATTGTCAATGTTATTAATATAGTAATAAACAATAAAGATGTAATTTGTCTTACCTCTGGGAACTATATGTGTACACAAACCTCTTAAGCAATATCTCATCTATACATATATATATATATATATATATGTGTGTGTGTGTGTGTGTGTGTGTGTGTGTGTATATATATATATACACATGCATATATATGCATGCATGTATATGTGTGTGTATAAATATATATAGATATATATGGGGCTGGGAAACGATTTTTTATCACAATAAATCGCATGATTTCCCTGATTAATCACCATTAATCACATTGTATACGCAAAATCAAATAATGAATTCAAAATTAGTGTAAAGTGCACTTTTATTTAAATGTTCAGCTGCCATATGAATGAAAGTGCCATAACATTTAACATCAGCACTTGTCAGTAACACATATTTAGTGTAAATCTCATCTTAAAAAACGTCAAATAAAATAAAGCTTATTGCCACTGCCGGGAAATTAATGTTATCTTCTTTTTTTATGAAAAATAAAAAAAAAGTACCAACAAAATCCTTAGCTACGATCAGAACATTAAAACAGGTAATTTCTGAGGTAACAGCAGAAACCTTTTAAACGGGGAAGTTCAACTTGTCAGTTGTTACAAATAACCTTGTTTCTGTTGAATCCTCCGTCTGGAGAACTTTAAAATGAAAATGTCCGCATGTTAAAGTTAAACTAACTTTACTGTTCTCCATGTCTGTTTTAGCTTTTCGGCATGTTTTTCCGTCAAATCGCTTCCGGTTCCGCAGCAGCCAGAAACAGACTTTTCAAAACAAAAGCATGTGAGCAACATCCGTTAACTGCGCGATAAAATAAATGTCGGCGTTAATAAATTAATGTGATAATAACGCGTTAACTTGCCCAGCCCTAGTATATATATATATATGTATGTACGTACATACGTACGTGTGTATGTGTATATACAGTGAAGGAAATAAGTATTTGATCCCCTGCTGATTTTGGCAGTTGTCATACTAAGAAATAAATGAACAGTCTCAGACTTCTATGGCAGCTTTATTTTGAACAGTTATAGAAAGAATATTTTAAAAAAGATTTGAGAAAATTACATGAAATTAAAAATAAAAATTTGCAAATCATTGAGGTAAATAAGTATTTGATCCCCTAGCAAAACATGATCTAATACTTGGTGGTAAAACCCTTGTTGGCAGCTCAGCTGTCAGACGTTTCTTGTAGTTGCTTACTAGGTTTAAACACATCAGGAGTAATTTTCGTCCACTCCTCTCTGCAGATCATCTCCAGATCCTGAAGGTTTTGAGGCTTGGAAACTCTCAGCTTCAGCTCTCTCCATAGATGTTTAATAGGATTAAGGTCAGGAGACTGGCTAGGCCATTCCATGACCTTGATGTGCTTCTTATGGAGTCACTCCTTTGTTTCCTTGGCTGGATGTTTTGGGTCGTTGTCATGCTGGAAGACCCGTCCACGACCCATTTACAATGTCCTTGTGGAGGCAAGGAGGTTGTCACGATGCGGTGAAGTCCACCTGTCCCCTTAGAAGAGCAACACCCCCAAAGCATGAGGCTTCCACCGCCATGCTTGACAGTAGGGATGGTGTTTTTGGGGACATATTCAGCATTTCTCTTCCTCCAAACACGTCCAGTTGAGTTGAGGCTCAGTTTTAGTCTCACCTGACCACAGCACCTTCTCCCAGTCTCTTTCTGAGTCATTAATATGTTCGTTATCAAACCTGAGTCGGGCCTGGACCTGAGCCTTCTGGAGCAGAGGGACCTTGGACCACTGCAGGATTTTAAACCATTGTGTCTCAGTGTATCACCAATAGTTTTCTTGGTGACTGTGGTCCCAGCTGCCTTGAGATCATTATCCAGCTCCTCCCCCGTGTAGTTCTGGCTGATCTCTAACCTTTCTCATGATCACCTGAGACCCCACCAGGTGATATCTTCCATGGAGCCCCCCCCAGCCCAGGTTGATTAACAGTCATGTTGTTCTTCTTCCTACTTCTGAATAATTGCTCCATCAGTTGTCACCTTCTCATTCAGCTTCTTATGGTTTTGTAGCCCATTCCAGCCTTGTGGAGTTCAACAACTTTGTCCCTGACATCTTCTGACAGCTCTTTAGTCTTCATGGTGGAGATGGTGGAGTATTACTGAGTCTGTGGGCAGATGGCTTTTTATACAGGTGACTGTTTGGAACAGGTGTCTCTCATGCAGGTAATTACTTCAGTTAGATAGTTTGGTCAAAATAGTTTGGTGTTGTGTTATGGTATTTTATTTTTTTTCATATTTTGTTTCACATTATATCCACATTTTTGCCACGGTGATTGATACCAAAGATGTGATGCTAAGTGAGCGTTTTTTTTTTTTTTTTTTTAACAATGCACAATAGAGAAATAAGCATTTAATGGTGTTTATGCATCACCTGCTGTATTACTGTATTTCAACCATGCTGACAGAGAATCTGGTTATTTAACTTTTCATTAAAACCCTCACTGATGGCCGCGTGTTGAAGCGTTGAGGAGTTACAGGATTTTCTTGTTGGTTTGTCTCAACGTTATCTAAATGGATAACTGGACAAACCCACTGAAAAACATACAGAATAGTCTTTTTTTTTTTTGATGCTATCATTATCAAATTTGTATGGAGCCCCGTTTGGGTCATAATTCAATGAATAAATGAGTCTATTATTATGAAATACAGGCGTTTATTATTATGAAATACAGGTTTATTATTATGATATATTTTCCATTATTATGAAATATATGTGTATTATTAGGAAATATTTCCCATTATTATGAAAAAAATGTAATTATTATGAAATATATTTTATTATTTAATCTTAGATTCATGCATAATAGTTTATTTCAGAATAGCTTTTTTTATCTAAAAATGAGTTTTTACATAATTGCTTCCTTTTTCATAAGAATGAGCTTTTACATAATAATGACATTTTGCCAGTGGGCGGGACCAGTGGTTGACCTGCACGCTCATTGGCTGATCCTTCTCCATTCTACGCTCTGGCATCGACTAGTTTTGGCCGTGAGGTCCCGTTAGCAGCGGGCCGTGGCGTCATCAAGGTGCGCTCCTAGTCCGATTGTAGCTATGCTAGCTTGGACTGAGCTACGGGAAACCTTGACCAGGTTAGCAGACAATATCGAAAATGATAATTTATCAGGCGATACTATTTTGACCCGATTTGACGATTCACTGTTCTGTTGCTTATGCCTGAATGAAAGAGCAGCCAATCACATAAATGGCTCCGCCCTCTCTGCTGTGATTGACACACAAATCATTCTTATGAAAAACAAAGCCATTATTATGTAAAAGCTCATTCTTATGAAAAACGAAATCATTATCATAATAATGGGAAATATTTCATAATAATAAATATATATATAATAAATAAAAAATAAACTAATTTATTCATTGAATTATGACCCAAACGGGGCTCCATACATTTGAACTGGCAATGGGTCAGGCTTGATTCTGTTGCCTCGTTTGGTTTTTTTTTTCCAGTCTATACTTCCATTTCCAAAAAATAAGAAAAATCCAGCTGAGGGTGAATAAATGATTTCTGACAACTTTAACCTGAACTACATTATATTATACTTCCTGGTCTCAAAGGCTCACGTGGAAGCAGGATTCACATTGAACTAGTTTCCGTATTGGTTCTGGTTTTCAGGTTTCAGCGCCACCGCTGCTGACCACCAGGGGGCAGTGTTGCCTAGAAAAGATTTAAACACTTGTCCTTTATTCTGTTATGTGCTCCTTTTTAAATGAGAGGACAAAGCGACACAGGAAAACTCGAATATTTCATCCTTATAAACCGCAAAAACAAATCTGAAGGTGTGACAGATTGGATAAAGGATTACATTACTGCATTTTAAACTTTAATGTGAATGACATATTAATCATAGGATGGGTGACTCAGATTTGCTCAGTTAAGGAAGATAAGTATTTGTTGTACTCTTTAGCTTTATGATCTTTTTGAACTTTAAGGTTGCAAAGTTTCAATGTTGTTGGTCTCCAAATACTTTTAACTAAATAAACAGGAATGAATAAAAATGTCTACACATAATCATAATTAAAACTTCTGCTTTAAGTTTGTAACGATCAAAGTCACTCTAGTGACCTCTGTTGACTTTTTAAAGCCATGAGATATAAGTTACTGTATTCGTTTTTATCAAATCAGATCATCAACACACATGAAACAAGATTTTATTGGGACTTTTTACTTTTAAAAAAATGCTCCAAACAGAAAACTAAAGCCAAAGATTTGTTAAAAAAAAAAAACAACTGCCAAACACATTTACTGAATAAACTTAATGACCAGCGAGCAAAATTATTTAAACTATTTAACTACATTAAAGGCTTTTCTATAAACTTTGTATAACTCAAAATCAGAACTTTAGATATGATTTACTTTAACTTTTATTCCTTTTAAACATTCAGTGTGTCGTCTGAGGCAGTGATGACTCCTCTGAAGAAAAAAGAGATATATTATAGTCACATGGATCAATATTCCAGAAGAAGATGAATTTCTGGGATTCAGTTTTTATCATCCCAGTTTATTCTGATTTGGCCCAGTAGCCTTTTGTTATAATTATAATTATAATTATAATTATAATTATAATCTCCACCTACACTGATGAGGAGCACCTGCTCACTGAGAAGAGTTAAACAAACCTCTTAAAACTGAACCAAACAACATTTTAAAGACACACAAACAGAAGTTCTCTAGTTTATCTCTGATTTTATTTGGACATTAATTACAGGATGTACATAGTGTTTCATTGAAACAAGAGTGTAACACTGGCGGGCAAAGCCCTCTTTGCTCCTGAGGTCAAGAGATGAAACCAAGATGTGCAAAAAGAACATTTTGCCGATCCGTGTTTATTTTCAGGGGCCACAAAAAATAAAAATAAAATAAAATAAAATGACTGCTGCAGTTAATAGTGACATCTATGCACGAGTCTCCTACATTTAAATCAACACAACTTGATTGTTCAGCTCAAGCTCTGGTGAATGTAGGAAACTCTGCTTTTCTGTTTAAAAAGAAAAAAAAACGAAGCATATTTACACTTAAACTCAATACATATATATACATATATATACACATACAACATTATATAAATATAGTAAAATACTTTAAATTACATCGATTTAACGGTCTTCCATAAATAGATGTTTGACAAAAACGGTTTGGTGACGTGTTTAGTGTCGGAAGCACAGCAACCGTCTGATGACGGGCCTTTAGCTCGGCGGGAAACGAGTCGGCGCCGAGCGCTCGTGTTGTTCGTGAAACGTTTTAGAAAGCACAAAACTGTGCGACCACACATAAAAACACTCCAAAAAAAAACAAGTCAGGCTCCCTTGTTTGGTTGTTAGTGTTGAAGAGCTCGTCTGACTTTACAGTTTTTAGTTGTTTCGTTTGTCTTTTTTTTTTTTTGTTTTTTTTTTTTGCAAGTGTAACAGGTATATTACAACCACTGCACGTGGTTAAATTCAAAGTATTCTCCCATAAAGAAAAAAAATTCTACGTTTCCTCCTTCCCCTGAGCGGGGAGGTGGAACTGGGGGTGGGGGGGGGGGCTCGGCGGCCTCCTCGAAGCAGTAGTGTCATTGCAGCAGACGCCGTTCTGGTCTTCAACAAGCTCTAAAGCGTAAATACGGTCCAGGTGTGAACTGGTCTGAGACCAGTGAGGCTCTGGTGACCAGTACAAGCTGAGTCTTAGAAATACTGACTAGGTGGCGTTTTACGCCTCGCCTGTGAAAACCGGCAACTGTGCTGAACGGTTAAGTGCTTTTCAGTATACCAAGATGCTTTACAAATATATTTTTTTTGGCAAAGTAAGAAAAAAAAAAAAAAAAAAATCGATAAAACAATAAAAATATAATAACCGTTGGAAGGAAACGAACTTGTCCATGAGGAGGATAAACTTTCAAGTCGTGTCGAGTCATGCAGCATGTTGTCAGTCTTCAGGAGGTTCACATACTTTTCTCAGGGGGGCGTTTCCAGGTAAACACCTGAGCGAGAGCCGTCCTCCGCCTCCACGCCGTCACTGGGATGAGGCACATTCACATATTTGTTCTTAGCTGTACCATAAACTATCGAGAACAAAAAAAAAAAAAAAAAAAAAAAAAAAAAAGTACAAAGCAAAAGTATCAATAAAAAAAAAAACGTTACAATAAAAAAAAAAAATAACGGGTAACGCCATCTTTGTGGTCTACGACAGCATACTGTACAGAGTTCAGGTACATTCTCTAGGAATGGCGCGGCTGCTGCTCAGGAAGTCGAAGTCGAGCATCGAGTTCACGGACAGGTTTCGGGTCTTGGTTTCGCCGTCGTCGCCGACTCCGAGAGCTTCCTGTCCGCCGGCAGCGTTAGCGGCGGTCTCTAGTGTCCGCCGGCGTTCATGGCGTTGTGAATCCAGTCCAGGACGATCAGACTCATGCTGCCGAACATGACGATGAAGCCGCATATCAGGAAGGCGACGGCCTGGAGGGAAAAAACAGTTTCACAGGTTAAATGTGGATTTAAAAAGCTCCAACAGGTAGAGCTGGGCCATACTGGGAACTCTGATATCGATCCAATACCAAGTAAATACAAGGCCAATATCGCCGATATCGATACCAATACCGATACTGATACTTTTTCATATTAAGCTTAATCCATCATGAACTTTTGTGATTTTTGTCTTTGGATTATTTTGTTAAAGCCAAGAACAGAATTTCTTCAAACTTTATGTCTTCAACATTTTTTTGTAAATATTCATTGGAGTTGAATTTCTGTTCATGTTTTTTTTCTAGTCCACCTTTAATATTATATCTTTTAATACTTATGTATTTTTTTTTGCACTGTGTGCACTTTCCTGTAGCTTTAACTCTATAAATGTCCGTGTTGTGTGATAAACAAAGGATTATCTAATGTTATTTTAATATATCACTTTATTACATTATTACAGTTTTATTATCACTTTATTACATTATTACAGTTTTATTATTACAGTTTTATTATTACTGGTTTTGCACACTGTTTTTGTCTACTTACTTTTTATTTAGTGTCTTGTTTTGCACACTGTTTTTATTTTTTGTCTATTTTAATGTCTATTTAATGTCCTGTCTATTTATGTATATTTTTGTATCCGCTGCAACAAGCCAATTTCCCCTCGGGGATTATTAAAGTATTTTCAATTCAATTATCTTAAATAACACCTTTCAATGGGATACATGACATGTACTGGGTTATTTCAACATCTTAATTATGTTTTTTTGAGTCGGCTCCAGTAACGTATGATTTAAGTAACATGTACTTTGAAAGTTGATAGAAACTAATGCTGAAGACGACCACTCTCATCTACCTGAATGCTCTCTGTTGGAAATTAAAAAGAAAAAAGAAAAAAAAAGCTTGAGTAATCGATCTTTTTACATGAGTATTGTTCGATATCAATACCGGTGTTGGTATCGATATGATCGATATTATTCAATATTTGGATCGATCCGCCCACCTCTACCAACAGGCTCAACTCAGAATAGATCAAGTGTTTCTTTAAAATAAAGAACAAAGATAAAAGTGTTAACTTGACTCTTACCCCGATCTTTTGCACAGATTTCATGGACTCCTTCTTCACCAGCTTGATGTAGAAGGCCGAGGGGAGGATGAAGATGAGCATGGCGGCAGCAGAAGGCGCCTGATTAAAGGGAGGAAGAGTCTCTTTCAGTCACAGACGCCATCGGCCGTAACGGCGGTTCTGACGCGAACAGACGCAGAATCTTACCGATGAAGCCGAAGATGTCTCTGATGGTGGGGACGAAGATGACCAGGGTGTTGGTGCTGCCCAGCAGGACCACGGTGATGATGGTGTGGCGGATCCAGCTGAAGTCCTTGGAGGCGCAGAGCAGCTGGTTGACGGACGTACGAATCTGGACGGAAAGATAAAAACACCGCGAGGGTCACCTCAAAGGTCTCGCTGTATCTGTTTTCCTCCGTGAATTTACGTCTCAGAGACTCACGGGGAAGAGGACGACGGGGACGGTGAGGGTGACGGCGGTCAGCACGGCCAGGCGAACGATCAGCAGGAGCACGTCGTGCTTGTAGAACTTGGAGTAGGTGTGCAGGAGCTCCGGCTCCACGTGGACTGTAGACGAGAAACCGTCCACGTTAGACGACACACTTAAGGCCTAGAAATGGAGCATTTTTATCCTTTATTATCCTTTATTTCGCTGTAGCTGGTTCACAAGTTCACTGAAACTGGCAACTAATTTACATAAAACACGATGCAGCCAAGTAAAAGCACTTCTATTGTTTCTTTTTCTACAAATTAAGAAAATGAGCGTGAAAGATGAATTCAGCTTTTGTGGAGACGTGTTAAGAGTTAGGCTACTAAATACAGTATTTCAAACTGAAGGTTGTCTGTAAAAAAGAAAAACACACTAGCCTTTAGCATTTAGCTATTAGCATTTAGCCTTTTCCCCCTCAGCTAAACTTATGTTTTAGTGCTGATTATAGAAAGTTAACTAACTAAATCATTAAAGAAGGAAGGTTGTAAATGTTAAATGTGTTAGCAGGTGTTAGCATTTAGAAAAATGACTTGTGGCTATTGTAGGTATAACTAAAGAGCGCTAAATATCCAGTAACTGTTCTTTAGCATAAAACAGACTTGATTAATGAAATGATTTTGATGCGCTCAGTCGTCAACATCAGTGTTTGTGACTTAGTCATATTTGAATACTTTCATCTCAGTCATATTTGAATACTTTCATCTCAGTCATATTTGAATACTTTCATCTCAGTCATATTCGGGTTACACGCGGTTGGGTTTAAGTTCACCGTTCCTGAGGGCAAAGCCAAAATGTTTTTGGCCTTTTCACCTTCCCCCCCCCCCCAAAAAAAGCAGCTAAAGTAGATCAGATTTCACAACGCTGACGCGCCTGAAGTTACACAGAAGCTAAACGGGCTGCTGTGAGTGACGTTTCTAGACTCGACTGTACTCTTATATAACCGCGCTGTGTTCAGGGACATTTCTGTGGCGTCGTGCAGATGTGTTGATAAGAAGGAAACATGGGCAGGTGCACCAGGGTCTCCTGTTCCCAGCAGTCTTACATAAGAGACCTTGAATACTCCAAACCCAGTGTAAACTGAAACTAAAGCGTTTTAAATCCAGGGACAGCGACCGCCTGTAACCCCAAACCAGCGGGCCGTTGTAAACACGGTTTAATAAGAAAATAAGAAAGATTTTAGCCTGATTATGAACCTTAACTGATGGGCCGCTCAACCCGCTCAGTTAACGTAATGACGGCGTTTCGCCCTGACAGAGACTCACTGTTGAAGGTGAGGTATCCGAAGAGGGCGGCCAGCAGGTACATGATGAACATGGCGAGGAACGACACGTTGGCGACGCCCTGCATCTTCCTGCGGGAACGGCTGTTCCAGAGAAAACAGATGAGGTTTGATTTAAACACCAGATGGAAACTTTAAGCAGATCTGGTCTGACTGTGGAGGACAGAACTTACTCTTTGAGCTCCTCGTACATGGGCAGGATGGCGGGGTGGCACACGAAGGCGAAGGTCAGGATGGGTAAAGCGTAAACAGTCTGGAAAAAAAAAAAAATTAACAACGTTGTGAGACGATGATGAAGCAAGATTTGTTGAGTTTTCTCGATGCTCTGAGTCTCACCTCAGAGTTGTAGACGAAGTATTTGGGCCGGCAGGTGTCCTCGTTGTAGTCCACAGCGGTGGCGTTGGCGCTGGATTGACGTACCGTTCAGCATTTTCACCGTCTCGTTGTGAGTGTCCGGAAAAGGCAACGGGCACGGGATCTGGAACTTCTTGATGATCACCTGGAGGACCAAAGGACATTTCCTGGTTTTTAGCTTCCAGCTTGATTTGAAGGTTGATACAACTTCTCTTCAAGACAACGAGCGATTTCATGTACAAATAGTTTAACGTGAGTAACGAGGAAATGAGGCGGCGTCACACTCACCACGATGAGGAAGAAGACCATGCAGAGCAGAGACAGTCCGCTGGTGTAACCAAGGTAACCTGAGGAGGGTAAACAAAACATCATGAGCAATGGAGTGTTTGTTTTACAGCTTTTCTGCCTCCCTTTTTTCCCGCTCTACTTGGAAATGTGTGTGATTGCGTAACACAGCTCACCTAAGTTCCTGAGCAGGGAGAGCGGCAGGATGATGAGCAGTGACACCATCAGCACCAGGTAGTCTCCGTTGATGTACCATTCTCTGAAACGAGACAGTCACATGTCAGTGATGTCACTAATGCTGTCAAGACTTTGGAGCTTCTGCCATTTTTACACATGAAAAGAGTATAAAGTGGTTTCTTTCGTGCTCGGATCATAAAGCAAACTGATTAACCGGCACGAGTTAAATAATTAATTCTAACACTGAACGACCAGCGCAGGAGATTTCTGACTGAATGCGCTTTTCTCCTCAGAGCTGATCGAACCTCTCAGTCCCGTCAAACAGGCGCTTCAGAAACAGCTGACACAAATCTGCAGGACGACTGCACTGCACACAAAAATAGACGCAACAGGAGCAGCAGCAGCACATAAATGTTTTAAAGTTGAAGGGAGGTCGCTGTGAGCTCATCCTGCGCTCCGTCACGATGCGGCACCAGCTGCATCTTCTGAAAGGGCTCTTTGAGGAGGCGAACCCCCCCCCCCCCCCCCTCCCACCGAAAGACAAAGACACCGCTTCACCTTCTCCGACGCTCAGCTCTTGAAAACAACTGTGATTTTATCTGACGGGCCACTTCAACCTCGAGTGCTTCTGTCTGGATCTGAGGAACCCACAGCTCCTCCGGCTCATTTCACCAACATTTCACGTTATTTATTAACCAATCCCTGAAAACAGCCCTTTTAACATAACAAAAAAAAAACCATTTGGACTGTCAGATATGAAGCGTCTTTATGACTCAGCCCCAGTTTTGGAAACTAATCCTTTGTTTACGATAAACCTCCACGTGGTGTCTTTAACTGCAGTAATATAAACCGACACTTCTCCATTTTAGATTAGCAGATATTTAGCCACTCACCCGTTGTTTGCTCCCGTAAAAGACTGAATGACGATGGGCAGCTCGTATTTGACAATGTAGAGGTAGCTTGACATGGCTGTGAAGATAAGAGAATAAAAACGTCGTTTTAACCCAACCATCTCAGTTACATAAGCTCCATAAAAGCCCATTTCTGCAGTTCATGTCTCTCACCTCCGATGTTCTGCATGGTGATGGAGCAGGAGGCTGCCAGCTTGCCTGGTATCCCAAAGGCTTTGTAGCCCAGCTGCTCATAAACCAGCGCACCTTTGAGGAGAGAAAAACAAAAAAAAAAAAACACCGCAAAGATTACAGATCTGGGACGCAAAGGTGCAAAAGCTCCTCACCGGTGGCGAGTTCTGACGGCGCTCACCTCCTTCGTTGGCTGTCTTCAGCAGCAGGTGGACAGAGTACAGCGAGAAGATGGCGACGGCCACGAGGAGGATCCTGTAAACGGACGAGGGCATCTTTAGCTGTTGACTCGCAACAAATATGCAACTAGTGCTGGGCGATATGGAAAAAATCATATATCACAATATGGACTATTTTATATCACGATAACAATATATATCACGATATACCATAATAAAGTATGTTTTCAGTTATTCTCTGAAAAGTTTGACAAAAATTTCATTGCTTACTTTTCAACTTTATTTTGAAAGGACATTTAGCTGAACTGTCACAAACATACATTTTAGTGCAGCAAAAACAGGTAGGTACAGAGGTACAGTAGCTTTCACATTTTTTTAAAGTGCACAACAGTTTCTGAGAGGAAAAACAAATTTTTGCACTGAAGTTCAGCTATAAAAAAATAAACACAAATTATTTTTTAACTTTCTGAAATCTGTAACCTTGTAGTGCAAAGTTTGCAAACCAATATAAAGTGTCTAAAGTAAACATCAGGGTTGAAGAGAACTCTGTTTAAGGCATTAACCATGAATAAAAGTGCAAACATAAAAGGCTACTTTGTAGAAGTAGATATGATTCTATCAAATGTATTGTTGCAGGTTATTTAATTACATATTTGCTGTAATCATTGATAAAATTAGGTTAGAAACGATAGATGTATCATCATATTACCCAGCACTAGCTGCAAGTGCTGAACGTGGTACTTTAAAGGCCGTCTGAAAGACAAAATGTACTTTCTTGACAGGTAAACAAACCTACTGACACCTGGCTGACGTGAAGGTCGTGAAGGTTCTGTTTTGACAAACCTGGATGTCGTCATTTAATGTCTGAAATCTCATGAATTTAAAAGCTTGTGTCTGCAATCTAAAGAGTCTTTAGTTTGTTTTTTTAAACAATCAACTGCTGTATAAAACTCAGTTTTATACAGAGACTTCGATGACCGCCACAGACGACTCCACCGGTCGCGTCAGCAGCGCCGCAAAGGACGAAAGGTTTCCCCCGTTATGGGATCCTCTTAGCGGCGGCGGGAAGCTGCAGAGGCAGCACTGTTCTCTCGGGGGAGTATTAATAGTCCAGGTGAAAATTAATCTGTCTGACACCTGAGACTCGTCACGCAAAGACGCATAATTTCATCCGTGCACGTGACCGTTAGACGACCTTTTATGGATAATCTGTTCAGCCAAGAGTTGTTCTGGTTGTAGCGTTAACAACCCAAAGCAGGCGGCCTGTCTGAATGGCGGCCATCTTTGATTACTCAGCGATAAAACGGCAGCGAGGAATGTGTCAGATATAAAAGTAGCTTTTAGGTTTTTATAATCCTGGGCTTCCTGCAGATGTCGGGATTAGATTAGCCAGCTTCTGTCTGGCAGGAAGCCTCTATAGTCCATTCATGATCTCCTGGATGTGCGTGCCGTCTCTCTGTTTATGTAACTCCGGCGCAGCGGGATTAGCTCGGCTAAGCGGCTTCTCCTGTCACTCCCTGTATCTGTAAGGTAACCTACAACCGCCATTTGATGGCGGTTGTAGGTTACCATTGGGAACATGCATTGATAGTTTACTTTCTTCAGAAAATCACTTTCCATCACTTTAAAAGAAAAAACGACACTCGTAATACCGCAACTGGTTTCCGTTTCCCTAAAGCTTCGGCGTGTATCTGAGCTAATCCGACTGTAGGTCAGTCCTGCCAGACGCTGTCATAGTAAAACCTTTGGCCTTAAAAGACGCAGAGCGAGTGAGGACACACTGTAGGCCACAGTTACATGATGTTTTTTAATTCAGAATTAAATAATTCAGAATTAAACTATTTTCCTTCTAGTTTACATAGAAATAGTAATTCCGAATTGAGGTTTACATGGAAAACACGTTTGATCGGCTTTATCCAATTCCGCTTAAGGTCTGGGGGTTGGGAAGGGTTCCGATTGGATAGGGGGTGCGGACGTCTTTACGTATTTACGTCTACCGGAAGAAAAAAAACTTACTCAATTAGCAACAACAATCCACTTATTTTTGACCTGCGAAACCTCCTTCATTTAACCTGGCCGATACAACTTTGAAAAACTTACAATTTTTATGTTTCCTGCCATCTGTTCTTTTAATTATTTCCAGTTCCTCCAAGCTATTTATTAAATAAATCGTCTCTGCTCTTTACCACCGTTTACTGCGTGCCGCCATCTTGAAACTTTGTTTTGAAAACAAGCCCAGCGCGGAATATAAGCGTCATCGCGACGGACGGGCAAAAGAACGAGCATGCGCAGAAAGGCGGGAATTAATTTAAAACGGAACAGTGTATTATTAAGTGTATTTATTCGGAATTAAAATCAGAATAAACC
This sequence comes from Hirundichthys speculiger, assembly GCA_018398805.1. Classification (NCBI taxonomy): domain Eukaryota; kingdom Metazoa; phylum Chordata; class Actinopteri; order Beloniformes; family Exocoetidae; genus Hirundichthys; species Hirundichthys speculiger. Next base: position 64,713 of record JAGFBZ010000921.1, on the reverse strand, counting down.
AGCCACTTACTTCAGAATTAAGTGTATTTCGGTATTAGGTGTTTACATGGTAACTTTTTTTACTTTTTTAACTTTAATTCTGAATTAAAAGGGAATTAAACTTCCCATGTAAACGCACGGTATGTGAAAGGATGAAAAAGCTGATGCCCGTCCCAGCTCCCTCTGGGAGAGAGGGGGGGCGGGGGTCCAGTCCGGACGGACCACTGCAGGACCCAACTGAACCACCAACAGAGGGCACTGTTTCTCACTCAAAAAGCAAATTTTCCTCACATTTATCTACAGCAAACATGACTGCAGGTGCTGAAAATGTGAAAAAAAAAAAAATCTGAACTAGTGCAAACATTTTGACTCGATGTAATCAGTCTCTCTCTCAGGGTCAAACAGCTGCTGAATCAATACACACTCATACACAAACACACACACACACACTGCTGGTGAGAAAAACTCTGCAGGGCCCGATCACGTCAGGAGACGAGACCTTGATCCAAGAGACAAAACCCCACCTGGCTGCACATCAACACTTACACGAACAGGGCGATGCCAGTGTTGGCCATGGCGTAGGACAGTCCCAGGATGCCACTGCCCATGATGGCATTTCCCAGGTTGAAGACAGACATGCCGAAGGAGGCGTTGCCCTGGTGCTGCACAGGAAACAGGAAAGAGTCACAGTCAGGGAATGTTGGAAAACAAAATACCAGTGAAATGATGACAAACGCGTCGGGAGTTAAACGGCGGTCTTACGTATTCAGTCTCATACTTCTTCTTTCCTGGTTTGTGCTCGGGGAGGAAATTCTGACTCTCTGCATCTAAATCAGGGTATTGGCTGTAAAAAAAAAAGAAGAAGAAAAAGAGCAGAAGTGAGATTCACGATCTCGTGGGGGGGTATGGAGTCATCACATCAGATACAGAACCGGGCCTCACCCGTCCAGCGGAACCTTCTTCACATAGTCGGTGTAAGGAAAGTCGTTGCTGTTGGTGCTGCTGCTGTCATCTTCCCGAGGAGCGTTCAAGAACTTCATCTCGGTCTTAGCGGTGGGCTGCTTCTCAGTGGGCATCTTCGAGCTGGAAGAGAGGACGGATCAGCTCTCTGTTCTGATGATCTGTCTGAGCTAATTACATTAAATTAATTAAATTTAATTAAATTAAATGACACAAAAGATGACACAGCGCCTCCCTAAAAACCAACATTCACTCAGATTCAAACTGATGCTTTCAGCGGCCTCTTTATCTGGAACCGTGCGCGCTCTCGAGCGCAGTCACTTCAGCATCAATCGGTGCCGAGACGAGAACGCGCACACCCTTTTTTTTTCAAAGAGCAAATCGGGTCACGTGACTTCTCTTCAGCGACGCGCTGGAGGAAGCAAGAGGTGAGGACGGTAGGAAGCGAGGAAGGAAGGATGGAAGAAGGGAGGGGGGATGGAGGGGGGAGGGGGGGGCTGACGCACCGGCAGTGGAAAAATACCAGACCGGCATCGGAGCGCACGACCATCACCGAGACACCGGCGGCTGCTGGGAGGCGGAAAAAAACCGCAGTGCGCGCGACACTGTAACGTTTACATTTCCTCTAAAATCATTTTTAAAGCCAAATGAAAACGAGGCTTGTCAGTAACAATATAAACATTTATTAATTCAGCTTTAGAAGCAGCGCATCTTAAACCCATGCGGTGTTACATAATTACATGACATGTCTCTTTATCCTGGTAAAAACTCTCCTTTTATCTCATTAGGACCATAACAGCCTCTGAATATTTATTTAAATACACATAGATGGACGCAGCGCGAGCTCGAGCCGTTTAATGACATTATCTCCACGAGCGGCTCCAGCAGAAACAAAGGCACGTGCTGTTCCCTTTATGGCCATGACCCACCCCCCATCTTCATCCTCTGACTCACGCCCCAGTTATGTTTACAGTCTTCTCTCATTATACCGCAGTCTTTTCACATAAATCACGCTTTTATCTTCAGGCCGGTGTCACCTTCCCGCCGCCGTTAGGGCGCGAGCCCGGTACCGGTCCATTCATTGTTTATCAGGTATCTGTAAAAAGCGCCTTGATGTGGCTCCCGGTCCGGAAAGACTCTTTAAGTACATAGATGTTGTTATATTCAGACCGAGGCTCACCTGAGGCTCACCTGCCCACAAACGACACCTGGAGCTTTTCAGAAATGACATTATTGGCTTTTAAACGGAGATTAACGGGAAAAAACTGGAAATAAACTGGGAAATAAGACCACAGGAGCCACTATTCTCATCTGTTCATCATCAAACATGCTTCAGGTGAGAGGTTGAGGTGATAATGAGGTGATGATGGACACAGAAAACACATTTAGATTTTAAAACCTAAAGGTTTGAGTCTGTTTGAAACATCGCACCGCCCACATCTGGTAATTTTCCAGCCGGAGGAGACGCCGGTTCTCTTACCTTCAGAAGATCAACCAGGATGTGTGTAAAATCCTTTAGGTGGAGAAATAAAACAAAAAAAGCAAAAAGACTGGAAAGTGTCCTGACGATTTCTTCACAAAAACCAAACGGATCCTTGAGATGATTTGGGTCAAAAAATGAGGAAACGAGAAATGAATGAAACGGGCCGATTAAAAACCGCGATCTCTATTCAAGAAACACCGAGACAGTTCAAGATGTTCTAATAATCAACCTTAGACGAGTGAAACGAGGAGAAATCGGACCGGTTAAGTAACAAAAAACCGAATTCCCGGAGAGCTGCGGCGGGTCCAGACAGAAGATCCAGTTCTGGTGGAGGGATGGTTCGGGCTCAGCCTTTATTGCATCAGCTCAGGGAGGAAGGAGGAGGAGTTCTGCTCCACAGGAGGAGGAGACTTCTGATTTTTTTTTCTCCTTACGCACGGCTGTGACGTGGTTTGTATACAAACAGTTGAGCCTGACCCAGAGACCCCCCCCCCCCCCCCCACGACCAGATTAGGGGCAGTCGAGGAAAACCGCTTCAGTTTAATGACACACAAACGAACATTTTCTTGAACATCACATCACAGAACCTCTAACTCTGTTAAAATCACAGAAGAGTTTCACGGTGCACGTGCAGAACTGTTTTCTCTCCAGTCATGTCAAATCTGACTCGGATTTCGGTCCATTTGGATCAGTCAGAACTCAGACTCGGATCACGTGACTCCTTTTGGATCCTTCAACTCTGTACAAACACAAGTAGAGATCCTTCCATGTGACGCGTCTAACTACAAATAATACATCTGCAGTTAATGTGTAACGTTTATATCTGTAGCAAAGAGAGCCAAACTATTAACTGTTGCTTTTACCGTCAGTAAAAACTTAAGATGTGCAAAATATATCCTGTTTTTCCATGAAAAATAGAATAAAATCAATATTTGACATCAACATGTTACTTTTTCACAGTGCTGATGTTTATTTGACAAAAATGAAGACAAAAAGAAACAAAATACTATAACTATCTTGCTGGTCTGGAGCATTTGGTATGTGTTAACACAATGCCAATAGGGATAGATATAAGCAGCAGCATAGGATGTATTTGCTTGATGGAAAGACCCATTTCTATTAGATGATTTTAATTAAAAATCATGTTTCTCAGCACAAAACACAGGATTAAACAAAAGGCTACTAACTTTTGCACAAGACTATATCTTGATCAAATATTTTAACTGATTAAGTGTCTGACTTTAAAGTCACAGTGCAGTTTCACATGATTTTAAAATCCATAAAAATCCTGGTTTGTCAAAAAAAAAAAAAAAAGTCATTCATTTCATTTAAAGCTTGGATGAAGTTTCCTTTTACTGTTCATCCGAGCGCACGACAGCGGAAGGAAGTAGAGTTAGAAAACAACCGGTACCGGTTCTGCTCTATGTCATTAACCGAATCTCTGACCGGCCCAGGTGAGTCCAAAAACAAAGCGTTGATGACGATGAAGCTAACAAGCTGGTGGTCGCCAGGTGAACAGAGGTAACCTACGTGAACTAAGCACCTGCTTAGGGCCCCGCGGCCAGTAGGGGGCCCCAAAGAGTAATCAACAAAAAAATATTTTTATTTTTTATTTTTTGCATGTATGAGTGATGCTTTCTGTATGATCAAAGATATATTATTGTAAAAATGAAATAAAACAAAAACAAAAAAAAATTAAAGTTGCTGCTGATGTAGGCCTAGTGATTCTTACTGCCGTTCTATGTCAAAGCTCCGCTACACCGGTAATGTGTAGCTCCTGAGTGTCCATAGCGCAGGTAGTTGAGGAAATGTCACAAAAAAGGACATATCCTTCAGGAGCAGAGAAAAGAAAGAGGAAGAAGAGAAAAAATGCCAAGATAAAGGTATGTTTGCATGTCATGGAATGTTAATCAAAGAGATTTGTGTAGCGGTTAATAACATAGGCTAATAGCTAGCTAGTTTAAAACGAGAGAGATTTATCTTTCATCTGGCCTATTTTGTATTTGTGTCTGAGCTTTAACTTCAAGTTGATTCTCAGGGTTGGCCCTATATATTTCTCCCTTTTTTTTCTTTTTGGCTTCAAAACAAAGTTATTGCTAATATTTGATGGTCATCTGTTTGCTAGCAAGCGCATTTTGTTGTTCTTGCACTACAAATTTTGTAGTTTTTCTGTGTTGTGAAAATCAACCCCAGGCTGCTCTTGAAGCTGAATGTGAGATTAAAAACCATATGTGGCACCGTGAACATCATTCATCATTATTATTTGTATTGTTGCATTGGTATTATTTATGTTATTACCTAGGCAAACCCCTTAAATGTGTAAAGACATGTCAGGCGTAATAAGTTTATACTGTAGTAGGTGTGTGAATGATCAACAATCAATATTATTGGCAGAAATAGTGGGCCCCATTGAGGCTCTGGTGACGAACATGTGACCTTCAGGGACTCCTTCGGGTTTGGACTTAAACGTCTCTACTGTCACACATCAGAACCTCCTTTCAGTCGAGGGATTCTTCACCTCCGCCGCTCAAGTCCCAACGTTTCCCGGGAACGTTTCCCAAACGTTGACTCAGATGGGAGAGTCCGGTCTTATTTTTTTTTTTGGATGCATCCCAGCGTACGATTAAAGAAAACATTCTGTTCCACAGAATTATCTGTTAGTGAGTAATTGTTTCTGTTACCTTTTAAAGCAGCTCAGGACGTGTTTATTATCTAACAGCCAGCAGCAGCCACGTTATCATCAAACTGACTTTTATAGACAGTAAACACACGGCGAGGACGGTTGCAGATTTGTAGCAGATTGTCTCTGCAGCCACTGAGGGGCAACATGAACTCCTTGGACTGGGACGACTGGGAGGACTGGGATGACTGAGCCGTCTTAAAGTCGGCCCGTCTGAACATCACTAACTCTCATTTATCTTCTGTGGAAGTGTGGCAGATAAAACTAAACTTGCTTCCAATATGCAAATCTTTCGCTCTTTTCCAAATTATTTCATTAAACACGTTAGATCAGTTTTAGTATTTTTGTTGGCAGAGACGTGATGATGATAAATAATTGTGAGGAGCAACTTGTTTTTAAAACAGATGGGATATTTTTCACCTGTTAATTCTTTTTACTTGTGTGTCCTGGGCTTTTATTATTTATTTATTTATTATTATTTATTATTTATTATATATTCTCTATTGTAGTTATTGTTGTTTTTATTATTGTTTTATCCTATTTTATTGTTGTCCTTTTCTCTTCTTATTGCTATTCTCACTGCTGCTGTAACATTGTAAATTTCCCCATTGTGGGACAAATAAAGGAATATCTTATCTTATTATTATTATTATTATTATTATTATTATTTGGGTGTTTGAACAGACTACCAGCTCAAAATATGTGATATTATTCATTCAAATAATACAACCATAATCCACGTGTTTGTGGAAATCTAAGTCTGAAAATCCAGAATACACATGCTGGCGTGCAATAATGCAGCTTTAACCCTCATGAAGAATAAATACTGTAATAAACAACCATCAAAGAAAGATTACCTTTTTTCTTCTCAGAATATTATTACTGATGTATTAAATGTCATCTGAGGAAAAAAACAACAACAGATTATTAATATTTTAAGAAAGTTATAGTTAATTTGCATGTTTTATAAAACGAAAATATACTTTTCTTTAACCCAAAAATGTCAACAGTGGAATTTTATGATCTCCTTTACAGCAATTAAGATCCTATCTGAGCTAAGCACAAATCCATTGAAATGTTTCAAATCAGTTAAAGAATGAGGCTCTCTATTACCATCTCTATGGTAGTCACGTTAGACTTGATTCTGATATAATTTAGTGTTCAGTAATTTCAAGTAAACATTATTTGTGTTGTATTTATATGGTGAAACCAACCAAGGTCATTTTGAACCCAATATATATAAAAAAACTTAAATAAACCCACAATCATTTAAATGTCACTACATTTTAATTTTATTTGAATTTTAAAACAAAAGTCAGAAATACAAAAGTAGGATACTTTAAATTAGGACCCATGGCAAACATTGACTCAATAAATGGTTCCATCTATTAAAAATACAGGCGGAATTAGAGATTTTGACCACAATGCATTGGAATTTTTAAAAAGCACAGATAAAGACAGAAACAGAAAAAAATCATATGACATCATTAGGAACAAATTGATTGACAAAGTCATGAAAAATTGGAATTACAGAATAAAGCACCTCTGAGATATGACACCTCTGGGGTCCGAGAGGACTCTACCAGGTGGCACACGGGCCGACCTTTGTAGCGGTTGAAGGCCCGTCGACGTGCATTTAACCTAATTTCCAACAGTTTATATCTGAAGCTGAGCAGGAAACAGGAGTATTTGAGGGTAACGTGGACCCGACTGGCCCGGACGCACGTCAGCCCACATCAGGGCGTCCGACCAGCTTCAAAGCGGACCTCCTCGTCTGAAGGGGATTTACCCGCACAGGTCGTCATGTGACGGCGGTCATCCTCGTCCGGACGCGTGGGTGTGTAAATGTGTGTGTGCTGAAGTGAAATCTTCTTATCGACAGTAAAGTACACACATTTAGCTACTAACACTTTACTGGCCTTTGACTCCACCTGACTAATGAAACACTTCCTGCTGATGCAACTACTGCTCACTATTGATACAACTCTGTACTAACACCCCCATAAAGATAACTTGTTTCTGTTTCGAAACATTATTATGACACAGTTGTTCCTATACAACCTCAGAATTAGCTGTACTATTGTTATTAGTTGCCATGTTTATATCTACTATCTTTTTTTTATTGATGTGGACGTTATACCGCGACCATAACTGCATCTGTAGATTATATAGATTATATTAGTCCAGGTGGACTGGAACAATAATTCCTGCCAAACAATCATTTCTCAGTGTTGGAGGAAACCCTTAGAATTAATAACTAGTTGAACCTCGTTATGCAGAAATGCCTTCGTTTAACTTACAGCTACATCTGCAACAGTTATAACTATAATCATTCTGCAGGGTGAAAATAAACCTTCAGTTTCCTGAGTCATTCAGGAAGTTTATTTCATCAGACTGTCAAGAACAGAGAAGGTTTTCCATAAATCGTAACAACATGAAGCCACAGCAGTTGGGAAAAAGTTTCAGGTCCTGAAACCCTGAAACTGGAGAGAAAATGTTGTTCTGAGCTCAAAATTACAGTTTTCCTCGATGACGAGGCGGGTTTTTGGGAAACTGGACAGTTGAGACTGTGTTCATGTTCAAAGAATGTACTTTTAGAGCCAAGCGAACATTTTTGCTTTTTGGATGGAAAAAAAAAAAAGAGAAAGGACTCATCTCTTGTGGGGTTTATGCAAAATAAATGTAAGAATGGCTGCGGTTACATGATGTTTTTTAATTCGGAATTAATAATTACGAATTAAATAATTCCGAATTAAACTATTTTCCTTTGAGTTTACATGGAAATAGTAATTCCGAATTAAGGTTTACATGGAAAACACGTTTGTTCGGCTTTATCCAACTCTGCTTTAGGTCTGGGGGTTGGGAAGGGTTCTGATTGGATGGGGGGGGCGGACGTCTTTACATCTACCGGAAGAAAACAAACTTAGCTAACTCGGTTAGCAACAACATTCCACTTATTTTTGACCTGGGTGGCGTCTCTATCTGTGAAACCTCCTTCATTTAACCTGGCCGCTTTGAAAAGCTCACAATTTTTATGTTTCCTGCCATCTGTTCTTTTAATTATTTCCAGTTCCTCCAAGCTGTTTATTAAATAAATCGTCTCTGCTGCCATTTTGAAAATAAGCCCAGCGCGGAATATAAGCGTCATGGCGACAGACGGGTAAGAGAACTAGCATGCGCAGAAAGATGGGAAATAATTTAAACAGGAATGAGTGTTTACATGACCGCGGAATTACTTAATTCGGAATTAAAATGGGAATAAACCAGCCACTTACTTCGGAATTAAGTTTAATTCGGAATTGACATTTTCATATGGAATTAAGTGTTTACATGGTAACTTTTATTCGGCTTTAACTTTAATTCTGAATTAAAGAGGAATTAAACTTCCCATGTAAACGCACTGACTGTAAGAATAAAGAAATCAATTTTTCAACTGTTTTCAACTCGGTGTGAATAAATACTGCTGATGCTCTTTCTTTTCTTCTTGCACCTTCGCACATTTGCATTCCTCCATCCGGACCCACGCGTTTGTGTGATCCTTTGTTTGGGGCTTTGGGCCGAACCTGCAGGTCTGAGACGGATCAGGAAACTGGAGCAAAGGAGTGCAGCAGGAGGTGAGACGTGGTCCGATACCCCCCCCCCCCCCCCCCCCCCCCCCCCCCCCCACACACACACACACATTAATAATAAACGAAGAAATAATTCGTCATGACGTATGTGATCCAGTAGAGCAACGTCTTTTTGGACCGAGCCAGATCAGTGAAAGAAGGGACCAGAGCTGAAAACCCTTCTTCCCATGATCCTCTACTTCTGTTTAAACACTTCTGTTGTTCCTTTGTACTGGTCCCATTAGACCCAGTAACGCTGTTGCCACAACTCCAACTGCTGCAGCTGCAGATGATAATAGCGACTCTGTTATGTAGCGGCTCATAAGAGCATCGACAGAAACTTCTGAGAAGTGAAGGAAACAAAGGTTTGACTGTGACGTCGCCTGGATCTGAAGGAACGAGACTGTTCTGAGGGATAAACGTGTTTCTTTAACATCACGGCTCAGCCAACGAGCAGAAATGAAATCTGAGAGGAATTCACACACCTTTGTTTGGCAGAACAGATGTTTGTGGTGATTTCTTCAGACGTCTCTGCTTGTAAACTATTTTCAACTTTGAGACAGGAAGTCTAATAAAAAATAGACTTCCTGTCGTATTATCAGGAACTGAAAATACAAGCTTGTTGAGAAAAAGAACCCTGATGAGGAAGATTACATGTTTCAAAACCTTTTTCTACAACTGCTTTATGCTTCATGTGGGCGGAGCCTGTCCCACAATGCCACTGGGTCAAAGGCTGGTCCTCCGCTGGACAGTAGAGCTGGGCCATACTGGGAATTCTGGCATCGATCCGATACCAAGTAAATACAGGGCCAGTATTTCCGATACCGATACCAATATCAATACTTTTTCAGCGTAATCTATAATGAAACTGCTGACCTTTTGGTGTTTTTGTGATTTTCGTCTTTGGATTATTTTGTTAAAACCCAGGATAACATTTCATCAAACTTTATAGGTGACAGCAAAATACTTTATTATCACAATTAACATTTTTGTGTAAATATTGATTGGAGTTAAATTGTTCTGTTCTTAATGTTTTTTCTTTTCTTTTTTTTTTCTCTTTTTTCTTTTCTTTTTTCCTCTTTTTCTTTTTTTCATTCTTTTTTTCTCTCTTTTTTCCTTTTTCTCTTTTTTCTTTTTTTTCTTTTTTTTTTTCCTTTTCTTTTTTTTTCTTCTTTCTTTTTTTTCTTTTTCTTTTTTTTTCTTTTTTTCTTTTTTTCCCTTTTTTTTTTTTTTCCCTTTTTTCTTCTCTTTTTTCTTTCTTTTCCTTTTTTAATTTTTTTTTAAACTTTTTTTTTTCTTTTTTGTCTTCCTTTTTCTTTTTTGCTTTCCTTTATGTTTCCTTAATGTTTTTTCTAAGTGGGCGGACCTGGGGGAGGGGCCAGACTGAGCCATGTGATGATGCAACATCAAAAGACGACACAGGTACAGGCGTGTCAGAAACAGAGTAACAGAGTTTTTACACGAGTATCATTTGATATCAATACCAGCGCTGGTATCGATATTATCGATATTTGGATCGATCCGCCCACCTCTACTGGACAGGTTACAGTTTTCACAGTTTATCACACAGAAACCAAAGTCATGCTCATGCACGTGGATGTTTGAGAATCAAAAACCAACCCAACCTGCGTGTTTGTGGAAAAGCTAGAAATTCAAGAATTTCAAGCTGCAAACCTTCTGAGCGAGTCAACAGTGAGAACTATTAAACCTTTGTGCTACTCACCAGGTGTGTTTTTAGAGGTAAATATTCTTATTTTCATGGGTGTGATCATCATGTATCAATCTGTTTTCAGTCCTGGTGACATCTTAAGGTTATCTCTGGAAAATCTGTTTAATAAAGACGACCCTTGTAGGAAAAAAAAGTCACTTGAACACAACAAAGGTGGGGATGGTGGCGCTATCACGTTCACACCTGTGCATGCTTGACTCAGGTGTGAAAATGGAGATGATGCAACAAACCCTTTTTCTTACAGAAGACATGTTGAAGCAGGAAGCGCCGGTGAAACTAATTCAATTCAATTCAACTTTATTTGTATAGCCTCTATTACAATACAAACTGTCCTCTAGGTGCTTTTCAGAGACCCAGAGAATGATCCTGGAGGAAATGTTGTCAACTATAAGTAATATAATAAAATCTTAATTAAAGAAATAATGGCAAGTTAAAAAAAATAACTCCCATAGCAAATGAAAAACCTTTAGGTCAACAGTGGCAAGAAAAAACTCCCCTTTAAGAGGAAAGAAACCTTGAGCAGGAACTGGAACCTTCCTGCTAAAGACCAGTCAGGTAAAGGAAGGAAACAGGACGGAGGACAGAGAGAGGACGGAGGACAGAGAGAGGACAGGCAATATTATGTGGGACAAAAATAAATGAATAATAATTATCCATTAACTGAAAAACTAAGAATTCTGTGCACTAACATTCTGACTGGTTCGTTGTTAGTTCATGAACTACAGAGACGACGATATAAACAGATGTAGGCAGCAACACTGAGGAGGTCAGACTGCAGGTTAGCATGTTAGCTGATGTCCCAGAGACACCTGTATAGACAGGTGGAGGTAAATACTGGGATGGTCAGTATGTAGCTCTGGAAACTCTGGCCTGCAAACAGATACAGAAGATAAAAGAAGAAAAAGGGGGGGAGGGGTTGGACAGGAACAACAATATCTCAGTTCCTGAATGTCCAAGTGAACCATGACAAAGGACAACATCTCCGTCCTAATATGGAGGGCAACCATTTAAATATAGATATATATAGCTGGTATATTTCAGAAAGGGGTTTTCATTTCTTAGATGACTAAAAAAGTCAAATAAACGTAATGCTATTTTTAAAAAGGTCCATAAAAACATAAAATACGCTCTACAAGCATCATCCTCTTTTTCCCTGTGTGTATCTGATGGCAATAATAACTCCATTCATGCTAATTTTAGCACAGTTTTTTTTACAACAGTTGCCATTCTACATGTGAATGTGTTTACAAGCTGGTAAACAGAACCAGAGAGAAAGAAAGTAAAACTTAGGATGTTTTTTTTTTCTAATCGGGGAAATAGAAAACAGCCTAAACTTCACACCCACATCTTCACATATGGTCAGGGCTGAGGTTCTGAGGCTCCCTTGGTTCTGATCCACCTGGGACAGAGACAGCCAGGTGAACAGAGACAGCCAGGTGGTGAAGGGGGGGGGGGGGGGGTGGGGGGGGGGGTTTACTTTCCTCACTCTCCTCCCAATTGTCCCCTCTGGCTGCATGTGGGGGTTCGGCTCCTGGGCGGGGGTTGTTTCGGGTACCTGTTTCTGGTGCTATGGGGGGAAGTTTTGCCTGGGGGGGGGTCTGCTTGGGTGGCTCTTGTGCTCTCGACACCTGGCCTCCTGGTGGGGGTCCAGGATGGCTGGACTTTCTGGCTCTGCGGTTCTGGTCCCTCCTTTTTGCTCTGAGTCTCCTGGGAGGAGGGGTGACCACCTTCCTCCCAGGGGGGCAGTGGTCCAGGTGTAGGTGTTGCCCCCCCTCCACCACCACCACCACCACCACCATACCTGCTGTACTGCAGGTGCGCTCTGGGCCTGCTGGCTGGTGGCCTCTCTGGATTCTGGGCGGTGCAGCTTCCTGTCAGGCCTGGGGATATATATATATATATATATATATATATATATATATATATATATATATATATATACAGTCATGGAAACAATTATTAGACCACCTTGTTTTCTTCAGTTTCTTGTTCATTTCAATGCCTGGTACAACTAAAGGTACATTTGTTTGGACATCTAACTGATGCCCACCAGCTACCTGTTCTAGTTTAGCTCATTTAAATCTATGATGCTGATGAAAGTGGCGCCACCTTGATTCTGAATCTGATTCTGTCTCAGACGTCGTTCCTGTAGCGATGTCTGAAATGACCACAGATGAGGACTGCCGTCTGGCATAGCCGCTGGCTAGCTCTTAATCAAATGCCATTCAGTCGTTTGATTGGTTGGCTGTCATAGATTACCTTACTTCTTATAGTTTTACCTGATGTGATACAGAAAAATCATCACCTGTACAGCTGTTATGAACGATGGACATTGAGGTGGCTAACGACGTCATTTCCTGTCCACAGCGTGTCCAATCAGCATCGTTGGGCTGGTTTCTTATGGCTCCTTGTTGCGGCTGTGTTGTGTTTTCTCCACCGCTGCGTGCTTGTATCTGTTTGAGACAGTTACATTGAGCATGTATCAGTTGTGTCATATTTGCTAAATTAGCCACAATCAGTGCGTTTACATGGGAAGTTTAATTCCTCTTTAATTCAGAATTAAAGTTAAAGCCAAATAAAAGTTACCATGTAAACACTTAATTCCATATGAAAATGTCAATTCCGAATTAACTTAATTCCGAAGTAAGTGGCTGGTTTATTCCCATTTTAATTCTGAATTAAATAATTCCGCGGCCATGTTTACACTCATTCCTGTTTAAATTAATTCCCGTCTTTCTGCGCATGCTAGTTCTCTTGCCCGTCTGTCGCGATGACGCTTATATTCCGCGCTGGGCTTGTTTTCAAAACAAAGTTTCAAGATGGCAGCACGCAGTAAACGGTGTTTAAGAGCAGAGACTATTTATTTAATAAATAGCTTGGAGGAACTGGAAATAATTAAAAGAACAGATGGCAGGAAACATAAAAATTGTGAGCTTTTCAAAGCGGCCAGGTTAAATGAAGGAGGTTTCACAGATAGAGACGCCACCCAGGTCAAAAATAAGTGAAATGTCGTTGCTAACCGAGTTAGCTAAGTTTGTTTTCTTCCGGTAGACGTAAAGACGTCCGCCCCCCCCATCCAATCAGAACCCTTCCCAACCCCCAGACCTAAAGCGGAGTTGGATAAAGCCGGACAAACGTGTTTTCCATGTAAACCTCAATTCGGAATTACTATTTCCACGTAAACTCGAAGGAAAATAGTTTAATTCGGAAAATTTAATGTTGAATTATTAATTCCGAATTAAAAAACATCATGTAACCGCAGCCAGCGTCTGCTTGTTCTGTTTGCAGGGTTCTTCAGTCTCCAAATCAGACTGAATGAGATCAACGATCGGTAGCTTCAAAGATCCGTCAGCGTCAGTCGGTCTGATTGACCCACAGAAAGTGTATCTGATCACCTCCTCGGCATCCGTCCATTTTCTTACACAAGCCGGCTGCTCTCATGGATGAATCGCTCTCAGCACATTTAACCTTGCCAGCCTCCCACCAAGCCCCCCCCCCCCCCCCCCCCCCCCCCCCCCCCCCTGAGTCCAGGCAGGATTACTAACACCACCCTCGCCCTCTGCTCCTCTCCCTCCAAAACTATATTTATTAACTTTTCACATGTCCTCACTTTACATCAGGGGTTTTCTTGCTCTGCAGCCTTATTGAACTCATCCCCACTGTGTGTGTTCTTGGAACTGTGAGTCACCGAGGAGGATCTTTATTACAATATAGACAGACAACTTTTATTCGTCTCCCGTTTCCAAGAAAGAGATATCAGGATCAGTCACGCTTTATTGAGAAAATAAAAAGGCCAACGGGCTTTTGTTCCCTGGATTCTTGGTGTGAACCAAAAAAATGAAAGTGGAACCCTGCTGGAGTCCAAGCCATGAGGGGTAACCAGGTTATTTCAATCAAGAGAAGAGAGGACGGGGATAAACTGAGCTCCAAACCGCGGGAACGTTGCAGGAAGAAGCTATGTGCATTAGTTCTTTGGAGCCATTTTGATCCTTTCAAATAGTAATTTTTCTAAAACATAGACCGCTTTTTCTTTTTTCATCCTACAGACCATACTGCGTCGATGATTTCTCACGTGTGTTTGTGTGTGTACGTCCTTTTATGCATCTGCCCGCATACGCTAGCAACACAAAGCGAGCTAGTGGCCATCAGACTGAAAAGCAAACAATTTTGCTGAAGAGGAAGTGAGTTATCTTTTGGAAACCTTGTCATGACGTTCACACGCACACACACGCACACACACACTAACGCAGATGGCGCTACGGCTACACACAGAGGCATAGTTGATCCTGTTCGGACGTTAGGACCGCGGCGGGATCAGGGCCGCTGCGTAAACACGCCTAAACTAAACACAGCGGGAAATCCCAACAACCATCAGGGACCTCCAGTCTAACCATGATCATCCTCGCTTCACAGTTGGGACGGAGCGCTTTTTTTTTTCTTCCTAAAGTTAAAAATCATAGTTAACTTTTCCACAATGGTTCCTGTGCTAATCTAGCTATCTAAACTAATATCAGGCCGTAACATTCATGCATCTAAAGCTAACTCGGGTGATCAAACGTTCAGTTCCAAATACAGTCATGGAAAAAGTGATTAGACCACCTTGTTTTCTTCAGTTTCTTGTTCATTTTAATGCCTGGTACAACTAAAGGTACATTTGTTTGGACAAACATAACGATAACCACAAAGATTGCTCATAAGAGTTTTATTTAAGAGCTGATATCTTACCATTTTCATTGGTTTTCTTGATTATAACCTAAATCACTTAAGTTTTTACATCAATAGCTATGGCGTTGTACTGCCAAAAACACTGCTTTTATGCATTCAGTGTTTTCTTTTCTGTCTGTTTTAGTCACATGATGACGTTTAGTGGTACCAGTATGGAAGTATTTCTGTGCCACCTGAGTTTGAATACGAATTTTTAAGATTGAAAATTTTCAGCATCAAAATCAGACTTTGAATTTTAAAAAACATCAGATTTCTAGCACTGAATTTTTTTTTTGCCTCTGAATTTTATTTTGTTAAAAATAAATTCAGTGTTTAAAAAAATTGTTGTCTTAAAATATTCAGTTTTTCAAAATTCAACATGTAGAGAAATTCAACACCCCAAAAAATTCAGTCTGATTTTGATGCTGAAAAATTTCAATCTTAAAAATTCGTATTCAAACTCAGGTGGCACAGAAATACTTCCATATACCAGGTATTAAAATGAACAAGAAAGTGAAAAAAAAATAGTGGTCTAATAATTTTTTCCATGACTGTATTTCATCATCGCTCTCAAAATCACACCTGGCTAGTACGTTGCTCTCATTTGTCATTTTTTTAAACTTTCTGCAAAATCTGAAGAACCTGATGAATCATTCTGTGTTCGCCATTATGGTCCAGCTTCATCGATCAATACATTTCAAGCTGCAGTTCAGTTGAGCGTTTGAACAGATTTAGCAGCGATCACGGACTGGACACCAGTAAAGGATCACGTCCATCCAGTTTGGGGGTTCAGGATGGTTAAACCCCAAACAGAAACCATTGCACACGACGCTGTGGACGTCTCCATTTCTGAGACAACAGTAAGTCATTATTTCACATCAGTCGAAGGTCTTGCACAGTTTTCTTTGTTCCTTTCAGAGAGAGCTGTCTCTCTTCTCTCCCTGCCAAGATGCCTAACTGGCATCCAAACTAAACTTCAAGGTGAGGCGCCTGTTTGATCCACCGGACAACATCTCCGTTCCAAACTTCTACATGAGTTATTATATCAGCTTTACAATGTCTAGATGTACTGGAGCATCTCTTGATTTGGGAGCATTACCATAGTAATCCTCTTAGTGGTGGGAAAGTAGTTTAGTGAGCCCATTCTTTATGAGAGCTGCACAAATGGGAGGATCACGTTAGTCTTAGGGGCCCCGGGCGGGGGGGGGGGGGTGGGTGGGGGGGGGGGGGGGGGGGGGGGGGGGGGGGGGGGGGGGACGGGAGGCCGCCCGTCTCGCTCTCCAAAAACTTTCCACCCGGGATGGTAGAGTTGTGTGAACCCACTGACTCCCCTCTCACCTCCACCGGGCCGTTGTAGCGGCAGAGATGGAAGACAACTGGGCCAAAGGTTGCACCTCCAACCTAAAAATTAAAACTTAAATTTCTCACAACTAGAATTTTCACATTACACAAACGAAGTCTCGGGTTTTAAGGGAAGCTGCAGAAGCTCACTGATCTCTGAATATTAAAATGTAAAATGTTGAAATGGTAAGAACTGTTGATAATGTTATGAGTTACACTTGCAAGCTATTTAGTTATGATTGGAAAATGAGGTAGAATGAATGTAACTCATATTAATGTTTGTTAACATTAGATTTCACTTTCATGCTTAGTGCTGGGCGATATGGAAAAAATCATATATCACGATATGGACTATTTTATATCACGATAACAATATATATCACGATATACCATAATAAAGTATGTTTTCAGTTATTCTCTGAAAAGTTTGACAAAAATTTAATTGCTTACTTTTCAACTTTATTTTGAAAGGACATTTAGCTGAACTGTCACAAACATACATTTTAGTGCAGCAAAAACAGGTAGGTACAGAGGTACAGTAGCTTTCACATTTTTTTTAAAGTGCACAACAGTTTCTGAGAGGAAAAACACATTTTTGCACTGAAGTTCAGCTATAAAAAATAAACACAAATTATTTTTCAACTTTCTGAAATCTGTAACCTTGTAGTGCAAAGTTTGCAAACCAATATAAAGTGTCTAAAGTAAACATCAGGGTTGAAGAGAACTCTGTTTAAGGCATTAACAATCAAATTTATCGTTGCAGGTTATTTAATTACATATTTGCTGTAATAATTGATAAAATTAGGTTAGAAACGATAGAAACGATAGAAGAGAAATGGCACGATACACACTTTTCTATCGTCCCCACGATATGTATCGTCATATTGCCCAGCACTATTCATGCTTGCAGAAACTTACGGTGCACACATTAGGTTACTTTAAAAATATTATTGTTTTCAGTACTAGACTGATCACTGGTATATTTTCATGAACTTTAATTAATTACTAGTGATGTAACTGAATGACAGGCGAATCTTGTTGATGAAGTCGAACCATAGACTGTACAAGAAGAACTGGACAAATCCCCTGTGATGTCACCCAAACCTCTTTCTCATTTAGCTTATATACCAACCCTATGATGGTAATTTATATTACTTTACATTTGTTCTGAATAAATCTGTCCAAACATCCTTATTTCAACTGTTGCTCCTGAAAGACGTTTAGTGGTACCAGGTATTAAAATGAACAAGAAAGTGAAGAAAAAATGGTGAAGAAAAAAAATAATTTTTTCCATGACTGTATATATATATATATATATATACATATATATACACACAAATACACAGGTAGTTCTAAATATATAACTGCCTGAAGTTAAATGTTTCATTGTTGGAAAATAACAATAATAGAAAATATTGTCTCATTACCAACTAATAATATAATAATAATAATAATAATAATAATAATAATAATAATAATATAATAATAATAATAATAATAATAATGATAATGATATACATGAAAGTTTTATCAACCATAAACACATGTAGGCTAATAACCCAGTCAGGAATTGGGTAATAAGGTGAAATAAGCAGAATAAAATACATCTAAAAGTTATTATAAGCCAGGCTTAAAATGTGACACTTTAAAAAAAAAAGGGGGGGAAAAAATAAGAATTACAAGCAGGGGTCCCTGGGCTAAAAAAGGTTGAAGACCCCTGGTTTAGACCGAGGGCCAATTTCAGGGTTCGGAAATTGAACACTGAAGTGCTGAAACATGTAGTTCTTTGAATGACCACGAGAGCCTGGCTTTAATTTCTATTGACCCCCCATGTCCCCATTTATATATATGTAACGTAACACAGTATACTGATGTTCTTTTGAGCTGACAAGAGGTCAAAAGTTTCAGTTTCACCACTTACGCAGCTCCGCCTGCTTGGTTTTGTGTAACTGTACATGTCTGTTTGTGTATTTGTCCGTGATAGTGGAGCTCTTAAAACATGAATTGGGTCTTAATGTTCCCCAGAACCAGAAGGGAGAAAAAAATAAAAAATAAAAAAAAGTAATTTGGAGGTGATTCGGTTCACAGCGCAGGTTAAAGGAGTGCACTGTTATGACAGAGTGGAGTCCAGTTACTGGATTAAGAAGATGTAGCGCACACGCACAACTCTAAACACCACTTCCAGCCTCCCTCCCGTGTGAAATGTAATTTTTTAAAAACAGAATCTGTAACGGCGCCCTGAACTAACTGGGCGATACTGGGAACTTTGATATCGATCCAATACCAAGTAAATACAAGGCCAATATCGCCGATATCGATACCAATACCGATACTGATACTTTTTCATATTAAGCTTAATCTATCATGAACTTTTGTGATTTTTGTCTTTGGGTTATTTTGTTAAAGCCAAGAATAGAATTTCTTCAAACTTTATGTCTTCAACATTTTGTGTAAAAATTCATTGGAGTTGAATTTCTGTTCATGTTTTTTTCTCGTCCACCTTTAATATTATATCTTTTAATACTTGTGTTTTTTTTTTTGCACTGTGTGCACTTTCCTGTAGCTTTAACTCTATAAATGTCCGTGTTGTGTGATAAACAAAGGATTATCTAATGTTATTTTAATGTTATTTTATTATATCACTTTATTACATTATTACAGTTTTATTATCACTTTATTACATTATTACAGTTTTATTATTACAGTTTTATTATTACTGGTTTTGCACACTGTTTTTGTCTACTTACTTTTTATTTAGTGTCTTGTTTTGCACACTGTTTTTAGTCTATTTATTGCCTATTTAATGTCTATTTAATGTCCTGTCTATTTATGTATATTTTTGTATCTGCTGCAACAAGCCAATTTCCCCTCGGGGATTATTAAAGTATTTTCAATTCAATTCAATTATCTTAAATAACACCTTTCAATGGGATACATGACATGTACTGGGTTATTTCAACGTCTTAATTATGTTTTTTTGAGTTGGCTCCAGTAACGTATGACTTAAGTATTTTTGAAAGTTGATAGAAACTAATGCTGAAGACGACGACTCTCATCTACCTGAATGCTCTCTGTTGGAAATTAAAAAGAAAAAAGAAAAAAAAGCTTGAGTATCGATCTTTTTACATGAGTATTGTTCGATATCAATACCGGCGTTGGTATCGATATTATCGATATTTGGATCGATCCGCCCACCTCTAACTCATAGAGCTCCGCTGGACATCATGTCAGCAGGAGTAAGTTTTGGACAGTGTTGGAAGAGCTAATTCATCTCCACAACTATAAAGCTTCCTTTGACCTGCATTAAAAATGCAGTTTTTTTTTTAAATTGGTCCAATTAACCAGTTACTTTGTAAAGCCTGAAGCTCGTCATAAACTCCACGAGCTTAAGGAGAGTGGAATCAATGGAGGAACAGTGTTTCCGGGGGTCTTAGGGTACTTGTACACCAAAAGCTGTGAACACAGCGCTGCACCCCATTCGCTCGCAGTTCAGTTCGGGGGACCTCCGTCAGGAATGCTCCAAGTCTGGACTGTCGGCCAGTTGCGGCCCGTGTTCAGATTTCCATTCTGCATCTTTGATCAGAGCCCAAATTGAAATTATGAAAACGCAACCTTTTTTTGTTTTTTTTTTATATCCAATTCAAAATAAAATAACTAGGGCTGGGCAAGTTAACGCGTTATTATCGCGTTAACTCATTAATTTATTAACGCCGACATTTATTTTATCGCGCGTTAACGCATGTTGCTCACATGCTTTTGTTTTGAAAAGTCTGTTTCTGGCTGCTGCGGAACCGGAAAAGAATTGGCGCAAAAACATGCAGAAAAGCTAAAAACAGACATGGAGAACGGTAAAAATCTGTGAACTTTTCAGTTCAGGTAGCAATATTAACAATTCTGTCTAAAAAATAATAATTCTGGACTGCAACAAAACTTTGTGGTCATTCCTCCATGTTCCATCAGATCTGCTCCATGTGTTCACTGTCCTGCTGTTCTCTAGCTGGTTACTGCAGTGCGGCTCCATCTAGTGGCTCAGATGTGTAATGACAACAGAAAGTCCAGTCCTCCATTATAAAACTAATTCAGTTCTGTGGCCCGTTTTTTAATTTCGTATTTTTGATCCAAGTCTAAAATTGAAATATAAAAAAACAGGCATTTTTTTGTTTTTTGTGTTAGATTTAAAAACGAAAAATGTAATAAGATGTCACTTTTTTTTTTTTTTTTAATTTTTGATTGACAATTGAAAATGGAAAGAATGAATGATAGACAGATTGGTAAAGTTACTGAACTTTAACATGGACATTTTCATTTTAAAGTTCTCCCAGACGGAGGATTCAACAGAAACAAGGTTATTTGTAACAACTGACAAGTTGAACTCCCCGTTAAAAGTTTCTGCTGTTACCTCAGAAATTACCTGTTTTAATGTTCTGATTGTGCTGAGACACAATCATTTTGTTGAATTTTGTTTGTAGACTTTTTTTTTTTAATTTTTTATAAAAACAGGATGAGATTAAGCTTTATTTCATTTTCAATTTTTTAAGATGAGATTTACACTAAATATATGTTACTGACAAGTGCTGATGTTAAAAGTGTTTGAACAACAAATGTTATGGCACTTTCGTTCATATGGCAGCAGAACATTTCAATAAAAGTGCATTTTACACTACTTTTGAATTCATTATTTGATTTTTCGTATACAATGCGATTAATCGTGATTAATCAGGGAAATAATTGCGATTAATCGCGATTAAAAAATTTTTGATGGTCAGTTGAAAAACAAAAGAACGAGTGATACACGGATTCATATGGCCCTCAGTGTTTCCTCTGAATAAGATAACTGTTATTTTCCTGATCACGTGTGTTGAATTTAGAAGTTTACAGTGAGTATTTAATAATCTGTAATGTTTCAAATGAACCAAGATATCTTCAATCTCCCTGTAAGATTTTTTTTCCCCAGACAGACTTTTTCTTCTTTTTATGTGGTAAATGTAAAACTTGTTCAGATTTATTTGTGTTCTATGTGAAGAAATTAAATGTTTTTAATATGTAATAAAAATGTCATTAAATAGTTCTTTTGCACTTATTGTTAATGGTTCAAAAAATGTCAGGCTGAATAATCGGCCCCCACAATTCACCTCACCAAGTCACCTGACCTGGGTTTGACCTTTGACCAGTGTAGCTGATACACCTGCCTTGACTCACATGTGAGCTTTAGCTCCTCCCATTCCTAATCAATATGACGTAGCTCCGCCCTTTACAGCATGAACAGCTTCAACTCTCCTGGGAAGGCTGTCCACCAGGTTTAGGAGTGTGTTTATGGGGATTTTTGACCATGATGACTGAGCTAAAAGCTAACATTGATCTGAGAAACTGTTCTCTGCACCTGAGAGGCTTTTGCTCCCACATATTCCTTTTTTTAAGTGTAATTTCAGCTACTGATGAATGTATTTACTGACAAAGTAGAGATTGTTGCTTCTCAGGACTTCACGGGTTACTGATCTTGAACCAAATCATCATTATAGTCACATGTTGACTGGATTGAAATAACATGTTTTTCTCTTAATATCTTCGTAGGCATGAAAATCAAATCAAATGAACCTAAATGAGAAAAATAAATCTAAATAAACATCCAGCTACTGTCTGGAAAAGTCTATTTTTCCACTCTTCATAACTCCAGCTTCTTCCAGCTTTTTCTGACTCATCTTATTCCATTTAAACAAACACGGTTCAGTTCAGAGATTCATTTTTCACATAGCTAGCATGTAACAAAGCAGAGCGAGGTCTGAGGTTATCAGCTTCCTGTTCGTCTGTGGTCGTCTCGGTATGGTCGTGCCTGTTCAACACAGGATGTGCTCTAGATGCCTTCACCGTGACAGTTTCCCGCCTGCCGACAGAGACGAAGAGAAAACACTGATGTTAGAAGGAGTTTCTGGTGGTTTTAAACGCTGACTGTAAACGGCCTACAGCGTGACTTAAAGCGCCCGTTGCCAAGGCGATCTAATATTTGAAAGAGTGCTTATCATGTTCTCAGTAAAATTAGCTTTTTTTCCCCTCCAGGCAGGGATTATATTAGCAACCAGAACCCACCACAAAGAAGTACAGTGAGGGATTCTTATCACATGATTATAAATAGGATTTAGCATAAATCCCACACATAATAATGAACATACACACCCCAGCTTGGCAGAGAAGAAATCCTGTGAAAAATAATTTATGAAACGTCAATATTTCTCATATTTTTAGACACAATCAAGCAGCTCAGAAGGTTTCTCAAGACAAACGAGCCTATTTTAAACCACCATGTTGGTGTCATATTGGCGCGGCGGGCCTATTCTTAGAAAGGACCGGGACCGCCGGGTTTATGGTGCATGTGTGCCACTATGAGTGCAGGCATTTAGCAGCCCGGTGTGACAGAGGACGTATGACTGATTGATTTCTCGTGTGCATGCTAACCTTTCATCTCCGGGCCGGCGCTGACCCAACAGAGACGACGTTAGCTTCGCCAGGCACCGGAATAGTGTTTTTACATAAAAAGGGACCAGCGTCTCCCAAACACGGCGGGAAAGAGGAAACACTATCTAGGTTTGCATAAGCTGTGAAATCCAATATGGCTGAACAACAACAGGGGGAAGCAGGTGAGGGATGATGGTGTTAGACGGGCGGGAAAAAAAAAAAAAAAAAAAAATTGGCGAGCTGCTGTTTCACAGCTCTTCCAGAACATTTCCTCAAAGGTCAGGATTGTTTATGTGTCATTTCACATCTTATGTAACCTGGTTTCAGCCAGGTGTTAATACGCTGACAGAGCCCGTGACCTACTTTTGAATTCCTGATAATATTCAAAGGTACTAAATCATCTTCTCAAAGGAGGCCTTTCTGTGGATGCGAATGATTGATCAAAAAGACGATCCATTCCTGTTCAGGTGTATTTATTAGAGGTGCACGATAACTAACGGGCCGATAACAGGAAATTATGACGTCATCCCGATAAGTCCAATATAACGACGAATAGCCCCGATAACGGGGCGGCAGTGAATGTTATGTTCAAGTGACGTCGGCATAATCAGAAAAACGATTACTCAATCAGGAAAATCAAGAATACCCCCTCATGCCAGAAAACAACTTGTTAACTCGGTCATAATTTTAGTAGTTGCTGACTTGAATTGATATTCGCAGTATTTTCCCTCATGTTACACATAAAAAAAGAAAAAAATAGAAAAGGCTGAAAGAACGACTAGCAAACGAGGAAATGTGGGAATTTACGTTACACCTTGAATGCAGCCTGCAGCACAGCGCTGATCACAACAAACATGGCGGCGTGGAACTTCGTTAAAGTTTCAGAAGAAGATAGTTTGGTGGTTATTTGTGACGAATCCTCCGAGTGAATTCTACGAGGAGGGAAGCACAAGCTTTAATACGTAAAACCTGATTGGCCACCTATAACATAACAATCGCTTCCATGGAGTTTTGAAATCGCGCTAACGTGAGCTAACGGAAGCTAATGCTAACGTGTGCAAGCCAGCAGCAGTCTCTCCTCTCCCTCATTCCTCTCATCTAAAGCTTCCATGAGATTAAAAATAAAAACTACTGAACCTCATTTACTTTAATTAAAGATATTAATGTAAATGGACCACAAGCCAAAATCCTTTAAATGTTAATCTTTTTCAGTTTGTAATTCTGATGCATGTATTTCCATCAGTTCAAGGAGCCTTTATTTTTTATATCAGTCAGTAATGAACCTTATTTAAGTTAATGTGAGATATCAAATAGGTTTGTTTGATAGATTTAATGAAAATGTTTGAGAGGCTTGACAATAGTTTTTCATTGGAAAAAATAAATATCTGTTCATTTAAAAAGTCAAAACTATTTTTGATTTTGGTTATAGTATTGATGTAATGATCTTAGGTATATGTGTGTGTTATCAGTTATCGGTATCGGCCTTTAGGAGCTGAAAGTTATCGGTTATCGGTTTTAAAAAACAGTTATCGTGCATCCCTAGTAATTATGACAGCTGAACGTTTCGCAGGAGATCTTTAAGGCTAAACTTCAGGTTGTCGTTGTTTATCGTTGTTGTTGTTTATCGTTGTTGTTGTTTATCCTGGCTGGTTCGATTATCTTTAAAAATGCAGAAGTGCCAAAAACATGCAGTCCTTCAACTGGCCACTGGGGGCAGACTCCAGTTTCCACTTGCTGTCATGTTAAAATGTCCAACTTTACGGCGTAAATAGACACATTTACAGCCTGGTTTTGGTCTCCACAGAAGGATTTCACATTCATGGCAAGTGTGTTGGTGCCTCATCAGTTAAAATCATACTGGGCTGCCAGTCTACGACCAGTTAAGGGTGCGGTTCTTCCTGCTCATCCCAACCGCAGATTGCTTCAGTCGTCTGGTATCTAGATCCGACTGGCTGCCAAATGTTCGCCGTTGCTCCAGTGGAGCTCGTTAGGAGCTGGCAGCCCTCATTTCAGATGTAATTTTGGTTGCGACATCTGAAATGAGGACAGAATCAGCCAGAACGAATGTAAGCTAATGCTAGTTAGGGTCAAAGCTCAGCGGGCTAACTCGTGGTAACTGAGGTTAGTTGGGCCCGTTCGGACCAACTGTTCGTTTGAATTAACCACAGTTGAGCAGCTTCTGCTAACATGGCGTCCACCTCTGCCCGGAAAACCTGTGGGTGACATCACAGAGGGTTTGTCCAGTTCTTTTTGTACACGGGCAGGAGAGCCATCGATTATAGAATTGTTTAAAGTGAAACTGAAAAACAAAGCAAAGTAAAGTAAAGTGAACCGGATCATGTAGAACAACCAGAACTCCCACTTCTTATCTTTTCGGCCTCACATCTTTTCCTTAAATTAGACCAAAACTAATTGTTCCAAAGTAAAATATTTAGAAACTTTTTTTTTTCTGTAATATTTTCTTGGTAACATCAAACCATTTTTCTATTTCTAACTGTATTTCTAACTGCAACAGGGGGCTTGAATCTTTAAGGTTTTAGCTCATTTCTGAGCTAAAACCTGAACCCAACTGATTTCAGTGAGAACGGAGGTCTGTGTCGACAGGTGCGACAGGTGCCTTCAGACACTGTTATGTAACAGATTCGCCTTATCTGAACTGCCTGTTTTATTTATTTATTTAGTAAAATTGAAGTCAAAAAGGAAAAAAAAATGTGTAGGCAGTAGTAGCCCCCATGATCCATCCACTTTTATATTATATTATATTACATTATATTAGATTAGATTCAACTTTATTGTCATTGTAAAGTACCAAAACTCAAAATAATTGAATTAACAGGTAATAGTCTATAACCCTTTTCAGATTAATGTGCTGGAACAACTGCTTCTCTAAGACCATTGCTAATATCTTTCCCCGTTGGTGTTGTATTAACACACATAATGTTATAGTGGTACCTGTTGGTAAGTCGGACTGACCCGATATTAAGAACCACGACAATAATATCATTTGATCATGTTTTTACAAACACTAAAAAATATTTTATGAAAAGAGATGCACATGACTGTCGCTGTGTTGTAACACTCTTTAACGTATTAAAGTAGCTTATGCCTCAAAACTTCTCAATCAATGAGCCATTTAAATCTGCAGGGTTCTGTGACATCACAGATCCAGCTTCCTGTTCTTTACCGCCGTCCAGCTGCGGTCGCTGCTTCCTTTGGAAACACGAAGGCCCGTTTTAAATCAGAGGCTGAAAAAGGTCTGACGGGGTGGAGCTGAATGTCTGACTCCGCCCCCTTCAACCGACTGCTACCAACAAACCAGTAATGACATGCTTGAAAGGGGTGGAGCTGAATGTCTGACTCCACCCCCTTTAACTGACTGGTACCAACAAACCAGTAATGACATGGTTGAAAGGGGGTGGAGCTGAATGTCTGACTCCGCCCCCTTTAACCGACCGCTACCAACAAACCAGTAATGACATGGTTGAAAGGGGGTGGAGCTGAATGTCTGACTCCGCCCCCTTTAACCGACCGCTACCAACAAACTAGTAATGACATGGTTGAAAGGAGGTGGAGCTGAATGTCTGACTCCACCCCCTTTAATCGACCGCTACCAACAAACCAGTAATGACATGGTTGAAAGGGGGTGGAGCTGAATGTCTGACTCCGCCCCCTTTAACCGACTGCTACCAACAAACCAGTAATGACATGGTTGAAAGGGGGTGGAGCTGAATGTCTGACTCCACCCCCTTTAACCGACCGCTTCCAACAAACCAGTAATGACGTGGTTGAAAGGGGGTGGAGCTGAATGTCTGACTCCGCCCCCTTCAACCGACTGCTACCAACAAACCAGTAATGACATGCTTGAAAGGGGTGGAGCTGAATGTCTGACTCCGCCCCCTTTAACCGACTGCTACCAACAAACCAGTAATGACGTGGTTGAAAGGGGGTGGAGCTGAATGTCTGACTCCGCCCCCTTCAACCGACTGCTACCAACAAACCAGTAATGACGTGGTTGAAAGGGGGTGGAGCTGAATGTCTGACTCCACCCCCTTCAACCGACTGCTACCAACAAACCAGTAATGACGTGGTTGAAAGGGGGTGGAGCTGAATGTCTGACCCCCCCTTTAACCGACCTGCTACCAACAAACCAGTAATGACATGGTTGAAAGGGGTGGAGCTGAATGTCTGACTCCGCCCCCTTCAACCGACTGCTACCAACAAACCAGTAATGACGTGGTTGAAAAGGGGGTGGAGCTGAATGTCTGACTCCACCCCCTTAATCGACTGCTACCAACAAACCAGTAATGACGTGGTTGAAAGGGGGTGGAGCTGAATGTCTGACTCCCCCCCTTCAACCGACCGCTACCAACAAACCAGTAATGACATGGTGTGAATGTGACCAGTAATGAATTGAAAGGGGTGGAACTGAATGTCTGACTCCGCCCCCTTTAACGACCGCTACCAACAAACAGTAATGACGTGGTTGAAAGGGGGTGGAGCTGAATGTCTGACTCCGCCCCCTTCAACCGACTGCTACCAACAAACCAGTAATGACAACCGACTGCTACCAACAAACCAGTAATGACGTGGTTGAAAGGGGGTGGAGCTGAATGTCTGACTCCGCCCCCTTCAACCGACTGCTACCAACAAACCAGTAATGACGTGGTTGAAAGGGGGTGGAGCTGAATGTCTGACTCCGCCCCCTTCAACCGACTGCTACCAACAAACCAGTAATGACGTGGTTGAAAGGGGGTGGAGCTGAATGTCTGACTCCGCCCCCTTCAACCGACTGCTACCAACAAACCAGTAATGACGTGGTTGAAAGGGGGTGGAGCTGAATGTCTGACTCCACCCCCTTTAATCGACTGCTACCAACAAACCAGTAATGACATGGTTGAAAGGGGGTGGAGCTGAATGTCTGACTCCACCCCCTTTAATCGACCGCTACCAACAAACCAGTAATAACATGGTTGAAAGGGGGTGGAGCTGAATGTCTGACTCCACCCCCTTTAATCGACCGCTACCAACAAACTAGTAATGACATGGTTGAAAGGGGAGCTTTTGAACTGTAACAGTGGTATTTTAACTAAAGCTGGACCTTTACGTTAAAGGACAGAAATATAGATTTCTTTTTTTGCCAACATGATGCAATGAGCCACATGACTGTTCCTTATTCCACTTATGTGTTCACCCACTTCATGTCATGGGAACAGAAAGTGTTTGGCTCCCGACAAAGAGTATAAAACTGCTCAATCTGAAATCAGACAGGTAAAAACGGCACAAACACTCAGAGGCTCATGGGCTTATACATTCCTTTGCATACATAACCGCATTTACAGGAAAAATCAAATTCAAAAGAATGGTATTGTAATGAAAGATTAACTCCTGGCTAAGCATTTAACCCTCTCTATGAATATACTGATTACTGTAGTCCTGCTAAAAGACAGGTGAGGACGAGGACGTGTTTGTCTTTAGCATCCCGTAATGAGACGCTCAACAGGAACATAAAGTTGTTTTTTGTTCTTCAAGCATCATATGCTTACACGGAAGGAAATTATTTATTTTTTCACTCAGCAGGGTAAAAACCGCTTGATAAAAATCAGAAGATGAGACTAGTTTCATAATAACCTGTTTCTGTTACAATAGAACAATAGAAGAACAATAGAGAGGAAGCTGAATATCTCTGTCGTCTCAGTTTATTCCACATTCTTCACATTTCTGTCGTCTTTATGACATTGACGTTCTTGTCATCGTCATGTTCATGGTAGTAAGCAGCTGCTCCCTTATTCCTTTTCTTTAGAGCGAAGTTTAACACTTGTATGTGATGATATTGATTGATTACTGACATCATCATTATTTAATTATTTATACTGACTCCACCAACGTACAGTTAAATGATGTTTAAGATTGACTCAATACCGTTAGCATTGGATGTTATGAACATTTGATTTTTTTTATTTTAATGTCAAAGTCTGTCAAACAATTTGTTTATCTCCCGGAGGAACTGTAATTGCAATCTCATGTCAATCATGAAATGGAAATTGAAATGTATGTAAGGGTCTTTTTTTTGTTTTTTTTAAATAAACAACAGACAGCAATAATAATAATAATAATAATTATAACAGGTGTTAAGTCTTGTTGTGGAGGCTGATGGCTGCTGGCAGGAATGATCTTCTGTATCTTTCCGTCTTGCAACGGACCTGAAGAAGCCTCTCACTGAACACACTCTGTTGTTTGATCACTGTGTCGTGGAGAGATGAAGAGTCCTCCATCATCTTCATCAGCTTGTGCAGCATTCTTTTTTGTACAATCAGCTCCAGCAGCTCCAGAGTTACACCCAGCACAGATCCAGCTTTCCTGATCAGTTTGTTGATTCTCTTCAGGTCTCTGGTTCTGGTGCTGGTTCTGGTTCTGGTTCTGGTTCTGATGCTGCTGCCCCAGCAGATGGCTGCAAAGCTGATTGCACTTTCAACAACAGACCTATAGAAGATGTGCAACATCTTGTTGCAGACATTAAAAGATCTCAGCTTTCTTAAAAAGTACAGTCTGCTCTGACCTTTCTTGTAGATGTATTCTGTGTTGCATTTCCACTCCAGTCTGTTGTCAAGCTGAACTCCAAGATACTTGTTTCCTCCACCACCTCCACCTCCTTTCCCAGGATGGAAACATGCTGTGTTGATTCTTGCTCCTCTGAAGTCGACAATCATCTCCTTAGTTTTGCTGGTATTTAATACAAGATGATTGTTACTACAACCATTTCACAAACTGGCAGATCAGTTCTTTTGTACTCTGCTTCTTGTCCGTTGCTGATACACCCCACACAACTGCAGAGTCATCAGAGTATTTCTGCAGATGACAGGACTCAGAGTTGGACTGGAAGTCAGAGGTGTAGAGCGTGAAGAGAAATGGTGAGAGAACAGTTCCTTGTGGTGCTCCAATGCTGCTGACCTCCATCTCAGACACACAACCTTTCAGTCTCACAAACTGTGGTCTGTTTGTGAGGTAGTCATAAATCCAGGAGGTTGTGGAGGAATCCACCTGGAACTGATGGAGCTTCTCACATAACAACGCAGGCTGAATTGTATTAAAAGCACTTGAGAAATCAAAGAACATGACCCTCAAAGTGCTGCCTGATTGGTCCAGATGAGAGTGGGCTCTGTGAAGCAGGTAGATGATGGCGTCTTCAACCCCAAGCCCATTACGATATGCAAACTGTAATGGGTCCTGAAAGGTGCTGACCTGCTTGTTGAGGTGGACCAGTAAGAGTCTCTCCAGGACTTTCATGATGTGAGATGTCAGGGCAACTGGTCTGTAGTCATTAGGTTCAGCTGGTTGTGGTTTTCAATTAATATTCAATGAATACCTCAGGAAATTAAATTAACCTTTAAAACAACATAATAATTCAGTGTTTTACCACGTGCAGTTCATCTGAGCTGAAATCAGCGTGAGGACGGGACGGGGAAACTTTGAATCGGCCCTAAAGGTTACTCAGTGAAACGTGACGCTGACGGCTCGTGACTGTTAACTTGTGATCAGCTGGCAAAACACAGCTAACCTCTTACATTTTTATTTTGTAAATAAGTGCAGGGAGGAACCAACAGTAAAGCTCATCTGCAATATTTATATCCTTAGAATAGCTCACTGGCACTACAAGCTAAGTGGCAAAAACCCGGCAGATAAAAAGGTCATGTGACACATTCCTCGTCGAGACCATTGAGTAGCTAAAGTGTAGCTGAGGATCCTGAATGTTCACTTTGTTTTGAGTTTCTCTCTTTTTTCTTCAACCGTTCTGAGTTAACAGGTTTAGATAAACTCATTTAAAAGCGTCTGAGGCCGCTTGTTGTCGCAACGTTGTTTAAGACCAGTTGATTAAAGAGACGGGCCAGACCTTTAAAATCATCTTTGAATGAAGAAAGTAGTTCAGCATTCCCTCAGTTCTTCTCCAGTTTCCTCCCCTCAGGTACATTTCCTGTCGTTCAGGTGCGTGGACTCCTGACAGGTCATGTATGTATTAGCTTACAGCACCTGAACAGGAACATCCAGAGAAGGTGTGAGAGCCAAACAAAGAGCCGCCCAGGTGAGCAAACAGGATACTCCATCATTGACTGGACGGCCTTTCAGAATTAAACTGAATCTTTCTATAGAGCCACCGGACCTGCTTCTGTGTTTGCTTTAATAAAGCAGCATCAGTGGATCTCCGTATGGACTTACATTAGAAATTCCAGACTGATGCCGTCTGATTCTTTTGACCCTGCTTGTACAATAACCTACATCGCCCCTTCTGGCTGTGACCGTTCCTGTCATGAAAATAATACAACTAAGCCATTTAAAATGACTATTTTAAAGGTTATTTTAAAGGTTCTGGCACGCATAGGGTTTAATATCGTCTCTATTTTCTCGCCACCACATGTATTGAGTCATGTAAATTAATACAGTCTAATAGAAAACATGAGAAGAAAGAGACATGTAGTCAATCAGTGCGTTTACGTGGGAAGTTTAATTCCTCTTTAATTCAGAATTAAAGTTAAAGCCGAATAAAAGTTACCATGTAAACACTTAATTCCATATGAAAATGTCAATTCCGAATTAAACTTAATTCTGAAGTAAGTGGCTGGTTTATTCCCATTTTAATTCCGAATTAAATAATTCCGCGGTCATGTTTACACTCATTCCTGTTTAAATTAATTCTCGTCTTTCTGCGCATGCTAGTTCTCTTGCCCGTCTGTCGCCATGACGCTTATATTCCGCGCTGGGCTTGTTTTCAAAATGGCAGCACGCAGTAAACGGTGGTCAAGAGCAGAGACGATTTATTTAATAAATAGCTTGGAGGAACTGGAAATAATTAAAAGAACAGATGGCAGGAAACATAAAAATTGTGAGCTTTTCAAAGTTGTAGCGGCCAGGTTAAATGAAGGAGGTTTAGCAGATAGAGACGCCACCCAGGTCACCCACCAGGTCAAAAATAAGTGGAAATGTTGTTGCTAACCGAGTTAGCTAAGTTTGTTTTCTTCCGGTAGATGTAAAGACGTCCGCCCCCCCCCATCCAATCAGAACCCTTCCCAACCCCCAGACCTAAAGCGGAGTTGGATAAAGCCGAACAAACGTGTTTTCCATGTAAACCTTAATTCGGAATTACTATTTCCATGTAAACTCGAAGGAAAATAGTTTAATTCAGAATTATTTATTTCCTAATTATTAATTCAGAATTAAAAAACATTATGTAACCGCAGCCAATGGTTCCGGTTCTCTGGTCTAACCTCAGCCAGACTTAGACGGAGCAGCAGCAGGTGGACTGCAACTGCAACGCTTCTGGTCTGGAAAGTTCTGGGGTGAAGGAGACTCACCTGAAGAAGCCCACCAGCTGAAGTTTCTGCCTATCATATTTTCTGTAAAAGAAGAGTTAATATGCTCTCTTAGGTCCTAATCCACAGCACAGATGTTAAACTCAATGAAAATGCAAAGTGTTAGATAGTTAAAGTGATGACAGCTTGCAACTGACAATAACAAATATACAAAAAAAACCCATCACTAATGATGCAGAAATTTATTGAATTTTAACACATGACGTACGTAAAAATTCATCCCTTGTACAGCTGTGGAGATATTTATTTGTTTTATTTTTTTTTCTACCAAGCTGTAAATATGATTATTTCAGCTGTGACTTTAATCATCTTAACATGGGGGCCAATGGAGATTGACTCGCTTTTGCAGCCCCTAGTGTTCGTTTCAGGTACTGCATGTTCCTGCTCTTCATGGATCGTCTCGGTTTAGCGAGTCACATGTCCGTCTGACGCCGGCCCGACCTTTGACACTGATCAAGTCTCAGGGACCGCTGTCTTCTGAAGACTGATGATGTCCAAGACAAATGAGCGACAAGTGATTGATATGCTCTCGTTATTTATCTGAACCAAATCTTGGTAGATAGATAAATAGATAGATTGATTGATAGATCTGTGTACCAGCGCTCTGCAGACTCAGGCTGAAACACATCCTGAGAAATACTGGACTGATTTATAAACACAGTTGGCATCGCGTCCTTTTTAAAGCTGGGAATCGTCTCGTAATGTCTGTTGAGAAACAAAAAGGCCTCCAGCTCAGACCTTTGAACTGAACAGAGTGTTCAGACGGATCGTTTCCACCACGAGAAGCTTCATCAATGTTTGACCGTCAGTGTGGAATGTAAACAATCTCATGACCCACAAACCTTCTGACACCTTCGTATCTTCCTTTTACTGAAGGGAACGAAACGTCACCAACACTCACCATCAGATAACACTTCTGCAGTTAAAAGATCATGTCATTTATGATTCCATAAATGTAATAATTAAATGTTGGAATGTAACATAAATATTGGAATGTATCCAGTCTAATAAAAGCAGTTGTTGTGTTGGGTTTGGTGACATTTCATTGATCAGAAGTTATGATGCAATCAGTAACTTAGATCAAATCAAATCAAATCAAACTTTATTTATAGAGCGCTTTTCATGCCTTCAGGCAACACAAAGTGCTTTACATAAAAAAAAAAAAAATAAAATAAAATAATAATAATGATGAAAAAAAAACAAACAATGCACATTAAAACAAAATAAAAGGCGTCACACACCCCAAAGTTGCAAAGCCATCCTCCCATTACCCCTCACCCCACCCATGCACCACAAACATAACAAAACTCCCTCTTTTCTTTTTTCTTTAGTCTCTTAAAAAAATAAAGAGGATAAAGTACTTCTATTTAAATAAATAAATATCAAGATATCAAAACGAATATAAAAAAATATATAAAAATGCTGCAAAGTCCTGAATAAAAGCATCAAGCAAAGAACTATTGATTGAATAACCTTCTTTGAGTAATTTAAAATAGAAAGTACTGCAAAAATATTATGAGCGTGACAGGAATGGCTTCTATAATCCAACAGGTTAAAATAACTCAGATCAAATGGCTTTACATGAAAAATGCAAAAGCTTTGTGTGTTTTGGATGTTACGCCAAACTAAATAGTGCTTAATTCCACAGTTTTGGTTCCATAAAAGTAAAGCTCGATGGCAAATCTGGACAACGGCTCTGTGAGGAGAAGCTTTTCTGTTTTATTGAGAGCAGATTCCTTATTTCCACTTTCAGATGCTGCATGCTCTCCCTTTTTTTATTTTATTTTATTTTATTTATTTAAAGGACCGTGTGCAGTGGCATTAAAAAGATGGCTGCTCCAGATTTAGCACCAAGCTAATTTCCATCTGTAGTCCTTAACACAGATAAACAGTAAGACAGGAAGGCAAAGAACATAAAATACAACAAAATAAAATCGCAAAAACAATTGGATAAATTTACAATAGCGTAAAAAACAATAAAAAATGACTACTCTTTACAATGCATCCTGTACAGAATAATGCGAGAATAAAATGAGCCCCTTAATGTGAGCAGGACTGGTTGCTGAGCAGCCAGTTTATGACTGCATGTGAAAAATTATATAATCTGGAATTGTCTTTATTCTGTCCATTCCGTACTTTTACGGCTTTAAACGAGAAGGCTGACTGAGAAAAGGCAGTCCTTCTTTTGGGAATGTTGCAGTCTCCCCTTGATGTTGATCTTAATGTTCGAGTAATTAAAGTTTTCAGAGGTGGTGGTGCAGCATCATGTATGATTTCGTGTACCAGACGGACATTAGAATATGTAATTAGATTATCAAAGCTTAACATTTTATACTTCTTTAGTATATTGCAATGATGGTACAGCCGCGTTTTTTTTTTTATCTAAGACTTTTAGGGCCTGATTATAGATCGATCTGAGTGGATTTAAGGTGGTCATGTTGGCCTGAGACCAGGATGATGGACAGTACAAGATGTGTGACACAATCAATGCATTTAAATCGGTTTTTGCAGCTTCAAACGCTGCACTCAACAAACTCATTCTCAAAAAGTCCACGCTTGCAGGCCGATGTGCAGGGCTTCGCCTCAAAGCTGTTCAGATTTCAAACAGCGATGCTGTTACGTAACTGCTGAGGTGCATGAACTGCACACGTACAGTATATTTGTAAAGTCCACCACTGATGAAGCGACAGTTTGTAATGTCAATAAAAATCATCTGCAAAATAATCAGGCTGCATTTTTATCGAGTCCCGTCATGTAACAACGCCGTGGTTTCTCTTCTCTCCATAAGTCCTTCCAGGAACTAATGGCAGAGATCATTTCAGCAGGTTAACTTCTGTTTCTGCAACCACCTTCGCTGCCGTTATTCTTATTCCAAAAAAAAGATGTAGACATTTGCAGTGAATTATTGCAAGGCAAGCTCGTTATACGTGCACGTCTGATGTAGGTCTGGCGGGTCAATGTTCTCAATGTCACAGAGGAGCAGCTGATTCAAAGGTTTAGGATGACTTGTGCAACATTTGATGACTAAACACAATAACTCCTGATGTTGTACCTGCTACATTAAGAGCCGGTTCCTACAGGAATATGATATTTGGTAAGTTTATGTGACCTGCAGATGTAAAAATGGCAAGACAAGTTTATCTGTAAAGCACAATTCACACACAAGTGCAATTCAAAGTGTTTTACAGATGCATAAAATCACAAGAAGGTAAATAGTCATTCCATAAATTATACAAGTTAAAAATAATCATTAATCAATTAAATTTAAGATAATGAGGTGCAGAGACATCAAGACTGGACTAATGTGGTCGTATCTCCTGGTTCTAGTCAGGACCGGTGCAGAGACCTCAGGACTGGACTAATATGGTCGTATTTCCTGGTTCTAGTCAGGACCGGTGCAGAGACCTCAGGACTGGACTAATATGGTCGTATTTCCTGGTTCTAGTCAGGACCGGTGCAGAGACCTCAGGACTGGACTAATATGGTCGTATTTCCTGGTTCTAGTCAGGACCGGTGCAGAGACCTCAGGACTGGACTAATACGGTCGTATCTCCTGGTTCTAGTCAGGACCGGTGCAGAGACCTCAGGACTGGACTAATATGGTCGTATTTCCTGGTTCTAGTCAGGACCGGTGCAGAGACCTCAGGACTGGACTAATATGGTCGTATCTCCTGGTTCTAGTCAGGACCAGTGCAGAGACCTCAGGACTGGACTAATATGGTCGTATCTCCTGGTTCTAGTCAGGACCGGTGCAGAGACCTCAGGACTGGACTAATATGGTCGTATTTCCTGGTTCTAGTCAGGACCGGTGCAGAGACCTCAGGACTGGACTAATATGGTCGTATTCCTGGTTCTAGTCAGGACCGGTGCAGAGACCTCAGGACTGGACTAATATGGTCGTATCTCCTGGTTCTAGTCAGGACCGGTGCAGAGACCTCAGGACTGGACTAATATGGTCGTATTTCCTGGTTCTAGTCAGGACCGGTGCAGAGACCTCAGGACTGGACTAATATGGTCGTATTTCCTGGTTCTAGTCAGGACCGGTGCAGAGACCTCAGGACTGGACTAATAGGTCGTATCTCCTGGTTCTAGTCAGGACCGGTGCAGAGACCTCAGGACTGGACTAATATGGTCGTATCTCCTGGTTCTAGTCAGGACCGGTGCAGAGACCTCAGGACTGGACTAATATGGTCGTATTTCCTGGTTCTAGTCAGGACCGGTGCAGAGACCTCAGGACTGGACTAATATGGTCGTATTTCCTGGTTCTAGTCAGGACCGGTGCAGAGACCTCAGGACTGGACTAATATGGTCGTATCTCCTGGTTCTAGTCAGGACCGGTGCAGAGACCTCAGGACTGGACTATTGCGGTCGTATTTCCTGGTTCTAGTCAGGACCGGTGCAGAGACCTCAGGACTGGACTAATATGGTCGTATCTCCTGGTTCTAGTCAGGACCGGTGCAGAGACCTCAGGACTGGACTAATATGGTCGTATCTCCTGGTTCTAGTCAGGACCGGTGCAGAGACCTCAGGACTGGACTAATATGGTCGTATCTCCTGGTTCTAGTCAGGACCGGTGCAGAGACCTCAGGACTGGACTAATATGGTCGTATCTCCTGGTTCTAGTCAGGACCGGTGCAGAGACCTCAGGACTGGACTAATACGGTCGTATCTCCTGGTTCTAGTCAGGACCGGTGCAGAGACCTCAGGACTGGACTAATACGGTCGTATCTCCTGGTTCTAGTCAGGACCGGTGCAGAGACCTCAGGACTGGACTAATATGGTCGTATTTCCTGGTTCTAGTCAGGACCGGTGCAGAGACCTCAGGACTGGACTAATATGGTCGTATCTCCTGGTTCTAGTCAGGACCGGTGCAGAGACCTCAGGACTGGACTAATACGGTCGTATCTCCTGGTTCTAGTCAGGACCGGTGCAGAGACCTCAGGACTGGACTAATATGGTCGTATCTCCTGGTTCTAGTCAGGACCGGTGCAGAGACCTCAGGACTGGACTAGTATGGTCGTATTTCCTGGTTCTAGTCAGGACCGGTGCAGAGACCTCAGGACTGGACTAATATGGTCGTATCTCCTGGTTCTAGTCAGGACCGGTGCAGAGACCTCAGGACTGGACTAATACGGTCGTATCTCCTGGTTCTAGTCAGGACCGGTGCAGAGACCTCAGGACTGGACTAATATGGTCGTATTTCCTGGTTCTAGTCAGGACCGGTGCAGAGACCTCAGGACTGGACTAATATGGTCGTATTTCCTGGTTCTAGTCAGGACCGGTGCAGAGACCTCAGGACTGGACTAATATGGTCGTATTTCCTGGTTCTAGTCAGGACCGGTGCAGAGACCTCAGGACTGGACTAATATGGTCGTATTCTCCTGGTTCTAGTCAGGACCGGTGCAGAGACCTCAGGACTGGACTAATATGGTCGTATCTCCTGGTTCTAGTCAGGGACCGGTGCAGAGACCTCAGGACTGGACTAATATGGTCGTATCTCCTGGTTCTAGTCAGGACCGGTGCAGAGACCTCAGGACTGGACTAATACGGTCGTATCTCCTGGTTCTAGTCAGGACCGGTGCAGAGACCTCAGGACTGGACTAATATGGTCGTATCTCCTGGTTCTAGTCAGGACCGGTGCAGAGACCTCAGGACTGGACTAATATGGTGGTATCTCCTGGTTCTAGTCAGGACCGGTGCAGAGACCTCAGGACTGGACTAATATGGTCGTATCTCCTGGTTCTAGTCAGGACCGGTGCAGAGACCTCAGGACTGGACTAATATGGTCGTATCTCCTGGTTCTAGTCAGGACCGGTGCAGAGACCTCAGGACTGGACTAATATGGTCGTATCTCCTGGTTCTAGTCAGGACCGGTGCAGAGACCTCAGGACTGGACTAATACGGTCGTATTTCCTGGTTCTAGTCAGGACCGGTGCAGAGACCTCAGGACTGGACTAATACGGTCGTATCTCCTGGTTCTAGTCAGGACCGGTGCAGAGACCTCAGGACTGGACTAATATGGTCGTATTTCCTGGTTCTAGTCAGGACCGGTGCAGAGACCTCAGGACTGGACTAATATGGTCGTATCTCCTGGTTCTTGTCAGGACCGGTGCAGCAGTGTTCTGGATGTCCTGCAGCTGTCTTACAGCTGGTTTAGAGTCCAGTGATCAGGCCGTTACAGTAGTCTAACCTGGTGGAGACGAACACATGGATTAAATCGGGTTTAGACACTATTCCTTTGATTCTGACAATGTTTTTTAGATGGTAAAAAGCTGCTGATATTATTGCTTTAATGTGGCTGTTAAAGTTCAAGTCTGAATCCAATCTTACCCCTAAATTTCTGACCTGATTTTTAGGTTCTAGAGAGTCTCAAGGTGACTGATAACACTTTCTCTTTGTTTCTGTGGGCCGCAGACAATGATTTCAGTTTTGTCTGAGTTTAGCTGAAGAAAGTTGTTTTGCATAAATACACTGAATCTGTTCGATGCAGTGACTCAATGAATCTACAGGCCCATGTTCTCCTGCTGTCAGTGACACATAGATCTGAGGATCATCTGCATAGTTGTGGTAGGACACATGATAGCTGCGTATTAGCGGCCTAATGGACGCGTGTAGAGATTGAACAACAGTGGTCCCAGGATTGACCCCTGGGGAACCCCACAGGTCATCACCATTTTGGACACAGTTACCAACTTCAACAAAGTACCTCCTGTCCCTGAGATGGGACCTGAACCAGTTTAAAGCAGTTTCAGGGATTCCCACCCAGTCTTTTAAACTCTGTAATAAGATCACATGATCAACTGTGTCAAAGGCAGCGCTGAGGTCCAGCAGAACTAAGACTTTGATTTCCACTGCTGTTCTCCAAAATACTCCTTTTTTGAATTTCCACAAAAACCACCTCATGTGAATGTCATTTATTCATTTGTTTTAGCAAAACTGACAAGAATCCATGTGACATATTTTCTATTCATGATTCCCATTTACGCAGTTTCACGGGTAATGATGTACTTGTACAGTACAAGTTGTACTGCTCTGTTCCTGGCGTGGGTGACCTCCTCAGAGTATCAGGACACTGAAGAAACAGAAATGTTTTTTTTTTTTTGCCAGAAAGGTTGCATCTAAATTTGTTTCTGTCGCAGCGATGACCTGCTGGATCTGACCCACATAACGCTGCCTGAAAGGATCCCGACGGGTCAGAGTCAACACCAGTTGGCTGGCGTCCTCGTCCCGGGTGGGAGGGGCTACGCTCTCACACCTGGACGCGGTTTCTCTCACTGTGTCGTCATCTTTGCCACTTTGTGCGCGTCATGCGGCACCTTCCAGTTAGACACGACAAATCAAAGTAGCGACTCTGATCTGTGACGCCCAGGACGTGACCCGTCTCTCAACCACGCTGGGTCGTCTTCACGTCCCGTTTGTCGTCCAGAATCACAGGCAGACGGACGGCTGCTGCCGCCAGTGACGAGGAGGCTGTTCCCCTTTTAGACAGACGCTGCCTCCATTAACGTGGTGGCAAACCAACATCTCAGTGTCTTGTCTGTGTATTTCTGTAGCTTATACTAGCGATGCACGATAACTGTTTTTTAAACCGATACCGATAACACACACATATACCTAAGATCATTACATCAATACTATGAACAAAATCAAAAATAGTTTTGACTTTTTATATGAGCAGATATTTATTTTTTCCAATGAAAAACTATTGTCAAGCCTCTCAAACATTTTCATAAAGCTATCAAACAAACCTATTTGATATCTCACATTAACTTAAATGAGGTTCATTACTGACTGATATAAAAAATAAAGGCTCCTTGAACTGATGGAAATACATGCATCAGAATTACAAACTGAAAAAGATTAACATTTAAAGGATTTCGGGTTGTGGTTCCATTTAAATTAATACCTTTAATTAAAGTAAATGAGGTTCAGTAGTTTTTATTTTTTAATCTCATGGAAGCTTTAGATGAGAGGAATGAGGGAGGGGAGACTGCTGCTGGATTGCGCATGTTAGCATTAGCTTCCGTTAGCTCACATTAGCGCGATTTCAAAACTCCATGGAAGTGATTGTTATGTTGTTGGTGGCTGATCAGGTTTTACGTATTAAAGCTTGTGCTTCCCTCCTCGTAGAATTCACTCGGAGGATTCGTCACAAATAACCACCAAACTATCTTCTTCTGAAACTTTAACGAAGCTCCACGCCGCCATGTTTGTTGTGATCAGCGCTGTGCTGCAGGCTGCATTCAAGGTGTAACGTAAATTCCTCTGTTACCTCGTTTGCTAGTCGTTCTTTCAGCCTTTTCTATTTTTTTCTTTTTTTATGTGTAACATGTGGGAAAATACTGCAAATATCAATTAAAGTCAGCAACTACTAAAATTATGACCGAGTTAACAAGTTGTTTTCTGGCATGAGGGGGTATTCTTGATTTTCCTTATTGAGTAATCGTTTTTCTGATTATGCCGACGTTACTTGAACATAACATTCACTGCCTGGTTCATTCAAGGCTCAGAGGGAGCGAGGACACTGCTGTGTTGACAGAAATATAAATGTTATCGGGGCTATTCGTCGTGATATCGGACTTATCGGGATGACGTCATAATTTCTTGTTATCGGCCCGATAAATATCGTGCGCCTCTAGCTTATACATATCATTTTCAAAATGTAACAAACTTTGAGCAGCTGCAGTCACGTTGACTAGACAGAAACACACAGTTATGGTGGGTTGATTTGGTTTCTAATCAGCTCTTCTGAGGAACCCAACAGACTGCATATTTTAATAAATAATAGTACGACTTCAACATTCCTCTTTGACAGCTTTCGTTATGATTATGATCAGCTGCTCCATCTGCGTTAACATGATGCAACATGCTTCTGAGGAGATATTGAGTCAATAAAACAAAATGTAACCATGAGAAAACTGGTTATTTATAAGGACTTAGTGAGTTGTGAGAGTAAAGGGTAAATGGTAACACTTGAGTTTCTAGAGCAACTAAACCCTTCAGATACTGGCTGTTTCCATCCACCACGTCCATGCTGAGTGTAACTAGACAGGATGCCTATTTATATGTCATATATTAACAATATAACTGTTATATGTTCACCAATACAGCACATTTAAGAACAAAATAGTTGACCAAAGTGCTTTTCAATCAAATAAAAAAAAAAACACAATGTCTTTAAATAAAAAAAACGTTATGTCTGGCTGCTGGGCTGCTTTAGCTCTGGAGTTGAATAAAACATGAACAAACATTTATATCCACCGCAGTACACGACGTGCATCACTGGTCCACAAACGTCACACCCAGAACCACCTGTCTGGAGTCTTCGTATGTCCTGTCCTTTCATGCTCCACTCTCGGTGGTTTTAGTTTTCTCTAAAGAATCAGGGTTTTGGGAGTTAATAAATATGTTAAATCAGACTGTCAAAGAGGGACGGTGAAGGAGACACGAGCACATATACGTCCATCATCCATCCATCCATCCATCCATCCATCATCCATCCCCCTTTAGTCCTCTACTGGGTCAGGATCTGCTGGAGTCTATCCCAGCGCTCTTTGGGCCAAAGGCAGGGGTCCACCTGGACAGGTCACTAAAAGGTTAATATACATGCAGATGGTTGTTTTTCTTAAAAAAAAAAAAAAAAAAAAGGAAAAACTAGAAATTCTTTTCCACTGCATTGATCTGTTTATCCAGTTTGAAGAGCAGTTTAAACCAGTTTTAAGGCAACACAAGGTAATTCAAAGAGCTTTACATAAACATTTAAAGCAGCAAATCACAATTAAACAATAACAACAGTCAATTAAAAAGGGAAATATAAATAAAATACACTATACAATGAAATAAAATAGAATATAAACAGGAAATAACAGATTTTTTTTCTTTTTTTTTCTTTCACTATTAGACAGGGTATTTTGAAATCCCTAATTTGTAATTTGTAAATTTGTAATTTTTTGTACATTGGGGCCTGCACATGTGGGTGAGTTATTTTGTCTAATTTGTTATCTCTATATATTTAATTCTTGGTAAGGTGTAGTATTTAAAGTGTTAATTTACTTATTTTATATGTAGAGTTTTGTTGTTTTTATAGGATGGAGCACTGCAACGAAAGAATTTCCCGCAAGGGATTAATAAAGTATTTTTTTAAATTCAATTCAATTCATTTCAATAAAATGACAGAATCGTATACAGCAGGATAAGAAAAGACATGAAATAATAAAAATCACAAGTAGTTCAGCAGGTAAGTATTTAATTTAGGAGTATGCTTCAGTAATGTTTTTAAGCTTGATTTAAAGGAGCTGATAGTTTGAGCAGGAAGTTTGTTCCGCAGGTGAGGAGCAGAATACCTGAACGCTGCCTCACCTTGCTTGGTTCTTGTTCTTGGGACACACAACAAACCCGATCCAGATGACCTAAGGAGTCTGGTTTGTAGGGAACTAACAGATCAAGCATGTGTTTTGGTCCAAGACGGTTCAGTGCTTTGTAGACCAGCAGTAAGATTTTAAAATCTATCCTTTGACTCACTGGAAGCGAGTGTAGCGATTTCATGACCGGTGTAATGTGGTCCAGTTTCCTGGTGTTTGTAAGGAATGTTCTGGATTGATTCTGGATTCTGATTGATTTCTTGTTAAGGCCTGTGAAGATGCCATCGCAATAATCCAACCTACTGAAAATTAATTATCTTTGATACTGACACAATGTTGGAGGCTTAACTACACAATATTGTGCACCAAAAGCATAGAAATGGCAGCACTCCATGAGTTCAAAGTTAAAAAAAAGACCATAAAAACACTCTTAAAAGAGCAGTTTATGTGCTATGACCATTTGTGTGTCAGTGAATTCCTCCCACACCTGGGTTTTTGCTTCACCAACAGCTGTCTGCTCGGACTGACAGAACCAGCAGCTTCCTCTGGACAACCCTAACAGGACAGGATGTCCTCCCTCACTGGGGACGTCCACCAGTGTGTTCAAGGAGAACATGCAGAACATGTAGAACATGCAGAACATGTAGAACATGTAGAACATGGCCCGTTATGTTCTGGTCAGAGTCGGCCATCTTTACGACAGGATCTTCTGTTGAGCCTATATTTAACCGGACTGTACCGCCTTGGGAGGTGGTGACAGAACTGCAACGGGAGCAAGATGAGCGCAGAGTGAATTGGCAACGTGGACGGACGTAACGGGGTGCAGGGGAGGCTGAAACGCTAACGCTAACCTCTGCAGAGAATGAACGGGGAGGCACGGCCCAGTGGGCTGTCCGACTGCAGCGTTCAGGCAGCGAGACGAGACAAAAAACCCCAAAACAAAGCACCGGGACGTGTGACACTGGCTGTGGTTACATGATGTTTTTTAATTCGGAATTAAAATTAGGAATTAAATAATTCCGAATTAAACTATTTTCCTTCGAGTTTACATGGAAATAGTAATTCCGAATTAAGGTTTACATGGAAAACATGTTTGTTCGGCTTTATCCAACTCCGCTTTAGGTCTGGGGGTTGGGAAGGGTTCTGATTGGATGGGGGGGGGCGGACGTCTTTACGTCTACCGGAAGAAGAAAACAAACTTAGCTAACTCGGTTAGCAACAACATTCCACTTATTTTTGACCTGGGTGGCGTCTCTATCTGTGAAACCTCCTTCATTTAACCTGGCCGCTTTGAAAAGCTCACAATTTTTATGTTTCCTGCCATCTGTTCTTTTAATTATTTCCAGTTCCTCAAAGCTATTTATTAAATAAATCGTCTCTGCTCTTGAACACCGTTTACTTCGTGCTGCCATTTTGAAACTTTGTTTTGAAAACAAGCCCAGCGCGGAATATAAGCGTCATCGCGACAGACGGGCAAGAGAACTAGCATGCGCAGAAAGACGGGAATTAATTTAAACAGGAATGAGTGTAAACATGACCGCGGAATTATTTAATTCGGAATTGAAATGGGAATAAACCAGCCACTTACTTCGGAATTAAGTTTAATTCGGAATTGACATTTTCATATGGAATTAAGTGTTTACATGGTAACTTTTATTCGGCTTTAACTTTAATTCTGAATTAAAGAGGAATTAAACTTCCCATGTAAACGCACCCACTGTGTTCAGGCACA
Source organism: Hirundichthys speculiger (assembly GCA_018398805.1). Taxonomy (NCBI): domain Eukaryota; kingdom Metazoa; phylum Chordata; class Actinopteri; order Beloniformes; family Exocoetidae; genus Hirundichthys; species Hirundichthys speculiger. The sequence goes on along the minus strand of JAGFBZ010000921.1, from coordinate 20,324 downwards.
AAAAAAAAAGAAGAAGAACAAAAGAAAACAAAAGGTTTTCAATAACAGTGGTTGAAGAAGCAGAGGCTGGCTAGCATGTTTCAAACTTTGACGCTCAGCAGATTCGGGGATACTTCTGACATCCTTTTGTCACCAGAAACAACCAGTTACACGTATTTCTGCTCGCTACACAAGTAGCGCTAGCTGTGTAGCCCCGGCGTGACTGGCCGACGCTCACGATGAAGCGGGAAAAGTTGAAAATTCCCCCAAATTTTCACAGAATCTGCGCTGCATCTGTGACGCAATTCAGCTCAATTCAGCTCCAGCACCTGTGCATGAGCGTTAGAGGTGGGCGGATCCATCCAAATATTGATAATATTGATACCAACGCTGGTATTGGTATCGAACGATACTCGTGTAAAAAGATCGATTCTCAAGCTTTTTTTCTTCTTTTTTTTTTCTTTCCAACAGAGAGAATCCAGGTAGATCAAAGTGGTCGTCTTCATCATCAACTCATATTCATTTTCAAAGTACATGTTACTTAAGTCATATGTTACTGGAGCCAACTCAAAAAAACACATACAGTCATGGAAAAAATGATTAGACCGCCATTTTTTCTTCAGTTTCTTGTTCATTTTAATACCTGGTACCACTAAACGTCATCATGTGACTAAAACAGACAGAAAAGAAAACACTGAATGCATAAAAGCAGTGTTTTTGGCAGTACAACGCCATAGCTATTGATGTAAAAACTTAAGTGATTTAGGTTATAATCAAGAAAACCATGGAAAATGGTAAGATATCAGCTCTTAAATAAAACTCTTATGAGCAATCTTTGTGGTTATTGTTATGTTTGTCCAAACAAATGTACCTTTAGTTGTACCAGGCATTAAAATGAACAAGAAACTGAAGAAAACAAGGGTGGTCTATTAATTTTTTCCATGACTGTAAATAAGACCTCGAAATAACCTGTACATGTCATGTGTCCCATAGAAAGGTGTTATCTAAGATAAAATAACATTAGATGATCCTTTATTTATCCCACAACAGGGAAATTTATAGAGTTAAAGCAACAGGAAACAGTGCAAAAAAAAAAATACACAAATATTGAAAGATATAACATAAAAGGTGGACTAGAAAAAACATTATGAACAGAAATTCAACTCCAAGAAATATTTTTTTTTTTTTAACTTTTATTTATCAATAATCAAACAGTTGTAAAATGCATTGGTACAGAGTATGTTATTTCTTTTTCTTTTTTTTAAACAATCAAAGATCATGAACCAAAAGTGGAAACATCTAAATGTATGAACAATCCCACCACCCTCACCACCCTGGTAATTTTAAAGAAAAATATGTCACCGTTAGTTGGAATGACCCCCACTCTCTCTGCGAACATAAGCCTAAACAAAAAAGCATAAAAAACAAATTTATGAATGAATCCAAAGTTTGATAAAGGATAATAAAGGATAATAAGTAAATAAAAACAAAATGTAATAACATAAGAGGATATACCAACTAAGTAAACAAAGAATTTAAAGAACAACAAAAAATAATAAATAAATAAATAAATAAATTGAATGGATTAAAACACAAAAATAAAGTGCCAGTGCTAATTATTATGTATTCATATTAGTAGTTGCTTGCTCCTCAGTCTTAAAAAAAAAAAATTCGTCAAGCTGGAAAAATGAATAAAGATAAATAGTCCTTTAGGGGGGGCGCCGCCGCTGGCATTAATAAATAAGTCTATGAGTGGTCGTAAATGGACTTCTATGAAGAGAGTTCCTGAGCTGGCAGTTCGTCTAGGTATTTAAGTAATGGTTTCCAATGAGTATAGAACCTATCGGAAGACCCTCTGAGGGAGAACATGTAACCAGACTTTGATTGATGGTGGCTGAGGTGATTTCCATAGCAACAAAAATTCTTTTGCGAGCGAAAAAGAGAAGCAAAGGCAATAACGTTGTTTTGGATACCTGTGGTACGCAGGTTGTCTGAAGGTCTGCCAAATATAGCAATATGTGAGGTTGGAGTAAGATTTATGCCTAATATATCTGAAATTATTTTTGAAAAATCGTCGCCAAAATTCAGACAACCTGGGACAAGCCCAGAACATGTGGGTGAGGTTGCATGGAGTCTGAGAACATCTATTGCATTTGTCATCAAATCTGTCCGGGTAGAGTTTTGACAGTTTTTCTTTACTGTAGTGTAGTCTGTGGAATACTTTAAATTGTATTAGAGAAAGTCTGGCACAGCTGGATGACGAATTAACGGCCCCTATAGCTCCCTCCCAGAAGGTCTCAGAGAAGCTCAGCTGGAGTTCCGACTCCCAGTTCATCTTAATCTTATGTAAAAGGGATTCGCTGGGTGGAGTAGTAAATTTAAATTATAAAAGTAGGAGATGTGGCCCTTTTGCTAGGGTCTTGGCTTTGAGAGCCAAGTCCATTCCGTTGGGAGTCAGTATCTGTGGAAATGAAGTTGTGTTCGTCTTCGCAAAGTGGCGCAACTGGAAGTACCGGAAGAAATCTGATTTATTGAGATTAAAACTGGAAATTAACTGATCAAAACGTGCAAAAATGCCATTGATATACAAGTCACCTAGACTGTGAAGTCCCTTATTTTCTAAGACAGAGAATCTTGGATCGGTCTTTGCTGGAACAAACAAATAATTGTTGCAAATCGGGGTTGCTAAAGGGAGGGTGACCCATCCAAAGTGGCGTCTTATTTGTGACCAAATTTTTAATGTTCCAATGACAACTGGATTAGAGGAAAGACTTGATGGGGAAGAATGTAAGGCACTGCATGCTAAGGCACTTAGCGATGACGAACAGGAGGCCGCTTCACTCTGGCACCAACTGGTTTGAGGAGACGTGTACCAAAATAGTATTTTATGCATGTTGGATGCCCAGTAATAACCCATTAGATTAGGTAGACCCAATCCCCCAGCTGATCTATCTCTATAGAGAAGTGAGCGACTAGCTCTCGGTCGTTTGCCAGCCCAGATAAAGGATAAAATCATGTCGTTTACAACTGTAAAAAAATGATTTGGGAAGGAAAATGGGGTAAAACATTGAAAAACATATAGATATCTTGGCAATACATTCATTTTTTTTATAACTTGGATCCTTCCGGCTAAGGACAATGGCCAAGAAGTTCCATCTTTGTAGATCAGACTTGACTTCGTTGTTAGCAAGGTAAGATTTGTTCTCGCATTGTCCGTAACGATCATGTAATTGCAATGCCAAGATATTTAAACCCTGAATTAGCTATTTTTAAAGGGTATAGTAGTCGATGGGGTTATGTCTGCGGCCAATTGTTGATTGGGAAGTATTCGCTTTTAGAAATGTTAAGCTTTTATATCCAGATAAACAGAAAAACTACCAAAGGAGTTTAATACTGTCAGAATGCGTGGAAATATTTGATAAGGGATCACTAACATAAAGAAGCAGATCGTCCGCATATAACGACACCTGATGTTTTATGCCCCATCTATTAATCCCTCCGAATCCCTCCACCATTTTTAATGCTGTTGAAAGTGGTTCAATTGCGAGCGCAAATAATAGTGGGGATAGCGGGCACCCCTGTCTTGTTCCCCGAAAAAGTGGGAACGGGGCGGAACGTTGATTGTTTGTACAAACCGAGGCACAGGGGGAGGAGTAGAGTAATCTGACCCATGAAATGAAAATATTATCAAAACCGAACTGTCTCAGGGAAAAAAGAAGATAGGCCCACTCTACCCTGTCGAAGGCTTTCTCTGCGTCGAGAGAAATTATGGCCTCTGGGACCTTAGTGGAAGATGGAGAGAGGATGACACCGAGAAGCCTTCTTATGTTGGAATATGAATGTCTTCCTCTTATAAATCCCGTCTGGTCCTCTGAGATAATCGAGGGCATGACAGATTCCAGTCGCCGAGCTAGGATTTTTGCGAGTATTTTAACATCTACCGGAAGAAGCGAGATTGGTCGGTAAGATGCGCAGCTAAGTGGGTCTTTACCCTTTTTAAAAATCAGGGAGATGGAAGCTTGTAAGAGTGTAGGTGGTAGGGAACCTTGTTCAAATGAGTGGTTAAACATTTCAAGTAGTAATGGAGCTAGTTGATCCGAGAATTTTTTATAAAAATCAACCGGGTAGCCAACTCCAAGAAATATTTACGCAAAAATGTTGAAGACAAAATTCTATCCTTGGTTTTAACAGGCAAAAGACAAAAATCACAAAAGTTCACGATAGACGATATTTATCATCGGTACATTTTTACGGCAGAGTCTGTCCCTGTAGTAGTTTCTCCAAATCATGTCCAAAAACATATTATAAAGGTCTCAGGAAGTCGGGTCAACTTAGAAAAGAAAAAAACCTTCACTCTGAAGGACCTCGGGGTTTCTCCTTGTGCCTGAAGAAAACTGCTGTCTTCCTCCTGGGAGGCTGTTAATAGCGTCTAAATCTAAAACCTAAATCACGTGGTCACCAGTAGTAATGTAGTAATGTAGCTTGTTCCTGTCAGAACTCAGGAACCTGTGGTTGCTGTGATAACAGTGTTTGCTTTCTACTGGTTTTATGTCCGTATCTGGCAGAGCTGGTGTTTGTTGTGTGTGTGTGTGCGTGTGTGTGTGTGTGTGTGTGTGTGTGTGTGTGTGTGTGCATGTGTGTTATGTCTGTCAGTGTGACGCTGGATGCTCGTCTCAGAGGAATCAAGGACGTCCAACCAGCAGCCTGAGCTTATGTAATGTTGCATCAGACGTGACACCAGCTCACATGCACACACACATGCACACCCGTGCACACACATTTAGAAACATCTTCCCTGAACTGTAAATCTAATTCAATCCATGTCGGTCCCTGTGGGGGGTGGGGGGGGACTCAGAGATGAGGGATGTTTTTTTCTAACTTTGCTCAGCTATTAAAGTGATTGAATCTGTTTTATATTATTCTATCATCCATATATTTGATATTATGGTTTATTCCAACCAGATATTACAGTAAAGGACGGAGTAAACCTGTCACTGTCTGACTGTAACAACGTTTGTATCACCGAGGCATGAAGTGCACGCTCACGTAAATGTGACGCTATTTATGGCTGCTGAAGAAAGTTCAACTCTTTCAGAGAGGAGACTGTGGTCCAAATGCTATTTTTGTCATTTGTTTCAATTTTAGTTTTACAACCTGAACTGTCATTGGAGGTTTGGTTGGGTTTAGATAAAAAAAATCATAAACTCAGGTTTCATCTTCCTTCCATATTTACATCATCTTTTTTTTTTTTTTATCACTGTTTGATTAGGTTTGTTTACACAGCCTTTGTTTGCATAGTGCATGACGTTAAAGGGCATATATTATGTTTCTTCAGTGCATTTTGACTTATTTGCAACGTTATTATGATGAATTATCATCTTACAGGTTAGTGGAGGCTCAAAAAAAAAAAGAAGAAAACCAAAGAAATGTGAATTTGTTATGGCAGCACTGGTTCAGGAAAAAGGATTTATGAAGTCTGTCAGGCTTCCAGAACTTTGCATGATTGGTGACTTTTACTCACAAAGATAGAGGAGTTTCCTCAGGAGGTCAAGGTCTCCAAGTTCAGCTCTGTCCTGCAGGAATTAGACCAGTCAGAAGTAAGTTGAAGACACTTGGATCAATGACCTCTGCCTGAGGAAAAATCCTCTTCTTTTCACAAAGTGGCTGCAGTTACATGATGTTTTATTAAAATTAGGAATTAAATAATTCCGAATTTAACTATTTTCCTTCGAGTTTACATGGAAATAGTAATTCCGAATTAAGGTTTACATGGAAAACACGTTTGTTCGGCTTTATCCAATTCAGCTTTAGGTCTGGGGGTTGGGAAGGGTTCTGATTGGATGGGGGGGGGACGTCTTTACATCTACTGGAAGAAAACAAACTTAGCTAACTCGGTTAGCAACAACATTCATCTTATTTTTGACCTGGGTGGCGTCTCTATCTGTGAAACCTCCTTCATTTAACCTGGCCGCTTTGAAAAGCTCACAATTTTTATGTTTCCTGCCATCTGTTCTTTTAATTATTTCCAGTTCCTCCAAGCTATTTATTAAATAAATCGTCTCTGCTCTTGAACACCGTTTACTGCGTGCTGCCATTTTGAAAACAAGCCCAGCGCGGAATATAAGCGTCATCGCGACAGTCGGGCAAGAGAACGAGCATGCGCAGAAAGACGGGAATTAATTTAAACAGGAATGAGTGTAAACATGACCGCGGAATTATTTAATGCGGAATTTAAAATGGGAATAAACCAGCCACTTACTTCGGAATTAAGTTTAATTCGGAATTGACATTTTCATATGGAATTAAGTGTTTACATGGTAACTTTTATTCGGCTTTAACTTTAATTCTGAATTAAAGAGGAATTAAACTTCCCATGTAAATGCACCCAGTGACTTCTGCCTGAGGAAAAATCCTCTTCTTTTCACAAAGTGTCAACTCAGAAGACTTTAACGACCCTCAGGAATGATGAGAGGGTCACTGATTTACATGTGACTTTGCAGCTCATAAGCTTGAAACTCCCCACCAGACGGTTTGAACTGACAAACCTCAAGAATGAAGAAAAAGAAACCCAAACTGCCTCGATTCAAGCCTTTGAGAATTATGTTCATTTCTGCTCTAAAGCTGGACATTTTAAGATCAGAGACAATGGAAAGGGACTCACTCTTGGAGCCAGCTCCTACTGGTCAGTCCAGGAACTGCATATTTTGGCGATTTTCCAGGTTGGAGTCAAAAAGCAAAACTGAAGTTTTACCTTTTGGTTAGAACGTATCCTTCTCTGATTCAACAGGGAATGACCGCGTAAACGACAACGTGAACGCTGAGCAGAAAGTTTGACTGTCCCTGGTATTAGCTGTTACGAACCCATAGGGCCCGATCTTCCGCCAAACCTCCTAAACCCGCTATCAAGGGATAGCAGGTAGCGGGAGGGACGTTCCCTAGCAAAGAACGCAATCTTCCACCTCCCTTAACCTGTAATCTTACCTGCGCTAACCGCTACATTATGCATGGGAGTGGTTAGCGCGTTCCACCTGTTAAACCAATCAGTGCGTCAGTAGCCATTGCCTTTAAGAGCAGGTTGCGCTACCCGCTAACCGCTATGAAGCGTCTTTTTATCCAGATCGGAGCAGCTATCATGCGCAGCTCGCCTGTGCACGTTCACATGTGACCAGGTGGACGCACATTTATGCCATTTGGACGTGCTCTTTTACGCGCCGACATGCGGGTTGCGCTTTCCGCAAACTCGGTATCTTGCAATCGCGGATAGCTAATCCGCAATCGCAAGATACCGAGTTTGCGGAAAGCGCATAAGACACGCCCATTGCCACACCTACAATGTGAGTGAGGGAGTCAGCATAGCGGATAGCGGCTTTAGGGAAGCGGAAGATTGCATTAGCTGTTAGCGGAGTTCCTAAACCCGCAAATTGCGGGTAGCGGCTAGCAGGAGGTGTATGATCGGGGCCATAGTCTACATTTCAACTCATACACTGATCATTATTGTAACAATACACATAGTTTAGCGCCTAGATGCCAACCTTCTCACTCTTTACCCATAATACAACACTGTGATACTGGGAGTGACCTCAGTCCTCCAGTTCCAGTGCTGGAGTCTGAGCCTACAGGTGGATTCTGGGATGGTGGTGGAGCTTTTGAATAGAAGAGCTGAAAGCTTGGCAGTTGTGCATTGGTCGACAATGCAGAGATGGGCGCCATTTTCTCCTTAATTAGACAGATTAACTAGAGGCTGTAATTGAAACACGCAGAAGGGTGTTTGCTAATGCAAGATGTTGCTTTTGTTGCCCGGCTGAACTAGCTCCATCTATGCTCAGTGAGCGTAGATGGTCATGTGACACACATAGGTGGAGTTATATGCATGAATGCAGCTCAGTTGGGTTTTTTCAAACAAAAATTGACTGACTTAGACGTTACCCAGTTAGCCTCATCTCCACTGTATTTGCATGTGGGGACACAAACTTCATGCATATTAATTTTCACTTCATTTTAGTGATGAAAGCACCAAACATCCTGGGATTTCTTTGACCACGTGCAGGTGTTTAGTCATGATTACCTGTGTACGGGTAGTATGACCAGGGTTCTAAGCAGGATCGGTGCAGCTGAGGCTTTTTTCCCACACAGATAGTAAGTTATTAACGGTGACCGTATTCCTGGAATTTATTCCACTGTGCGGAACAGTACAGTTAATCCTCATCAAAAGATTTGTGGGGTGGGGGGGGGGGGGGGGGGGGGGGGGGGGGGGGGGGGTCACAGGAACGAAGGGGCTTGGGTTTATGTGTGTGTGTGGAGATGGGATGTTAGTGTTTCAGAGTCAAAGAGGACAGAAAAAAAGAAGACAGGAGCCACTTGCAATGGAAAGAATATATGATGGAAAACAAAGAAAAAAAGAGGGAAAAAAAGAGAACTGGAGCAAAGGTGAGTCAAAATCTACAATTCTATATTCACCAGGAGGACAAGCCTTGATCATAATTACTTATGCTTAAAGGAGACACATTATGCACCCCCGCAAAAAAAAATAAAAAATAAAAAAAAATTGGCACACTTTTCTGAGGTATCAATAGTCTATGTCCAAGACTTGTTTTAGTCCGGCTGTGTAGTTCGACTGTGAAGGACCTTGGAGTTATTTCTGACCAGGATTTGTACTATAATTGTCCTCTCTCTCCTCTTTTTCTTTCTCTACCTGGCTGGTCTTCATCAGGAAGGTCCTCCATCTGATCCAGGTCCTGGTCCAGGTTTCTTCCTCTTAAAGTGGAGTTTTTTCTTGCCACTGTTTGGCTTAAAGGTTTTTTTCTCTCTCTGGGGGAGTTTTTTTACCTGCAATTATCACAGATTGGATTCAATATTCTAATTTTAGTTCATGATATTTGCTCGGGGGTCTCTGTAAAGCACCTAGAGACAACTGTCATTGTAACAGATGCTATATAAATAAAACTGAATTGAATTGAATTACACATAGAAGAAGCTTCAAGAACTGGTTTCCTTTACCTTTATAATCAGGGCTTGACGCTAACTTTTTTTGCTCACCAGCCACTGTGGCTAGTGTTTTTCCTCAGTCATTAGCCATTTAGCCTTTATGCTAGCCACAGTTTTGCTGTCAGTTTTTTTCTTCTTCACAATATTTTTGCATTTACATTTTGAATACAAACAATTGGTACAAGTGTTGTGATGTGTCATATCAAAGAATAAGTTACCAGCCAAAGTTGCTTGTGAGACAGAAATGTTTGTACTAGCCACAACCAAATTTTACCAGCATTTTGGCCGGTTGGGGTGGCCGGTGTCGGTGTCAAGCCCTGTTTATAATACTGTCAAAATAAGGTCTCAGAGTGATTTAGAAACACTAAAGCCCTGAATTTGTTACTTCAATGTTGGACTACTGCAATTTCTTAATGGTGGGAATCACTAAAATGACTCTGAACAGCCTCCAGATGATCCAAAATGCTGCAGCAAGAATTCTGGGGAGAATTAGCATCTTTGTTTCCAGTGAAATTCAGGGTAAAGATACTTATCTGGGTGGTTTTTACCTCCATTCTTCTCTTCCTTTAACCATTCCCATGGATGGATGGACTTTCTGAGTGGCCTCATGGTTTGTCAACTCACATAAAGACAAAGTTAAACCAGGGACAAAATTACAAGCCGTTACTGAAACAAACCTTATTTTTCTGAAGTGGAAATAAATAATAAAATTGGGCTAAGGCCACTTTACTTTGGAAAATATGGGTTTTCGATACGTTGTGTGATACACTCTTATGGCGTCAATTCCAGCCTGATGTTTTCTCCCAGGAGCGTGTAGATGGGGGGGGGGGGGGGGGCTTAAACGTTACCTAATTGTACATTTTCAATGTGACATTACAAGGAAGTGCCACATATCTACAGGAGATGCTAGCTGCACAGGAACAACATGATCTACTTTATTTCCAGAGGTCTTATATAATCCGGCGGCGATGCCAGGAGTTGGGTCACTACATTCCCAGACGTCCATCAGGATAGAAACACATCAGTGTGACAAAATATTCAGCATTTTTATATGGCAACTTAGAGAAACTTCATATACACTTTGGAAAAAAAAAAAAAAAAAATGAAAGAAAAAAAAGCCCCCCAAAAAAAGTTCATGTCACATTTTTATTGTTCATCATAAAGAAACAGCATAACTGATACAAAAAAAAAAAATATCTCCTTTGTTTCGGTAAATGACAATTGTGAATGTTTAGCCTGGGAGCTAAAGAGCAGGTGCTTCTCCGCGGCCAGGTGAGTCTGTACGTTCACCAAACACCACCAGTATTAGCTGGGCACACAAATCCAGAAGAAGCTTCCTCATCTGCGCCCACATGACATTTACAGTTTGGCTCAATCAAGCAAATGATGAGGTGACGGTACGAAAGCTTTAAAAAAAAATGTGAGAAGAAGATTCATCCAGACAGAATACCTGAGATACTCAGCGGGCCAATGTTTAGAGTCGGGAGCGTTGGGATGATGAAACCCAACCTGAGGAGATCAAGCTCTTATATTTATCTCATATAACACAGTTTCAGCTTAAGGTTACTAAGATGAATTCATAGAGACAGTTTCAAACTGAAAACAATCTTCTGTTGAACATTCACTGCGAAAAAACTCCTTCGATCACGAAGCAGCTTCCTTTATCAGGCTTCAACAGCTTCAATTCAAGTAACATCATGGAAATAAAAAAAACTAATCAAAACTGGGTTTTTTAAAAAAAAAGATGTTTCCGTCACAGTAGTGACGCTTTACGAGCCACTGGAAGATTTAAACTACAGCTGCATGATTGTCGAGGTGAAGCTGTAAAACAGGTTAACAAAACAACCCAAAAAGGTTCTGTATTTTGTTATCCTGACGTTGAGGGCTTTAATTTGGATTTTCCCATTATGCTTCAGCCTTTCAGCTTGTGGCTTCGGTTTCTTTTAACCCAGCAGGAACCAGTAAGTTTCAGAAATGTGTCGCCTTATTTCTTAAAACTTCTGATGAACCGTGTCAGGAAGTAGGCTCTGGATTTAATGCACACCAGTTTATGAAGTTAACATAAAAACATGAAAATAGATACAACGGGGGACAATTTTTTTCTACAAATATACAACCATCAAATGAAAAGAGAGAGAGAGAGAGAAAAAAAAAGGAACCTACTGTCTTACAGCAAGAGGAAAAAAAAAAAGTCTAATGTGCACACATATTTATATATAATATACTAGAACAAACACCCGATTGTTAGATGCTTATGAGGTACAATCTCCCAACAACCCACTCATAACGCGACGAGTGTAGGTGTACCATAAAGATCAGGATTATTTACAAAGCATATACAATTGTCCAAAAAGACCATGTAGTCCAAAAACATGCACATAATAAACTATTTCATTTGAAATATATCTATTTGTTTCACAAACTTAGATCCACAAAAGATCTATAAATGTTGTCCACTTTGGCTGGATGTGTTCAGGACACATAACGGCACAGGAATAGAGGTGAAACGAGAAACGTCTGAGGTTGTGCTGTCGTCAAATATTCTACGAAAGGCACCTTTATTAGAGGCCAAACATGAGAAGAAAGAATCTAAAAGGCACAATTTCAAAGATCTAATCCCGTTTAGATTTAAAGTATACACCTATCAACATTTAGATGGCATATATAAAAAAAAGCTTATGACTATTTTGAACCAAACTACCTGTAAAATAGAAAAACTCGTCTGAGCTTCGAGTGAAACAGATGTTTTTATGGCCATGCTTCCCCAGTCCAACAGTTTAAAAGTACATTTGTTCGTTTAGGAAGAAAATAAAACCTATTCAATTTACTGTTGCATGTGAACATCAAAGTCACCTGATTTGCTAAATATGAAGCTAGCATTTAGAGATGTTAGCTAGCCAGAGGATTACAGCTGGAAAATGACATTTAATCTTGCATTTAGGTTTTTTTAAATTGTATTCATGTGCTATACTCTCAGGAAGAAAGTTATTTTGAAGATATTCATGTTAACATCCAAGCATATGTCATTTCTAGGAAAACATCTGTAATATAATTTGTTCTGCTTAAAAGGGGCGTTTAAACGTTTTGTTTTTGAAAAGAAAACAACTCGACTTTGATCTAAAATGACAAACGCTACCAAATGTAATCTTTGCCGACTGACAAAAAGCAAACTGTGACATCAGAGGCACTTTAAAAGTCTGCTACGGCTACGGTGACGTTCGTAGCCGCAGCGCTAACGGGCCAGTGTTGCCAGATTTGGTTGAGCCATTTCCGCCCAATTGCGTTCCAAAACCCGCCCACGTCAGGAAAAAAAAAAAACGCCCAATAAGTGTTTTCATACGAAAACATTTCATATTTGAATAAACGTGGATTTATTTAAATGCATTTACAGTATTAAACAATTAAGCCTAAATGAATAGCAGCCAGTAACATCAACCACGTAATCACCATTTCTTACATGATAGCCTAGCTTATTTTAACGTCGCTTGAGGTGACGTCACGATTGCGCGTTGTTACGACTGAATAAACTCACTGCGATTAAATATTTTTTAAATTGGATGACCACAATACGAGTGAGAGCGAAGTATTCTGAATTTTGTATTTGTACCTTTTTTAAACCATAAAATAAGTTTGTTGTGCTGTTTTCACAATATTATTAAAAAAATGCAGATGTTGGTAAAAGCAGCCCAAATTGTGTTATACCCGCCCAAAACATTTTTTCCCCGCCAACTGTAATCAAAAGTAGCCCAATTGGGCGGGAAACCGCCCAACCTGGCAACACTGTAACGGGCTCGTTTGACCGAAGCACGAATGCAACAGACTTTCATTTAAAACTCCTGGACTGCAACCAGCACCTCATCAAGAGTCGCCAAGGAATGTTGTAGCTTGCCGGCTACTTTTGTACAAAACAAAACAAAAAACAAGCCCAAAATGTTAATGCTAACTTGTGCTTTTCAGTGAAATTAACGAGCTGTTTTTCTAGGATTAACGTCTTTATCTCAAGGTAACTGACCCTCTTCACTACAGAGATGCTGCTAGCATGTTAGCTTCATATGTAGCATTAAGATATGAGACAGGTATTCTTCCTTCTCTCCAAAATTTGGATAGCATACTATGTTAAAAATATATCAATTTACAAACATCTGGACAGCATGGCACATGTGTAAAATATTATACCATCAGAAGTAAATTAGGTATTTCAAGTTTGTGTCCACCGGCTAGCTTTGATTCATTTTTAAATGTCCAATTGTCATCTGTTATGAAAACTACACATCCTACATAATTTTTTATACATATTGCCAACTATTTTTTTTTTTTAAAGTAACAAGATATGATTCCATCTGTTTAGCTGCTTACACCTACATTAGGTGTAATAATAAATTATTCCAGCATATGTCCTGCTAAAACATGACCGTCCAAACTTGGCACAACCTCAATGACAGAGAGCTTAAGAGGCCAGCCATTTTATGTACAACACTGCAATTATTTTTTTTCCTTTCTTCAGTAGATACACTTAATTATGTACATTCATACTGTGCATGTTCAGATCCCTCTGTGACCATAATACTGAAAGCACCACCTTGCTTCATGTGCACAGCCGATATAAAAACAGCTGGGAAGCTCTAGCATAAACTCAGCTACAAACGTATACACGCATGCAGACTTTGGCAAAAGTTTCTGATTGTTAATATGCTGAGCAGCGATGAAGATGAGAGCTGAGAGTGAACGTCTGCACCGCTTTACCGATTAACCGATTCATTTTAGGCCATTTTTCACTGACAGACACGTCGAAATAAACGTGTAAAACCTAATGCTAGAAGTGCTTCTTTCTTTTTCTTTTCACGCTCCACCTCCGAAGTCTCTTTGAAATACAGAGGATAGCTGAGTGACGGCATCATCCTTCCATTGCTGCGATTCAGCCACAGCTTCCCGACCTGCTCGAGGCGGGGGGGGGAGATGCAGACTGTGCGTTCGTTCAGTGTCTTCATAGCTGGATAAAAAAAAAATGATGACATCATCACGATGATAAAAAAACTACAGGCCGTCTCGGTGGCGTATTGCACACACAAGTCTGTTTTACCTCCTCTCTCAGTTTTGATTCAGTCATTTCAGTTGTGTCACAATAAAGGTTCAGTACACGCCGTCCGTGTGTTGAAGTTTGATGACGATTGTTCCGGTGAAAATCTGTCTCCGGGGGTGGGAGGCGCCGGCCCACCTGCGATGATCTGAACTGAATTACGCATCTGATACGGGATAGATGGATGGATGGTCCGTTGAAGTGAAGTAAACCAGAAAACATGCTGTGGGACCGGGGGGCGGGGTCTTAAATGTGAATCCAAAAGAAGGAAAAAAAAAAAAAAGAAAGAAAGAGGGGGGGGGGGGTGGGGGGGGGTGGGGGGTTTTAATGGCTGCTGCCAGAACCCGGTGGGTTGTGGATCCAGTCAGAAACAATGAGCGACAAGCTGCCGATCATGAAAACAATTCCCACGACCAGGAAGATGGCTGCCTGAAGGGAGAGACGGAACGAGAGGGGATTCAGTGTTTGCAGGTGAACAGCAGGAGTCGGCTGAACTTCGACTCTCCGCCCCTTCGAGGGATAAACGGAGAAAACTGATACGGTGAGAAAGTGTTGCGTTGATTTCCAGCACACTCACCCCAATCTTCTGTGGCGACTTCAACGGCACCGACTTCACCAGGCGGAGGTAGAAGGCGGCGGGGAGGATGAAGATGAGCATCGTGGCAGCAGACGAGCCTGCAACAAAATGGAGGAGCGACTCAGCCAATCAGGTGACAGCAACTGAAACGTGCACCTGAATTTATAAGGCGAGTCTGAATCAGCTCAGGTATCCTACACACTTCACATTTAAGACGTTTCCTGCAGTTACTTTCATTAGCTGCGGTTACATGATGTTTTTTAATTCGGAATTAATAATTAGGAATTAAATAATTCCGAATTAACTATTTTCCTTCGAGTTTACATGGAAATAGAAATTCCGAATTAAGGTTTACATGGAAAACACGTTAGTTCGGCTTTATCCAACTTCGCTTTAGGTCTGGGGGTTGGGAAGGGTTCTGATTGGATGGGGGGGGGGCGGACGTCTTTACATCTACCGGAAGAAAACAAACTTAGCAACAACTCGGTTAGCAACAACATTTCCACTTATTTTTTGACCTGGGTGGCGTCTCTATCTGCAAAACCTCCTACCTTCATTAACCTGGCCGCTTTGAAAAGCTCACAATTTTATGTTTCCTGCCATCTGTTCTTTTAATTATTTCCAGTTCCTCCAAGCTATTTATTAAATAAATCGTCTCTGCTCTTGAACACCGTTTACTGCGTGCTGCCATTTTGAAAACAAGCCCAGCGCGGAATATAAGCGTCATCGCGACAGACGGGCAAGAGAACTAGCATGCGCAGAAAGACGGGAATTAATTTAAACAGGAATGAGTGTTTACACTTAATGCGGAATTAAAATGGGAATAAACCAGCCACTTACTTCGGAATTAAGTTTAATTCGGAATTGACATTTTCATATGGAATTAAGTGTTTACATGGTAACTTTTATTCAGCTTTAACTTTAATTCTGAATTAAAGAGGAGTTAAACTTCCCATGTAAACGCACCCATTGAGGATGTGACATCACACCAACCGCCCTCTCACCTGGATGGTAGAATTTATGGTGCATGATCACAGCATTTCTGTCTTTTTTTTTTTTTTTTAAAGAGTGGGACAATTTGAAAACCTTATTAATTATATTGCCTTTTCTCTGTCGCCTTTGCGGATAACTTGAACCTTTATTTAGAGTGGTAACCGCCTGTCCTCCTACACAATGTTCTCTATTAAATATCGGGGGTGAATAGGACGGCTGATTAAATGCTTTTCTTCCAAAGCCAATAATCAGAACGTAAAATGCATCAGGTAGGCATTTCATGAACAGTTAGGAACCTTTAAAAAAAAATTAAGATGAGGTTTCACCTGGTCCAGGAGGGGAAGTAGGACACTTGTAATTTTTACTTTCAGCGCGGGAGGATGAAGAAAATTGGCCATTTTTTTTTTTCCGCTCGGAGGTGTAATTTCAAAAGCCGTCAGCTTAATGTCAGAGACACGTGGCTAAATGCTCGTACCATCCGGTGGTCATGTGGCAACAAGAACATGAGTGTTTCAGATCCGGTGGTCACAAACTGCTCACGCGACCAAACACATGAAGCTTTGCTTAATGCAGCGGGCCCCTTGAACCCAACGAGCTAATCGGGCCTCTAAACATTTATTCAAGTTCGTTTGTTCCTGCTGGTGAGCAGCAGACACATTCAATTAGATATCAAGAAACCACGTTGTACTAACCAATGAAGCCAAAGATGTCTCTGATGGTGGGGACGAAGATGACCAGAACGTTGTTGAAGGCCAGGATGCCGGCGGCGATTAGCATGTGGCGAATCCAGCTGAACTCTCGACCACTGAAGAGCAACGTGGTGATGGACGAGCGGATCTGTGAAGACACAAAGTGTTCACGCTTAGGTGTTGGAACCAGATGTAAAACGTATAATATCATTAAATTATCCCACAGATCTGGAGGGATTTCAGCGCACGACTGTCAAGGGTGTGAACCTGAGCTGGACACCAACGATGATCATTTATCAATAGCCAGGGCTTGACACTGACACCGGCCAACCGGCCAAATGCTAGTAACATTTGGCTGTGGCTAGTAGTAATTTCTGTCTCACAAGCAACTTTGGCTGGTAACTTATTCTTTGATATGACACATCACAATAGTTGTACCAATTGTTTGTATTTAAAATGTAAATGCAAGAATATTGTGAAGAAGAAAAAAACTGACAGCAAAACTGTGGCTAGCATAAAGGCTAAATGGCTAATGACTGAGGAAAAACACTAGCCACAGTGGCTGGTGAGCAAAAAAGTTAGTGTCAATAGCTGAATTCAGGGTGTACTTAAATATCTGTTAGAGAATGGGGTTAGAAGGTTTTCACTTTGTTTAAATAAAGTTTTCCATGTGGAGTGAAATCAAACCACGATAACATCTCTTTTTCTTAAACGTCTGTCAAAGAAAGAGACCACCGACAGCAACGCCAGCGCTCGCCAGACCGTTTCCTGTCGCAGATTCCCAGTCCTGGTCACTGGCCGGAGCGTGTCGAGCGCTACTGGGCTTGTGTGTGAAAGAGGGAGAGAAGGAAGGAAGGAGGGAGGGAGGGAGGGAAACTAGGAGATCCCAGCTAAGTAGCCTAGTTCTCCTGAGCCGCGGGCAGCCTGTTCAAACCCTCACTAGGCGAAAGGTCGGGGGTTTCAGGAGAAACCCGAGGCCACAGGGAGAAAGGTTAAAAACGAGCAGAGCTCCACTGGAGATTAGCTCCTGTAGCGCAACGGACCCACAGGATTGCATCAGCCGCTAGTGAGAGGAGGCGGGGCTTAACAGCAGGGGGGGGAGGTGAGTTGCTACTGTCACTCACTTTTGTTCTGTTCTTTTTTTTTTTTTTCGAGCATATATTGTGGCAGATCTGGGTTTTTTTTTCAACTGTACACTTCAAGCAACACAGAGAGGAGACATTATTGGACTGGAAATGAGTCTCAGATAAGGAGCTTCTTTCTGGCTGTTCACCTGAGAAAGACGAGTCATGAGAAAACCATTTGCGCCGCTGGCAGACCTCCACGGGTCCTCTTCAAGTCCGACTCAAACATCAGATTTATATTCGTGGCACAGTGAAAGAAAAAATTCATTAACTGGATTTTCTGAACCGTCAGATCAAACCAGGCGACCTCCATCACGACTGCCAGGAGGTGCCGGGGTGACGCTCGCGCTTCGCCGTTCACCGCCAAAGAAATGTCACCGTCTCGGCCAAAACTAATTCGTTGAGAGAGATAATAGCATGAATTTAAGAGCATCTCTTTTTAAGGTCCTGAAACCAACGTCCTCCGTCACCCCGCCTCACTCCCCCCCGCTGTTGCATAACTCGCTCGGAAAACTAGAGCCTTCGTGTTGCATTTCTCTCCGAGGCACCAAGCTATTCAGCGCCGGCCCGTTACCTGGCGCAGAGCCTTTGGAGTTCACCATGTGATATTTGCACACTATTTACCTGTGAGCCTCGACACACATGCACCCGCAGCCAGACTGGGCCGGACACATCTGGCTGCAGCCGGTTACCAACAAAACACCAAGGACCGGGCTCAAAAACAGCCAAATGCATCAGAGTTTCTCAGAGTCAAGATTCAGGGTCATGCTTTTTTTTTTTTTTTTTTTTGTTTGGGCACGGATGTTGCTGCACACGTTTATGTCGACTTTTTCATTTTAAATGTATGAGAGAAAAGTCAACAGCTCAGAGTTTAATGAGAACGGAAACTGTGTGCAGAAAGGTAAAAGTCCCTTCTTGGGTAACAATAACAGGAAACCCCATATCGCAGCGTTTCTGATGAAAGAGCTACTGAAGCATCAGCTGATGAAGCGAAGCATTCAACCGTGGCTTTCTGATCTAAAGACAAAAAAAAGGGTTCAAGACTGCTTTTCCACAATCACAACAAAACATCAAGTCATAAATGAAGCCATGAGCACTCTAGTGGTGACAGTGACCTTCTGCAACACAACTGAGAGGAGAAAGGAAACATCACACAGACTAGTTGCTGGGCGATATGACAATATTTATCATGAGGACAATATAAAAGTGTGTATCGTGCCATTTCTCTTCTATCGTTTCTAACCTAATTTTATCAATTATTACAGCAAATATGTAATTAAATAATCCAACGAAACATATTTACTACTTCTACAAAGTAGCCTTTTATGTTTGCACTTTTATTCATGGTTAATGCCTTAAACAGAGTTCTCTTCAACCCTGATGTTTACTTTAGACACTTTATATTGGTTTGCAAACTTTGCACTACAAGGTTACAGATTTCAGAAAGTTAAAAAATAATTTGTGTTTTATTTTTATAGCTGAACTTCAGTGCAAAAAATGTGTTTTTCCTCTCAGAAACTGTTGTGCACTTTTAAAAAAAAAATGTGAAAGCTACTGTACCTCTGTACCTACCTGTTTTTGCTGCACTAAAATGTATGTTTGTGACAGTTCAGCTAAATGTCCTTTCAAAATAAAGTTGAAAAGTAAGCAATGAAATTTTTGTCAAACTTTTCAGAGAATAACTGAAAACATACCTTATTATGGTATATCGTGATATATATCGTTATCGTGATATAAAATAGTCCATATCGTGATATATGATTTTTTCCATATCGCCCAGCACTAACACAGACTGCATCGCTTTTTTTTCACACATTTTTACACCCAGAACTTTCCATGTCGTCTTTTGATTGAGAGATTTGTCCAATTTTAATCCTCTATACACACATTTCCTCTTATAAAGTGCAGAGTTGTTAAAAAGAACATTTAACTGTGATTATTTTTTTTTTCCCCTCAGAGAAACTCAAATGTGAGCCTGAGTCTCAGGTGTGATGCACGTCAGAAATGTTCCCAATAGTGCTGGGCGATATGGAAAAAATCATATATCACAATATGGACTATTTTATATCACGATAACGATATATATCACGATATACCATAATAAAGTATGTTTTCAGTTATTCTCTGAAAAGTTTGACTTTGCTTACTTTTCAACTTTATTTTGAAAGGACATTTAGCTGAACTGCCACAAACATACATTTTAGTGCAGCAAAAACAGGTAGGTACAGAGGTACAGTAGCTTTCACATTTTTTTAAAGTGTACAACAGTTTCTGAGAGGAAAAACACATTTTTGCACTGAAGTTCAGCTATAAAAAATAAACACAAATTATTTTTCAACTTTTTGAAATCTGTAACCTTGTAGTGCAAAGTTTGCAAACCAATATAAAGTGTCTAAAGTAAACATCAGGGTTGAAGAGAACTCTGTTTAAGGCATTAACCATGAATAAAAGTGCAAACATAAAAGGCTACTTTGTAGAAGTAGATATGTTTCTATCAAATTTATCGTTGCAGGTTATTTAATTACATATTTGCTGTAATAATTGATAAAATTAAGGTTAGAAACGATAGAAACGATAGAAAGATAGAAGAGAAATGGCACGATACACACTTTTCTATCGTCCCTACGATATGTATCGTCATATTGCCCAGCACTAGTTCCCAGGTAAAGAGAAACTAACTGGCAGAGAAGGTATTTCACGTTGACGAGGCTGAGTGCACGGCGGCCATGTTGGAGGCGTTAATCAGAGCGCTCGTAGCCGTCTCCTGTGGTTTCAGGGCCTGAGAACTGGGACATGTCTGACTCCACATAAAAACCCTTTCATTATGGGCTGGATCCTGGTAAAGCCCTGTGTGATCTGGCGTTCTATTCTTCACGTGACTGCACACCCACACAACCCCC